>JAEQBH010006280.1:0-486509 GCA_016808115.1 Tetrastigma voinierianum | reverse complement strand
AGAGGGTTCAGGTTCTTCACGGTGCTCACTGCGTTTGTGTTCCCTTTCTAACTTTAGGTTTTATCCTTAGATCTCGCCCCAGATGGTTGTGGCCCGAAAGTAGCTTTTAGTTTGATGGATGCTTATTGCGCTAGATCGGCTGAGATTCATTAGTTACCTCTATGACCCATTGGAAGGTAGGTAGGGGAGACTTATTTTTCAACGGCCAGGGTGATGGCGATGCTCTGTATGTAAATGCTTTGTTTTTCAAAGGGGAAAATTTTAGGGTTGGATTTTTAAAGCTAAATGAAGATCAGGTTCGGAAATATTGCGCAGGTCATCCTCCCCAATATGAGAAATGAACCCAGAGGACCTCGATTGCCATATAGGACCACTCAAAGGCAGTGGCCATTGCTTTGAGGAGTTATTTTCTTCTGGCCTTCTTAATTTATTTTCAGCATTTGCGAACTACAGGCCTCGCATTTTTTACATAGTTCCTAGAATCCGAACCAAATTCACCAATTTAAAACCAGCTGCAGATCCGTTTATTGCAAGAACCCATCGCATGTTGTTGACCCTAGAGCCAACCTCTTTGTAGTAGCTTTGTTAAAATGAGTGGAGTTTTAGGTCCATAAATATTGTTTGATTCATTTTGCACTAAGAGCCGCAGAATCAAATGGTGTTTGGGGGGATGATTAAGTGCAAATGATGACTGATGAACGTACGCGGTCTCGTCATAAGTTTTGGTGAATTTCTCTTTGTGCATATATTTTCCGCATTAATCTTAGTTTCGGGTTCATTGTTTATTTTTTTTTGAGTAACCCTAACCTTTTACGATGGATTTAGCTGTGATATTCAGGTGCTGTTTTACTATTGTTATTTTTGCTGCGAGAATCCGTATTTTCGATGGGTGAGAATTCTAGGCGGGTCCGGTGGTCGATTTTCATGAGGTATGGGTGGTTGAATCTGACCAAATGGAAGAGGGGTAATGCGGTGAGTGCTGAGTGGAGAAACCATAGTGCGCGCCTTGTGTGCGTGGTTACGGGACACCTTCCATGGCGGAATCGTGACGGCGTGGAGAGAAATCCGAGGCCCGATGGGTCGGCGCGAGGGTATGAAACCTCCGCGGATTGGGTGCGTTCTTCTGAATACCCAACTGATGCACCATATGGTACCCCAGGCCCCTGGTTGGAACCACACCCAGGAAATTCCACCAGTGGGACCGGGCCTCCCGGGTGCCACCTCTTCTCCCTGTATTTGTCGCCGGCTCCTCAGTGATACCTGACACGATTAATTTCTCAGGTTGACAGCGTCTGAACAGCCCAGCGGTGTGGATACCGCATAGAGACGGAAGTGGTGAGTCTCCATTGATGAAGTCAACCTGATGGAAACTCAGGCAAGGTGGATGGTGGTTCAGGCGAAAATTGATCAAAAGATGACAGCGAGAAATCTGTTTCCAGGCTTTTGATCGACGCTGATCATCGAAAGAGGAATCTGGATGAAGAGTCACTGGCCCACATTGCTCTTATTTTGGGTGGGAGACAGGACTATTCTCTGACTGGGAGGTGGAGTGGGGACGGGTGGGCTCATGGGAGTGCGATTAAGAGGGAACAGAGAACTGCAGGAAACAGAAAGACCAAACTTGTCTTGACAGGTGATCCCAGCTTAGGTTGGATCCTAAAGTGTCCAACTTTCCTTGACTTAAAGCGACCCTTTACTAATTCTCTTATGCCCTTTACACTGCGGCATAAATCCACCCAAAACTCTGCTGCTTCAAACTGAGACCTGATCAAAATGCTACTTGTGCAAAACTTAAGAAGTTATTAAGCTCTGCTAAAGCCTTTTGCCACATCAAATATATTCAACTTTATGTACAACATAGTTAAGATCAGGTTTAGATTTGGAGCACTGAACATCGGCATTCACAAAGCTCGCTTCGTTTTGCGACTCAGAAGCAGAAAGCTAGTTTTGGGGGCTTAAATATCCCACTTTTTTGTTTTAATTTCTTTACTTTATTTTATCACTGTTTGTTTTAGTTTTGTTCCAATTTTTATATTGGAGTTTCTCATTTTTAGTTAATCTTTGTTTCTAACATTTTAAAATTTTTACTTATGTATCTCTTTTATTTTTTTGTGTTTTATTTTTTGCATTTTTGTCAGGTACAGTAATTAGGGAAGTCAGGAAAGAGCCAAGAATTTCGCAGGCGAATTTCATGTGGATTGCGAAGTCACTTGGCATACTATGGCAGCATCTTTGAGGCCATTCACTTTGGAGAATAAAGCCGGTAATTGTGTTTTTATCTTTTTTGTGAAATTTTTTTCTTGTATATATATGTATATATAACTAATATATATATAATATATATATATATATATATATATATGTATATATATATTTTTTTTTTTTTTTTTCAATTTAAAATTTTCTCTGAAAAATTTATGGGTTGATTTTGCAACCTCCTCAGTTCATGACCCATTTGTTTTGACCTCTTTTTCTCATCAGAACTTTGTTTTTAGGCGTTTCTTATCTGTTGGAAATATTAAAAGTGTGAATCTAAATATAATCCATAAATAACCTTTTGAATTGTTATAAAACCCAAAATTTTCAAAAATGCTCCGTTAAGTCTTTTTTTCCTCATTTTTCTTCTCACAACTTATTTTTATTTGAAGCTGACGAATTAAAATTCATTAGTAATTTAGAGCTTGCAGTCTCCCTCCTCTTGAGCATTTCTTGAGGAGGTATCCCTTCTCCTTAAATTCCCTCCCATAGCCATTAGGGATAAATGTTGAATTTGGTTTTAGAGAGTTAAAGAAGAAAGTATTGTTTTATATTTTAGACAATCTATATTTGTTAAGTTAATATTTTCTATTTGTTAAATCAGCACTAGTTGTTTGTTTGCTTGGGGTTGTTTAGTTTGTTTTTTAAAAAATTGAAACATAGTCATTTTTTTATCTCATACACTTCCAGCTTTCCACTTGGTTTCAAAATTCTTATTTTTTATTGTGTTTACTTGCTTTGTAGTTTGCAAAATTGAAACTTGTCAGTCTGTTGATGTTAGATTGGTTCCATATAATTAAAATGGATAAATCGAGTTAGATTATTGTATTTTTGGAGTATTTTTCTTTATGCCTTTCTTTAACCACCTTACTGATGGGGTTAAATCATTAACTTTGTACTAGCTTCCATGTTTGCCTTAATGGGTTAGGACCACCATGAGAAAGAAATTGATGGAGTCTTCCAAAAATAAAAGAAGAAAAACAAAAGCAAAAAGAAAAGAAAAGAGAAAAAGAAAAGAAGAAAAATTTTACTTGGCATGCAGAAACAGAACCTTGGTCAGAAGTTATCTTGGAGAAAGTCACCCCAAAGCGATTGCCTAAGCTCTTGGGTTGAAGTCCTTGAGCTTGTATTTCACTTTCATAGGTGAATGGGTGAGTTTAACGAGTTTATGATCTTTGAAGTCAAATCATTCAGTCTGGGTAAACACGAAGAGTTAATTAATTCAGATCCACTTGTATGATGGTGCCCTAGTCTTAATTGGGTTGAGGTCACCGGTGAGTCCGTTACATGGTTTGATTTTGGTACGAGAATTCGATTCATAAGGCATTACACCCCTACAGGCAAAGGTTAACTACAGATAAGTGGATCCTTGATCGACCCGGTTTGGTTAAATTATATTCGTTGGAGCGGTGGCAGTTGGGAGAGTGCGGTTCTTGGTTTGTTGTTGAAATTGATCAAACAAGGCGCCGGGTTTTGGTGATCTTCAGTTAGTTCACGAGAGAGGCTCTTTTGATACTCATGGTGGCGATTCGTTTATGGGTATAGTTAAGCTGGGCAAAAGGGTTTCGTGATGGTTCTCATTGAGGTTGGGCGTACTCATTCACAGCCTTTTTAAAAATAATTTTTTGTGGAACATAAGTTTTTGATTTTCATTTGTGTCTTTCTTTTTCTTTCTTTCATTCGGGACCTTATTATTAGCAGTTAAGTATGAATTAGTACTCAAAAGTCTTTATTTTGACTGTTGTGATTTTTTGACTTTTGTGTCATGGTATTATCAGTAACATTTTCACATTAAGGGTTACCTCTTTATACTCTTGATCTCGCATTTTGTGGCTATTTTTATGGTTTTGCAAGATATTCAGCCAAAAGTGTTTGAATTAGTCCAATATGAAGAATTCAAGGTTAAGACTTGTATTATGTCAGAAACATAAGAAGGAAAGAAGACATAAAATGCATAAGTTGAACTGTAGGAAATTTGGCGGGTTCTTGATTTTATGACTTCTCGCATAATCCTTCATTAAATGGCTCTTACTTAGCACAATTCTGCTTTCTTAGTTTTGTGAGCTTGTTGTTGTTATTCCTTTTGGTTTTCTTCACCTTTATCCTTATGTCTTTGATTTTCATGGTTGTAATTTTATGTTTAGATGGTATAATATTTGTCTTGTGTCAGGAACTTGCAGCTTTCATCCAGTAGAATTGTAGAGCTTTGATCTCAAATCTTTTCATTTTTCTTACTTTCTCCGTGTTCTCTCATTGCAGCGGCCAGACACCTCAGGGATCAGGCGGTTAAGACCTCTCTTCAACCGGAAGAGGAGGAATTTATTGAATGAGGATTGATTCTCTTAGGAAGACTCCGGGTTCTTGAGCGGGTACTCACTAGAGGTTTTTTGTTCCACTTTGTTTGGGTTTATCCTTCAAATCTCCTTAAATGGTTGTCTTTAGTAGCTTTTTAGAGTTAGGTGGATCTTGTTATGGATCCACTAAGTTCATTAAGTTACCTCTGTGGTATTAGTGATTCAGGGGACTTATTTTCATTGTCCATTGAAGTCATGAAGTGCTCTGTAAAAATCACCAGTTTTTCAAGGGAAGGAATTTTGGGGGTTTTAGTTTTAAGCTAAATGAGATCAGGTTTAGAAGCTGGCTGAGTCGTGTCCTCCACTGGCAGTGGTTTCATAAAGGACCTCCGGTGCCACCCCAGGGACCTCGAGCCGATGGCCCAGTGTGAGGTTGTTCTGTATTTTTCTTGTTTTTATTTTTCCCGAACACCAGCCACCCGACCTCTTGTTTATAGATTTCGAGCCAGATTCCACGTTTTGGTTTCACATGATGTTTAATGAAGAGACAATCCACTATGTTAGAGCTCTCAAACCCCATTATCACATGTTGGCACACTAAAACATTGGGAGTTATATTATAAATGTGGGTTTGGTGCACCCTCACAGCTTCATTTTGATAAGGAGATTAAGTCTTTGTGTGAAGATATACTTAAGACTTTATGGGTGAAATGCCTTGAATTCTCTCCATACAGTAGAACCTCCTTCTTAAAAGGAAGCATAAAAACCCACAGCCATTAAAGCTCAAGTCACCAGTGGGATAGTTTATTCTCATAAAGTCTTAAGGTGAGCTCAGACCCATAAACAACTACCTTCCATGACAGGGACATCCCAGGCATATGTGAAACATTCGATTGGCGCACATCAGTATCCAGCCTACGATGCTGGATAATGGGGACGGGGGGGCTGGTGTCAGCTTCACCTCATGAATCTTGAAAACAGGTTCAGTCCTTAGGTCCACGAAGATTTCTCCCTTGAGTAAGTGAGTCCGTTGGCATGCGACCGGAATCCACCACTGAGCCTCGATGGTAGCCCTGCCCAGGCCCAGAGCCTGAAATGCCTCTTGTCACATTCTTGGAATTCTTAAGTTCCTTCAAATCTTTGTAGCATAATGATCTTGGATTCAGCAGAAGCTTTATAGTTCGAGACCTGGCAGCGAGATTTCACCTCATAGTCCAAAAATGCGTTTTATAATCTTGTATATATAACTATGCTCCTCGAAGTCACGGAGCTGAGGGTGGCCGGGATCTTTCATGTTTCTCGTGTGTCATTGAAAATGTTATTATTGCTTCAGTGACATTGACAAGCATTCGAATACCTGGCTGCATCGATCCGCCTTGAAGGTTGGCCGGATGCATTATTGGTCAGTGCGAGTCTTTATTTGGGCCCTATTCGAATAGGTTTTTGAAATTCTTTTGCACTAATCACCGCTGAATTAGGCCGTTCTCTTCAATAAACTGTCCACTTGTTACTTCTTGGCCCAGTTTAAAGATTGTTTTGGGTGGTTTCTGGTCCTTGAAACTAAGTAGCGAAGCTTGGCCTAAGTAAAATTGCTTTGGATAGCGCTGAGAATCATGGTGGTTTCACCAGTTGAAGCGATAAATGTCAGAGTTGAATTGAAGAATTGAAGCGAAATGAGGGTCTTAGAAGCAATGGGAATGACACTGGAGGAATGGTGGAATAAGAAATTTTAGCTGTATTGCGAAAAAATTTGTTGAGTTGCATTATGATGTGGCGAGGAATTTTATCAAATCTTCAGCGAGGTTGGCTATGCTCAAATTTGGCTAATTTGGAAGAATTTGGCTGGCTTGAGGCTGAGTGCTAATACTTCAGTGAAGATTCACGTATCTTGAAAGTGAATTTGTTGTGCATTTGCTGTCTTCAGTGGGATTTCTCATATCAGCGAAAGTAGTCTGTCTGATGTTTTTTGGTTCCCAGCGACAGTTTGATTGAAATTTTAATTTTTGTCCCTATTGTAATCTCATATTTTAGGCATTTTCATTTCACGTCAGGGTTGGCTATATGGCTCCTTCTGGCTTTGTAGCTTCTTTGTTTTTATAAAAGCTTTCCATGGCTTCAGTTATTAGTTTTATTTTGCATATCTCTTCTCTCTCTCTTTCTCTGTTTCTCATTTACTTCCCGAGCACATAGGATAGTAACTCAAGATCGCTTGGCATTAACCTCAAAGCCTTGGCAGGGTTTACGGCTTGGTTATTTGGTGGTTGGTGTCCTCGTACTTTAACCGTCATGTCTTTTTACCAGTTCAAGCTTTTGACTGAGGTTTAATGCCATTTAATGTTTCCTTTGGTCAATGCTTGTCATGCTTTAGGGTTGGGTGTTAATGGTGGGTACAATTGATGTCTTTAGTCATTAGACCATTGAGAGTAAAGATTAATCTTCTGGGTTTCAAAGCCCAGGCTGGGGCCGGTGAATGTAGTATTTGATTAGACTCAAATAGGAGTGGATTCACAGAGTTACGAGTTTTCATAAGCTAAACAAAGATCAGGTTTAACTGACCATATATCATTTGCCACTAATCTGAAATGGCGAGGACACCTTAATAACCCCATTTATCAGGCTGATGACGAGCCCAGTTACCATTTCACACTCATTTAAACATTTAGTTTATCGGTGAGCAATCGACCTCCACATTTTGTGGCGGTCAGAAATCAAACAAAAGTCTCACCATTTTCAAACATAAATACGAGATCGACCGTGGGGTGGCGTCCAGTGTTAAAGCCACTGAGCCAGCCTGCTGGGTGGCTTGACTCTGAGTGGTGCAGGAAACAAATTTTTGTTGATTCAGGATCACTCTGAGTGGCGGTCAGGTGGCCGTTTAGGATGGTGGCAAACTCGGATGATGGGCAGGTTGACATGTACTTGTAATCCGCGCCTAAGTATGGTGACGCGCAATCATTTTTAGAATTTCACGTTTGCTGCTATGAGTTTTCGCGCAGTTCTGCACACCGTATTTTTATTTTCTCCCTGATGGTTCAATTTTGTTTTTAGTACCTTGTGGATCCGACCAGCAAGCTTTGTTTGTGCTCTTTGCGTTGTATCTCGTTTGTGCTGTATGTTTGTACCATTAGGATAGTTGCTTTTTGGGTAGGTCACGAAGAATCGGTCACGATTGAATGAGTTGTGAGTAGGTGTACGATGATCAAATGGATCTCACGAGGAACGGGGTGCGGGGGTACTCGATGAATCCGAGCATCGCCAAAGATGAGGATCGCGCCTCTAGGTTAATTAACTCCTTCTGCGTCGCACACCTGCTGCTTTGAGGATATACTTTGGTGAGACTACAGTGCCCACTTGGCACACATTTCATGGTATGGAAAATGAAATCCATACACCGTATAAAGAGAGGATTTTGAGGAAGTATGCATAACCTTTGGGAAGGAACGATTTAAATGGATTTGTTAGAAGTTAGGGCACATTTCCATTGACCAGCGGCAAAGTATGAGGTATGCGGCTTAATTCACGAGACCGAGACCGCCATTTGGGGCGGGGCTGATGACAGTTACCCCAAAAATTCCGCCGGTGCTCCTGAACCAATGATTTGAAGAGACAGTTTACACTTTAGCCCTCGACAAGCGGGGGGTTCTACCGTCTTTGGAGATTTGGCGGAGCCATGGGTTGGCATCCGCATCACGTGGTTTCGACACTTGGATGCTTGTAAAACCGCCACATGGTGGTATGTCTCGACCAATGAAACAACACTGAAGCAATGTGGAGGCTTTCCCGAGCAAGCACCAGGATGAAGAGCTGTGGATTTTTGATTATGTTTGAAACTTGAACTTCCAAGAGGTTGGGACAGACGAACCAGAGGAAGTGGAGAAAATGAGGCCACAAGGCTGCCTTAAAGGGAGGAATTTTCACTTTTCGAAGATATGGAAATGAAAGCAAGAAATATCAACCTAACTAGGAAGGTGGAAGAGCTAGAAGGAAAAACAAACGAGTGAAGTTGATGATGAAAATCTTTGGAACTGGGCCGTAATATTTCATGTGCATTTACCTCCTGCAGGGAGAACCTTTATTCCTGATTGCTCTCGGTGAAGGATTTGTTAACACGAACATGTAATGCTGTCAGGTAGGCCATTACAAACCTGGCCAAGATATACGGTAACACATACAGTTGATTTGGAGAATCACCCAACCTCTCACGGAAACCTAATCCCTGCGGCGGCGCTGAATTTTGAGCGGGTTGTTTCCTCAGTCTCGACCCGGCAGCACCACACCATCCTCTTCCTATTAGACGAGCCATCTTAAACTTGAGCAAGGTGAGGTAGAGCGATTTATTGGAAGAGCAAGGGAGGAATCAGTACTGATTAGCCTGAAGATTTGATCTTTGTAAAAATTGCCGCTAACAAAGAGATAGATGGGCTTGAGCGACCTTAATCGAGAAAATTGATAACTACGATATTGATCACCAAAAATTAACAACTGATGCAGGGAGGGAGGAAGGGTTCCACTTCCAGGGCATTGTAAATCCAGAAAGAATTGTGAAGTAGGTTCATAGGGAAAGCTGACTCGGGGATGGATGAGTAAGCTATCGTCACTTTGAGGGTGGAGAAATAGAGCAACTAGTGCAGATGATTCGCTTGAGAAGGAAACATGGAAAGGAGGAAGTTTGGGCTGAAGAAAGGAGTGACAATGGGTGAGGGATCCAGGTGGGAAGAAGAGACATGCCCCCTCCATTTCCCAGGAAACGCCTTGAGAGAAGCGAGAAAAAATCTAAACATTTGTTTGGGAGGTCTAAAAGCAGTGAAGGTAAACATTCCAACTACTTGTTGTTGGCTGAGATTGACTTATACTAAAGGTTCTTGGGACTGTACGATTGAAGGGTTCAAAACGTGAAAAGCCTTCTAGCAGAGCTTGTCGATTTGTAATCCGGGAAGCGAAGACCCGAATCGAATCTGAGGATCCAGGGATCCTACAATTTAAATTGACATGAGGTGGGACTTGCACGAATAAACCTTTGTGTATTGGTGGGGCGCGGGTGTGAAGCCTGCTGCCATATTGGTATAAGGGTTGGTTTAGGGGGCTTAAGCCTACCCGACATTACTCATCATTGGTAGGCCCAGGTCGGTGGGTTCTTTGGGGAATAGTTGAGGATGTCTTAGTAATGAGGCGGACAGATTCTACTACCAGTGGAGCTTTGTGGTGCTGATCTGAGGCACGATAGCAAGTGGGCCCGATCATGTGCCGAACTATCACGGAAGGGCGGTGCGACGCGCGACGGTGTCAGTTGCCCGAAATGGAGTCATCGCGACACATTTGGGCTGCTGACGTGGGCTGGTATTTTTCACTTGGGCGCGGCACAAGCTAGTGGAAGATGACGGCCAATGAGGCGATGGAATGCGCTTTCAGGTTAACCCAGGTAAAATACGAGAGCAAAGCCCCAATTCTGATGGGTGATAAAACTAAGATAAACAGTGATTGGGAGTTATGCGCATCGATCTGCACGGAAGCCATTAATTAGACCCAATCACCGGAGGTGAGAAGGAAGTGACAAGAAGGAACCAAGCATAAGAAATTTATATCAGACCCTTCTTTGAAAGTTAGAGGGCTCTCACCATCATGAAACCCTCGAATGGTATCATCGATTGAAGTGGCGGTTTGGTGTCAGCAAACAACAGGCGGCTAAGTGCGTTTTTTTGTAAAATTGGTGGAGTTTTTGCTTAGTATGTTTTTGACCAACTTTTGATCTAGTTTAATTTTATTTTTGTTTTTATTCTTAGGTTTACATGTTAAAGCCAATAATAATTTTTATTTGTTTTAATCTTCCTAAATCAAGTGTTTTATTTATTTTTATTTACGAGATGGATGGTTCGAGCTGGTAGCATGTGCGAGTACAAGCTCTCGATTGCTCTTCGGCTTTGGACGACCCTTGGTACATGGCTGATTCTCTAAAGAAGGGAAGGGGTGGATTCATCTTCATTCATTTCTTCCCCCTCTTCCCTTGTAGGAAGTCTCAGATTTTTGAGCGGGGTCCACTTTATGTAGTCCCTTTAGTTATACCGGCATTTGACCCAGGCGTGCCGTTACTAGACTAATGCACCATCATTTGACCACGACGGTGGGCCGTTGCTGCGGCCTCCTTGCCCGCTGGCGCCAAAAGCGGGCGGAGTGCCCAGTCTGTAGTTGCCTATCTTGTCGTCTGGATCCTCTACCTAACCAGTAGAGACCCTGTCAGCTGAGTGTGGCCCTTGACCACCGCACCTTCATAGGCGTACCTGCGCTTTGAGGAGCATCTGCCCGAAGCTAAGGCTCTGGACGCTAAATTGTACAGGTGGATTAAAGCGCGAACTGGAATGATTGCGCTCTGAGATGGGAGGGGCGCCGGGAGCGCCGGTATTTGCGGATGGCCATTCTCGAGACCTTCATGTCTGGTCCCTGACTGCGGTGGCGGCCTCACGATCCACTCCAGAACTCAGGGGTTGGGAGAAGTATCAGTGGTGGGACCGGGCCTTCACGGTGCCTGGGAGGCCGGCGGGGAGGGGCCGGCCTCCGCGGGCGGGACCGCCGGGGTGGTGTGACCTCTCGACCCGGTGGTACCTTCCAGCTGAGAAGGCTCATAGCCGTCCCATCCCAGGCCTCGGGATGATCATTGTTCAAATGGACCTGGGTTAGAGGCATGAATCTGCACTTGGGACTTCAACGAGAGTGGAATTTCGATAATGCGCGATGACGGCGACCGTGCGTTGCGGGGGGCACCGAGGGGCGATCCGCGCGATATTCCTATTTCCGTTGCCGACCTGCGGTGTTTTGTAACATCCCCAGTGGTGCCAGTTTTACCACTCTCAAAGCTTCTGGGTCATCGTGGGCTCAGATTGTCACGTTGGCGATGTCCCCAGAAGTACTCGAGGCTGCGGACATTCTGTTCGCGACGGGCGTGAGGCGGTCTAGGAATGCTGGGATTGGCCGTGCATCGGGGGAGATGGTCGGCCCATGCCGCTAGAATGCTCACAGTGTGGGACTGTGTGCCTCTTCGGAGGCGACCACTCGGATGCTTCTTATGGACCATGCTCGGGACCCAGGCCCTTTTCCCTTTGCGGCATTCGTTCGGCGACAGAGAGTCGAGGCCTTATGCGGGATCTGCCGGGGTTACTGGTTGGTCCTGACTTATTCTTGAAAACTTCTATGCTTGCACTTTGAGATAAATCATGAAAGAAAGAAGTTTGTGTTTGAACTACCATTGTCACCGCGTTCTTGAGCAGTCTGAAACGCCGGGTTCCCCCGGGAAACCCCGCATCGAAGAGAGATCGAGATGCACTCGGTCTGTCCTGGAGCGATCGGCCATCACCGTCTCTTTTGTTCTCCAATGAAGACTAGGAGAGTACCGGAATGAGGTGCGTGAAGGACTGAGGGTGAAGGATCTGTTCACGAGGAGTGGAGGTAGAGGTGGAGAGGAGCCCGGTTCTGATTTATCTCCCGCCAGGTTTCCACCTCACTCTATTACTGACCACTGTGCTGAGCCCTTAAACCTGGTGCAGAGGCGATCTAGAACATATTCGTATAGTTGAGGAGATTTGTTATTATCAGGATCTTTGTTTTGTTCGCGCTACCACACGGGGAAAAAGTCGTTGGACCCGGTACGGTTGGCGTGAGAGCTCTTCATAGAGCGCAGATCATAACGTAGCCTTCTTCAGTATCGCTGGGCCACACGAATTACCTCCCACTTTGAGCTGCATGTCGATCGGCGCCGATCGTATTCTGGCTATCTGCGGCGGCCGCGGCGGCGAATCCACCCCGACACATCCACCTGCCGCAGTGATGAGGAGTGGGGTGGTCACCTCCTTTCTCTAGCTTTCCCTATCCAGTGAGGCATGTTTTGCCTTGCTTTGGTTTGGGAGGAAAAGTTAGAGTTAGAAGTGTCTTTATCACATTTTATCTTTATTTCGACTTTTATCATTTTCACTCGATATATGGGATTCATGTGGCAGGCTAAGTAGCGGTGATACTTTGTTATGATTAGCTATATTAACAAGCATGTATTAGCTAAACACGGATTATATCAGCTTTATAGCATTATTCTGGGTTTACCCTACACTTGTCGATAAGACACGTTCCCTCATTTTTATTGTTTCTACTCTTGCCTTCCAGTTGAAGAATTGAAGCCACAGTAATATTTACCTTAATGTTAAACGATTCATAGTTAGATTTTGGTCAATTGAAGTTTAGACTATTCAGCCTTGAACATTCCCCTTTAGCTAATTCACATGCACTTTGGATTGGCACGTGAGTTGAGAAGCCCCACGCCTGCCCACTTTCTGAAAGCGGGCCTTAGATCGCATTGGCGACCCATAATGGGTTTATTGTTGCCTTAATATGAAGACCCGATATCGTCTTCGATGAGAAAAAAAGAAAGAAAAAATAAAGCCGTGGCACTTTGGCGAAACGAACCGCGGTCAGAAGGTGTATGGCGAAACCTTCGCATGGCCGATGCCACTGAAAAACCTTGGTGGGTTTGGGTCGCATAGGCTTGGTGATGCCCTTCTACAGTGGTCGTGGGTTTGGCAGTTGGAGTTATAATTCAGTAATTGATCAGGTGAAACATGGGTTCAGCTGGTCATGATCAACACAACGATGCCCACGACCTTGGTGAGTTTGGAGTCATGTTCGGACCAGATTACCGTTCAGTGAAATCGAGTTTTTAGCATTACACCCACTGGTACGGTGAATAAATAAAGTGTATTGATCCCTGACCCAGGTTATTCAAACATTTTGAGCGTGGCGATCGCTGGTCCGGGGAAGGTAGCTTTTGTTATTGGCTCGAGGCTGGTGCCGAGGAGCAGTTCAGATTTTGGTGATTGAGGTTGACTTCATAGAACCGTCTTGCTGCAAAACTTGTTCTATATAAGTCTTTGTTCTTTCGCCGTTTGTTTTGATCGGGGGTATAAATGGTTCATATTAAAGGTAAAACTATCCTGCATATCACTTTCTTTGAACAATATACACTTTTGTAAAAGCCTGGCATGTACATACCTTTATTGTTTTTAGCATTTGCTAAGGGATTGCTGTATGTCGGATTGAGAGTGCCTATGTGATTAAGTTGCCCAAAAAGTGCTATTTTGAAACCTATTCGAATGGAGTTTGAGTGCACACTAGCACTAATCATACGAGTTGGGGCCCGGTGTCATGTGCATGTCCACTTAGTCTTTCTTTGAGATTTGAATTTTGAGGATTGTTTTTGGGTAGTTTGCGGAGTCTTAGGCTTGGAGTGGCTAACAGCCCACCATAAATGTTGGTCTTGAATGTGAGATCCTTGGTGGTTTCACTAAGTGGCGCGATGAAATGTCAGGATTGGATTCGAAGGGTGAAACTGGCAAAATGAGGTGTAGAAGAAGCGATCACGAGGCGATCTTTGAACAGAATATTGGTGGATAAATTTTTAGCTATAATTCTTGACGAAGAAGAAGAAGAAGAAGAAGAAGAAGAAGAGAAGAAAGAAGAAGAAATTTAAACTTGGATCATAATTATGATCATGTGGCGAAAAGTCGCAAATCTAGCCTTACGAATTTATATATTTCAAATTTTGCTAAACTAGTGATTTAAGCTAGCTGTGAGACCCCAACTGGCTGTGAAATTGTATGCGAGTGGCCATAGCGGCATTTGAATTTGGCTATGCGTTTTCGCTATGATGGCGGTACCGTATGCTAAGCGAATTTCACGCATAAGGCGCGCCGGCAGTGCGGTCGTTTTGATTCAACGACCCGCGTTTGATTGATTACATTTTATTATCCCTATTATGTCTGTATTTTAGGTATTTTTGCCATTTACACGATGGGGTTATTTGCCATGGCTCCTCTAGGCTTTGCTCTTCCATTTATAAAGCTTTCATGACTAGTTTTGGTTTTATTTTGCTCTCAGCCTCCTCTCCTCTTCTCTGTTTGCCGTGCTCAGGCACCTTGAGGATAGCGACTCGGGGGGATGCAGGCCCAAAGCATAAAGCCTTGAAGAGGGTTGCGGCAACAGTTGTTGGTGGTTTTAGCGATGTCCTCATCACTTGCTTTTTTAATAATCACGATGCATTTACCAGTTCCAGCTTTCAAAACTGAGTTTTATTCATTAATGTCTTTCCTTTGGTACCGATATATGTGCTTTAGGGTTCGATTATATTCTGCAATGGTAGATGCGGCGATATCAGCCTAAATGTCATTGTTGTGAAATGAGTTAAATGCTAGGGTTTCAAATTAGTGGGACATTGAATGCTTAGTATTTGATTGGGACTCAAATGAGAGTGGATTCTGGGTTTAGGTTCATAAGCTAAACAAAGATGGTTTTGGCTTTGACTGCAGCCAGTTTGTACCCCAATGGGGAAAATAACGAGGACACCTTAATAACCGGTTTGTCAGAGCTGGTATTGACCTTAGGGTTCACCATTTCACCTTTCAGTTTAGGCAATTTAGTTGTCTGAACAGAGACCGTCGGCTCCCCACATTTATTAACAGATCCAGTCAGGCCAAAAGTCCCTTAGGCTTTCAGGCATGGTGACTGAGATCATTTGTAGGATGAAAACCCGTGTTCGACTGCAGGCCGTATCTTTGCGATGGCTTGACCGCGAAGTGAAGTAGGAGGAACCTGAGGCTCGTTACATTGATTCGGGATCACCTAAAGTGGCTTGCGAGATCAATTAGTAAACTGAATGGCATTCACGGGTGTACTCGAAATGACCATACAGTCGAGTCTTGGAATATCTCTCACGATGCGAATTGATGGTACCACAGCAGAGGTGATCTTAGTGTTATAGCAGACCTGGCGTCAACAGTCATCAGGTGGATATTAGTAAAAATTGTTTACTATTCGCATCACACACAGATTAGAGCTTGAGTGTGTCATCTTTGCAAAGTGTTTCATCATGTAGCCTTTACTGAGAGGGATTAGGCGCTCCACTGAGGATGATGGGCCTTACAAACGGGGATAAACCCGATGACTAGAATGGTCCTAGTGCGCTGCCGCCTTAAGCTCCTTTAGCTCTAAAGTGCCATATGAAGGTAGGGGGAGGCAATGGATGACTGGGTTTGATTTAAATGAGAGATCAGTGCCAGTTAATCTCTACTGGCAGGGTGGCAAGATCCGAATCGGGTGCTGTCAAACACCACTCATGGGGGGTTATCTCTCTGTCAGAAATTTGGTAGAAACTCAAATGAGCCACTGCCTTAGGCTTTGAATCTGCACCTACCCATAGTGGGGATTGATGAAAGAACAGATTCAATTATTAAAACTAAAACTACCCCTCTGGAAGTATAAAACGAGAATGCATATTACGAGGAAACAGTTACAATTCATGCGAGCGGGCGATGAGTTCAGTGCAGATATTGTCGTACCGCTAAATACAGAGCAACGGCCAAATCCGCAGATCAATTAGGTATACAGATCACGAAGCACGCAGCCCATATGGACGGGCTAATTACCCTAATTGTTCTCCATAGGGAAGTCAACGTTTGTCTTTATTCTAGCTTTTCAAAACTTAATCCCGAATTAAGAGCATATCTGATGCGTATGAATGAATGGGTACGCCTTGCAGGATCAAAGTATTAAATTCGGGCCCATGGCATGAATTATAAGAAGAATGATACCAGGTGCATTGGAGGCATGCTGCCGGTTGAGTCAAAGCGAGCACTCTCACTAGGTGGCGACGCCCTGGGTTCCAGAGCTCCATTGACCTCCTGCGATAAGTAGCCTCGGTGGGAGTGGCATCGAGCATGCACATCCTTCTATTTGAGTATTCCTTTGGAGTAGGATAAGGTGAATGATATGAATATATCCCGGCACCTCCACATACCATGGATGTGGATAGTGCACTTGCCCCCTACGGTACACCCTCAGAGGCTCAAGGCCCATCTATGATAAGATCGATGCCAGGGTCTAGCGGAGGCGATGGAGTCTTGCCGCGGGATGTGGCGACACTCACACCGGCGGATCGGAGCCTCCTCTCATTAGCTTTATCGTCGATTGGTGTCATATATCCCTCTCCTGAGTGTGGCTCGATCGATATCCCGATAGTCCGAGATCTTGGGAGCACTGGCCTGGGATGTGAGCCATGGCCGTGCCGGCGCTGGACTGGCTGGCTCGATTATAAATAAACTCCATGACATAGCGGGATGGCTACGTAAACCTCCTCGTACTCAACGCATTCGTGTTGTCATAGGCGAGAATGGCGCCGTTTTATCTCGATTAGAAAGTATGCCTTTAAAGATTTGGTTAAACTCCACAGTGAGTGCATGGTGTCCCTCCTTCCTTTGATTCCCACGATGATGACCTCCGTCCAGGCAAACCTGCCCTTTGGCCAGGCCGCGAGATTCGCAAGCTGAAACTCGGCCATCGATGCAGCCTTCTTACGTCGGATCAAAAGCGTGGCGTCCGAAGGTTTGAACTTGAAGGTGGTGGGGTGTGCCTTGACTCTGAAAACATTTATTCTCAGTTTCTCTCCACGGTTGCCGATGCCGGGCCAGTGGGGTCAGGCAGCCCGCTGATGCTGGTTGTTGTTTGTTATTTGTTTATTCTGGTGTTGCACAAAGGTGAGTTCCCTCAAACATTGATGAAGTACGTTTAACGAAACCGGGAGGAGGTGGTGGTGGTGGTTGGCGACCTCCGACCTAGCCGTCCGTGTTAGAGTGATAAGTAAATGAGTTCTAGTTTAGTTCAGCCATTGTCTATGAACATCCTGATAACAATCAACAATCTCACGATCACCCACAATCCTTTATCTCTCTCTGTTGAAGTAATCTGGCGCGGCAACCTCATGCCCCATGCGAGTTTCAAAGCCTACACTCACTAACCAACTTTATGGCACCAGTCAGGGACTTTTTTATTGCAAGGTCATTGGACTAGAAACAGCGAAACCATGTGGCGATTAATTGCCCGCGTTAGGATGATCGAAATCGCTCAATTTATATCTATTTTCCTCTTTGCTACTTGCATGATCAGTATTGCGATGCGGTCTAAGTCCAGAGCCGGATGGGTTTCTTTGGCACGAGCAGTTTGGGTAAGTCAATAATGATGAATTTAATTTGGATTTTAAGGTTTGGTTCAAGCAATTGAGGTTTTGGGGTTTAAAAGCCCAAGAAAATAAATACACAGAATAAGAAAGAACCGCCTGGGGGTCTGGTCTAGCTGGGTTAGGGTTTTTAGGGACTAACATGTCAGTGAGATTCTTTTTCCTGCAGTTGGGGGCATGACCTTAGTGTTTCAGTAGGATCTTCATTTAAACTTTAAAAAGGCACAAACTATGATTTGCCCTTTTGACATAAGCATTTTAAAATGGGCGCAAATTTTCTAACGGTGAAAACACATCTAAAAGGCAATCCCACGATAAATGGCAAGTGTGACTAAACGAACGCTGGTGGATCTGGTGAAGTATCCATTGAACTGAGAAAGCTTGCGATACACATTAAAGAGAGGTATACTTAAGGGTTTTAACCTAAAGTGAAGTAGGAACTTAAACGACCATAAATCGTGCGTTTAAAGCATATGAGAGGGCGAGTGCGTTACCCATCTGGCCCAGTTGCCCGATGTAGTCCCGCTGCAGGGAGGGAAGAAGCTGGCGACCATCCTGCGGGTTGTCATCTCGAGGAGTGTTTGATGGCCAGAAAGGAAAGGAAAAAAATGGAGAAGCTGGAGACCCAACTGTTGTGAAGTAATTCTCTTCCAATGATTGCATACAGGCTGGCATGTGGCCTTTACAAACCCCAGTGAAATACGGCTGAAGTCAGGAGCATAAGTGTGGGTTCAGGCCGAGGGTAGAAAGGAGAAAGCCGAAAATTATAACAAAGGTGAAGTCTCAACGGAGTGCTCAGAGGAACGATTACCCGGGAAGGAGGGGAATTTGTAGGAATAGTGCTGCGCTGGGAATGTTTTCTCTGATCAGTCATTTTCTTCACATTTTGCTCTTCTTTCCTTGATCTTTGATTTGAAAAAATCTTTGAGTTTGGCCTTCTAAATTCTTGTGCTTGGATAAACTCAACAATTTAAACCTTTAGTGGTAACACGCATTACACACGAGTATGATCATTAAAATAGTAGGAAGGACCTTAATGTGTAAATTGGATTAATTAGAATGATTAGTATACAAAAGCATAAAAACCCTGTGGCTAAGGTTAAGAAATAGCACTTTTTGGGCACTGATCACTGACTTCATTATAAGTCCTTAACGTGAAAGAAAGAAGAGAGAACATCTGGCAGTACAAATAGATTACGAGGTATAAACTCAAGGGGTTGTAGACTGAGTATTTACTGCTCCCAAATAGAATGTCAGCGTGTCCAATAACATCTATCATGAGAGGGGCCGAATTTTCATAAATTGAGTATCAATCAGGCATATTATCTTGTGAATCTGACGGAAACTTCCGCACGAAATCTAAGTGTTTATTTACGATTAGCTCTCGGCGATAAAGCACATGGCGCATACGCGCCCCCGACCTAGCTGCACCACGCCTAGCATACTAACGGCTGGCAGATCAGGAACACCTCTTGTTACAACTATTTTTGCGTTGTGGGTGCGATCTTGAGGTCGACCACCGCCCGATGCGGGGATCACGGGTGACTCCCGACGATTAAGGCGCATAGGGCGCTGCAGGTCACGCTGGGATCTTTGCGACCCTGAGCTCTTGAGGGTTCACGGGACTTGAATGATTTAGGACTCCGGCCTGGCACAGCAACTCCCACTGTCCACCCGTGCGAGAAAAAGCTCAAGTCAGGTGGCTCCGGCGGGTGGGTTTGACACTTGGGCTTTAAAGGAGGCTTCCGCCGCCTTTCCCCTGGACCGGGTCTTTCGGGTTTCAAGGCAGAAGCATTCTTTGTTTTGCATTCTTTTTCTTTTGGATTTTCTTTTTACTTTTCTTTTCTCTTTTTGAATGCATTGTTCTTTCGGTCATGCTGTCAGGCGGGTCGATGAAACTAGAAGATGGGATTATCGTAAGGAGGTTCTTGTGATTTTTAGGCTAACATTGAAACCCTAATGTGCTTTCGTGTGTAGTTAGCTAAAGGTGGAAGAAAAGATTAAGTGGCAGAGGTTCAGCTGTCATCCGCTGAGGAGAGATTAATACATGGAACCAATCTAACATCAATAGGAAATTTGAATGAGTACGATTTTTCGGAGCTTGTAAGGTTAAGGCGAAGCCGCAAATTTGATTTGGAAATGGTCCATATTTGAAAAAAAATGCGAAGTTGTATTATACTCTTGACTCTATAGAGAGGGATGAGCCGGCCAGACATCGCAAATGGGCTTGCTCCGAGCTATGCTTTCAAAAATATGAATACAAAAAGCTACTTCTTACACAACTCCAGACCTAGCATCTGGTGTAGAATGGGGTTGGTTGAAGGTGAAGAGGAGTGTTACCTCTGGTAAAGGATGTCTTGGTCATTGGATAGGAGACCACATGGCTTTCATCGACACCTTATTCACTCGGATTTGGGCTTCAAAATAAACAAGTTAAGGGAGAAAAGAGAAAAAAAAAAAAAGACCGATTCAGGAATTTTTATAAGATTACACTTTCATAAAAATCTCAAAATATTCTTTCTGGCGCACATCATTATTGGATTACACTCTACTAAGCTTTCCAGTTTGTGAAATGCTAAGCGGAGTTGGGATGAGTTATGAGGCGAAACAAAATTTGGAGCAAAGTGGGACCCATGGCGGAATTTTAAACTAGCTTAAGTAAGGCATTTTTGTTTTTTGATTTTTTTATTTATCTGAATAAAATAATTAATAAATAAAGAATAAAAATAATAAAATAAAGTAAAGGCAAAATCAAAATTTTTCAAAGACAAATTTTTTAAATATATATATATATATATATATATATATATATATATATATATATATATATATATATACTTATATATATATATATATATATATATAATAAACTGAAGGTAAGAAAGTTAAGAAAATAAAAAGAATACATTTTTTGATAAAATAATATATATATATATATATATATATAAAACAAGCGTTTTTTAAATTAATAAAATAAAATAAAATAAGAATTTGACTCTTGTGCGGGTCATTTTGTCTTATGTAAGGAGCAGGATTTTTATTGGATTAGCTAAATTAAGCTGAATGTGTGAAGATTTTGGAGTCAAAAATTGCAGTTATCTTTGAGGAAATTCGCATTTGGCTTCAGAATTGAGGAATTATTTATTATGGTGCGAAAGTACATTTAAGCTTGCAGGGTCTCTGCTTTGCTGCAGTGCCACGGTCTTCAATCCAAGCTTCAAAATTTCACGAAATCTTTGGCAAAATTAATGCAAGAAAATTCAGGAAGGAAATTTAGGCAAAGTCATTTGCGAAAATAAATTAACTTTAAGATTAGAGAGAAAATCTAAAGAGAAGAAAGAGTGCTTGAAATCAAAGACCAAAATCTGGTAAGCTATAAAATGTCTAAAACAAGGAAAAATTCCAAAACTTTCAAAGTGGGGCTTGAAATCAGGGTGGGGTCGCTCCAAATCTGAGCCGGCACCGAACCAACCAACGTGCCACATACGATGTGGCTTGTTTGCGCAGTCTTCTTTGAGTAGTGGCAAAATGTATTTGCAGGGGCACTGTTTCTTGAGGGTTTCCAGAGACGGGCGGTCTGAGGCTGCCTTAGTGGTGGGTGCTTAGGAGGTTAGTTTTAGTGCAGTGAAGAGGCGAATATACCTTTGGTAGTGGGCTATTTTAGAGAGGTTGGTGGTGGACTTTTGGAGCCTTCACAGCTTTGATTACTTTTAAGCTCGACAAAGGGAGAATTCTTCTTCTCTTGCCATGGCCATATCACTGCAATTATGGGCGTCTGCGGTTCCTCGGGGAGAACCTGCGTTCATTTGACTTTGATTCCTCACGGGGCGCGGTTGGGCGCAACTCTCCCCCAGATTGGTCAAGCATCGCCATAAGATTTTCTTCCCATATTGATCAGTGTTGAAGTGACTTAAAAATTGAATTATCCAATTTCAAAACCATTTCCTTTGAAGTCCATCGATCTTAACATTGGGAGCTCTCGATGTCAAATTTCAGCAACAGTAGCATTGGCGTTCGCCACACCCTTTGTCGCCATAAATTATCCACTTTGTTTGCTCGAGTTAAAGATGAGCATTCGCGGGATGGGTTGGCCAGCTGTAATTGGGTGAGGAAGTGAGGTAAAATGTACCGGGGAAACGGGGGAGGTGCATAAGTTGAGGGAATCTGCCCAGAAGCCAGGTGCGCTCATCCATTGTGGTCCTTTATAGTCCCTGTGACTAGGTGGTTTGGATTTCTCTCCCGAGGGTTCTTCGATTTTCAGCCCGGGTTCCTATAGTCCCTCATTGTCATATATGCCCAGGTTACTCTGCATGAATACTCAGCATTGCTTTCCTGCTGTTGATTCACTGATTCAAACCAGCAGGAACTTATCGCACTAGCGCTTCCCGCCTTTAAATTTTAACCATTTGAAAATGGATTCTAAAATGAAAATATGGCGCAGTAACGATCTCAAACCGCCATTTTTTTTATTTTTTGAATGAAAGCGGCGGTGATAAAAATAAAAGGAAATTCACCAAGACTTATGATGCGAGGATCGCGGTGTTTACGCGTCTCGTCGATACGCGAGCCACCGTCCCCCAAGATGGCGGCGCCATTTGGTCGTTGCCCGCGTTGGGTGATCGAAATCAACAAAATTTATATCCCATTTTCGCCTGTGCGTGAGTGACGCGATATAAGCGATCTGGGTCCGAGCGCGCGGATGGTTTCTTTGTACAAATGATTTAAGTGAAAGTGAAAATGGTGGATTTAATTTGGATTTTAGGTTTGGGTTAACTTGTTGAGGTTTTGGGGTTTAAGCGAAAATAAAATCTCTGAGAAAAATAAAGAACTCATGAAGTCGGCCTTTGGAGTTAGGGTTTTTAGGGGACCCAACATGTCCTGGGTCTTGCCTGGTGTTAGGGAGTATGACGCGCCGGTCATTTCCCGAGCCGGATCGTAGCTAGCTTTAAAAACTAAACACTGCATGAGTTTCCCTTTTGAGCGCCGGCATTTGTTGGCGCCGTGAAGCAATGGACGAAACACATCTGAAACTAATCACGATGATGGCGAAGAGCCATTGGCGCGGGCATCGATGGATCTGGTGAAGTATCCATTGAACGACGCCCGAAGCCATTGAAAGTATGCTTGGAGATTTTAACTAAGTGAAGTAAGACTTAAACAACCATAAATCGCGTCTGCGTTAAAAGCGGAAGGGCCAGGTCGTTACCTCAGGCTGGTGCCCGGTGTGCAGTCCTCTACTGGGAGGCTAGCCAACCATCCTCACGGAGTTTGTCATCTGAGGAAGGAGGTGTTTGGCGAGAAAGGGAGAGAAGAATGGGGAGAAAGGAGGAAAAAAAAAAAGCAGGAGGCTGGAGACCATGCTGTTTGTTTACATCAAAAATCGTCTCTTCAGCCCCAGGTGTATACAAATGAAGCATGTGACGCCACAGGCGAGTGAAATACCATACAATTCAGGCATAAGTGATTAATCAAGGGGGTGAAGGAAAAACCAAAGTGGCACTTAAAAGTGGAAAAATTGGCGGAGAATGTTATTGGAGGGCAGTGCCCGGGAAGGAGGGGAGTTTGGGAATGAGTGCTCATGAGATCTGTTTTTTCACTACTTGATGAAATTGTTTTTAACACATTTTTGCTTTCTTTCCATACGATCTTTGATTTGAAAAATGAGTTTGACTGATTCATGTGTGAGTTGGCTCAAACAATTTCGACAGATGGAGTAACAAAGCGCAAAATTGCCTCGAGAGTATGATCGATAAGATGGTAGGGACCTTAATGTAGCAGGTGGATTAATTAGAATGATTAAGTATCTTAAAAGCATAAAGCCTATGGCAATAGGTTGAGAATAGCACTTTAGGCCGCTAAATCAACGTGTGACAGTTGTCGCGAGCGATTTCTTAAGCGATTTTGCCGGAGTGCTAATAGCCAGCATGGGAAGTCGGTTCACGACCAGGAGAATCCTCTGTCGCGGCCAGGCTGTTTCTATCGGCGTGCTCTCTGGCGCGGTACGACACCTTGGCCGGCCACTCGTCGCGGCGGTGCCACGCTTGCTCGCTCTGACTTTGCGTGGCACGATGTTTACTTCATCTGAAACAGATGAACCGTCGACATGTGGGATCTTCTTCTGCGATCGAAACTTTCTTCTGCGACCCTAGTTGCGGCACACCTTTTCCCTCTGTCGCGTGAGAAAAATCTTATGCGCTTCACTAAACCTCCTACTTTGCCCCTCAGAAACTACTCTGACCTGACGACCAGACCGCGGCAACGACTCTTTACATCCACGGCTCTTCGCATGCCCGCATCAGGCATGGGATCTTGCTGCCGGCGGAGTCTTTGTTCGCGACGAGCGATCCCGTTGCGACACCCTTATCCCTTGTCGGGTATGACACGAATCCGGGGATTACGTTGACTACTGCGTCGACGCGAATGCTGAAGTGAATCTCCGGGCCGACAGACGCCTGTTACAATCAGGGTCAAGTCTCTCGCTGTGGGGGCTGCCGCCTAACTCTGAGCATCCCCCAACGATTCGATACTTGACATATCCGTGAGTAAAGCGGCCCATGGGCCCATGAAGCAATCACTCATCGATGATACCCGTATGCTCCTGATAGTTTCAGGTTAGAAATTACTCTTATCACATTATATATCAAAATTGATGAGTTCTAATACGTCTTTGTCTGACTAACTACGAAGCCATAAACGCTGGGCACCATTTTGGGACTCGACCTCGAAATGGGCCGTCTTCTCGAGACTCTCCACTGCACGAAAATAATATCCCTCGACGAGGTGGTACTTCATGATGTTGAATCCGCACAAAATGGACTACTCACTTCCGGCCATATGCGTTGCTCTGTATGAGCGCACTGAGAGGTCGTGATCCTACTTGGATATCTAGGCCAGCCCGACCCATTTCAGGGTCCTCAGGCTCATAGGCTCCTCGCTTTACTTTAAGCCATGTATGAAAACATCATTTTCAAACAAAACTTGTTGGTTTCAGAAATGCCTGGGGTGTGGTAAGAAATACTGGGACTACCATAGAACGGTCGTAGTTCTCATCACGAAATGATCACATTTGAGCGGAATGCTCATTTGATTCTGCAGTGTCTGTGAAATTCCTTTCAGCGTTGTTTTTCTTTCGTTTATGTCATTACACTCTTTGGGTTGCTGATTGCATATGAAATGCATTATGTCATTTCACACAATACTCCGACTTCACATCTGAATACCATCGTATATGGCCCATAATTTTAAATCACCTGAACATGTTATGCAATTTCTGATAAATACACCGAAAATTAGCTCACGCTGGGCTGGTGGCAAACCGCGACTGTCGATTTGAATTACTCATTGAGCACACGTTTTCTTGCGTTTGTTTATTGAATACTATTCCACGAGCGAGCGATGGAAACCCTCGGGTTCCCATTCCGCTGACGCCTAAACATTGGTTCCACTTTGTAGACAATTTCATGGCATTTCGGCCTTATACGCACGACGCGTTTATTCAACAAATTATCCTGACGCCGACGATTCCATGATTTGTCATGAGCCTTCCCGAAACATCTAGAAGAAAAGGGTTATTCATTAAGTTCCGATTCAGTTTGGGGTGTCGAAAAAATCGCCACTCTGACCTCGATCGCTCAGAACATTATATATGGCGCCGTCAGTAAAGGCTGATGGGATGGAAACCCACCTCGCGGTTTTGGCGAAAACAGCGGGCCCGGCGTGAGCCTCATGGCGTGAACAACTTTCCTTGCGCCAGAGGAATTTCCAAACGGTTGGATTGGAAATCAGAGAGAAGTGACGCTCTCTCCCAAGGCTGAAATCCTAAGCTCAGTCATTCCACCTCTCCATTTCCTTCCACTCCCCTTTATTATGGGAGGTGACATTTATTTGGACTTTTAATCCTGTTATCTGACTAAGAGGAATTAAAATACCATCCATGTCCTTTGTGGTTTTGACCGATAAGCGTCCTGGTAGTCAGTTTCAATTATCTCTCTCTCATGAAACATGTCACATGAAAATTTGCTCCCATATCTGGCTTTTGTCACATCCAAATATGTTTCATTACGTACCTGTGGTCTTTTCCAAATAGTGAATCAGTGTCTTCGGGTCGACCATGTGGTACCGATTTGTGACGATTCCATGATGTTGAAATCTGTTCCGATCTGAATGGGGATGCAGAAGGTTTCGGAGTTTTTGCAAAATTACGATTTAGCGTTTTCCATGGGTGCGGGTGCTGCCGGATCTCGCCAGACGGTAGAAACTCTTGTCGTTGGCATAAAAAAAATGCCAAACCCTGAAGCGCAGGTCTTGGACCAATTCTCTGTCCGCGACGAGGAAAGTTATGCGGCTGAAGTCCCGGTATGCAAACTGCTCATTTCACGTCGATGTGGCACTTGGGGACCTCTTTATCGCAAGAATCGTAATAGAAGCGGTTCATGCTCTTAAGCTTTTGAGAACCTCGCCAAACCACGAGAACCCACAGTCACAGCAAGGGATCAAGAAACTCTATGACCGAGCCTCATCCTGACCTAAACATGGTGCTATTTTTAGGCCGCTCTTCCTCAGGCTCTTTCTTAGCTATGATAAATTCTACTATCTTGCCTGCATATATATATATACCATACTTATCTCTTATACCGCCATATATATAACCATATATTACTGGGGCTGAGTCTTTAAATGCAGCCTTTCTTTTTGTGGATAGATCTAAAATGGTTTTATTGCAGCTTTCTCACATACATCAAATTTGGACCATTATCAGAGGAATGTTTTGAAAACCCGGGAAAATAAACCCCGGGGATGGAGCATCTTCCCATACTCTTGCCAGTTATGGAATTGGAGTTCACACAGTGGACCTCGGGGTTAGATTCCCTTCGAGTTGGGGCCTCGTGCGGGGTTCTACGACTCCGCCTCACCTTGAGTAAAATTTGGAAAGAGTCATGTGTAAAGGTGAAACCTGAACCTCAGCCAGGAAAATCCTCCCGAAACTCGGCGAGGTTTGGCGTGGCAAGCTTGTTCGGTCTGTTTTATTTTAATATAATGCCAGACAAACAATTTGACATCGCGATGACATTTCAAATATATCTGGGTTATATAAAGGCCAAAACAAGCTTAGTTAAATGAAAAACGAGCTGCATCAAAAATAAATAATAAACAAATTTCACCATAACAATTCCACGACAAGTCTTTTGAACGGGGTGGCGGCGTACTCAGCGATGAAAGCTCACACCTCGAGGTTCTACTTTGGTAGGTAAGCGTACTTAGTAACCTCCGCCCTCCAGCGGTTTCTTTGTTTCTCGGCGTCCTTACCGGGAACCTCTTGAGAATGAATGAGCTACACACAGGGACCTCTCACTCATCATGATGATGTTTGACATCTTCTTTGAACCTGTAGAAGGAATTGACGTCTCACGAGAGGAGACCTCTTTGCTGACAAGGTGGTGTTTCACGACAAAAATCCTTCTGGAACCTCTTGGGAATGATTTAGAGCATCGCCTATAAGGAACCTCGCCATGTGCTCATTCCAACAACCATACAAGAACATATCCTGCCCAGCAGTCATCACCATAACCCCTTGAGTGAGTTCCATAAATCCCCAGTTTCTGAGCAATTGTTCCAAACTATCACAAATCATTGCGCAAAGAACCAATTCAATACTTGCGATGGAAATCTGAGAGATCGTAACCGCATTGTTTACTACTCAGCACAAATCATATGATTTAGTCCCAATCCCAAAGAGCATTCTTGAAGAAGAATCATCATTTCACTAAAATGCTGGTTTTTTGAGACTTGAGAAAGGATTTCGCCGTTATTGACCCTAACTTTGTTCAAAGAAACGTAAATCTTTGCAGAAGAGACTAAGAGAATGATTTCATATATTACTCTATAATATTGATAGCCGACGCATATATAAATACCTAGCCTCGTATAGTGAATGAAAACCCTACCTTAAATCCTTAGTTTATATGAAGATCTTTGAACTTTGATATCAATTTATAAACTCCTTTGTGTTTCCCTTCATTTCTTCCTCTCTAATGATTTCTAGGGTTCCAAAGGAGTTGTGGGGGTGGTGGAAGTGATGGAGTGAAAGAAATGAAAAGGGAAAATGGAGTGAAAATGGGTTTGAACAGCGCCCCAGGCACTCTCCTTTATTCATGGTGTTTTGGTTTTCTCGAGGCCGGTTGCCGCTGAAATCTCGATTTGATCATAACTGTGTTTCACTACCCTAAGGTTTTTCACGACATTAAATTCATTTTTAATGTTATTTTAACCACCAAAAACATTTATTTTTATGATTTTTGGTCAACCGGAGGGCATAAAGCGGTTGACTCAAGTATTTCTAGTATGTGTGACCTATGGTTTGAAAGGTGTATAGAGTTAGGGTTTACAGCCATGAAATAACGATTGTGTCATTTGGACTTTCCAACAAAGGGGTGCCGTCAGTCAGTGAAAGGTGATACGCCAGTTTTGCTTGGTTCTTCTAACAATTATATAACTCGAGTTTAGATTATTCTTGTATCTGAAGTCTTATCTCTATACCATCTCGATATATGTAGTATGGCACATAAATATCCATGTCTGCATGTTACATTGACTGAAACCGTTATAATAAGTCTCAGAATCATCCATGCTGGCATGATCACAGAACTAGTATATCCACTTAAGAGTGCCTTGATTCCTCACAAGCTAAGCTAATTGATGAGAATAAGTAACATCATATTTTCTTTTTATTATTCAGCCTTTTGTCTTATTGATACTTATAATTTGATTTATAGTCATAAATGGAATTAAATACGGCAGAAAGACCTAATTGGACGATTATTGATGATTTGAGCAGACGTGTCTGGGGTTCACAGGGGAAGGAATTGTAGAGCCAGGGTAATGTGAAATGATGGTCTGCGTTGTTAAAGGCTCATGCGGGATTTCTAGATCTGGGATGATGTCAAAGACCTGCTGATAGTTGAATGCGAGAGCAGAATCTGGTTGGTCGGTCATGTCGGTCTGAGACGGGTTAGATTTCGTGTTTACAAGGTGAACAAATGACGCGTGGCGCCAGGAAGCATGCCATGGCGGCGCAAATGAGTGGACACTTGGCGCGCTGGAAGAGCTGATGTCATATTCTTATCATGCATGAATTAAGTGGGAAAGTGGCGAAACACATAGCATTGTGATGGCAGTAATGTGAGGAATGAATTAAGAGTGTTACTCATGCCCAAGGTGGGTGAGGGGAGACGAGAAGGAACAAGAAGCTAGAAAGAAAGCCCAAGAAGAAAGAGGAAAGAGAAAAGAGGAAAGAGGGAGGGAAAGGAGGTTCGAAGCTTCTTTTGGTCTCTAGTATTTGAAATAATGCGCGAAAGGTTAAACGGAGTCGAGTGAGCTAGTCTACGCTCTCAGAGGTAGAGGTTCTCTCTTACTCAGTTATTTCTTTGTCTAAAGGTCATTCATTATGTGAAGTACTTATGTCTGCAATTGGGGGCTGAGTTATTGAAACAGTTTGGCTCAGTTGGCATTATTGGGCGTTTCTGGTCGCTATATTTCAAAGCTCGGGTTCAGAGCAGATTGTCATTTGTTGGAAAATATAGGATTTAGTGTGATGATTTTAGTGGCATATCATTGTTGGATATGGTGATATCTTGGGTGTAAATGTTTAAGTTGAACATGAAGAAGTCAGTTGTATGTTGTTAGTAATGGAAAGGATTATTATAGGTTATGTGAAAATCATGTATTTATTATAATACTTATAAATGAATTAACATAGGTTCTGTGATGGGTCTTATGGTCTCCTTGGGAGTGAATATCATTATCATGATTATGTAAATGTTTACATATAGCTTTCATTATGCATGTAACATACGAAAACCGCATGCATTTGATGCATTAAACAAATATCTGCAGGGACATCGCAAAATGGGTGGCCAGAATTGCTTGGCATGAATTAACACTATGTTTGTGGAGCTCACATCTAAGGGACAATCTCGTACTTCTGGTTTAATTATGTAATCAATGACAGTATGAAGGATGGAGCACCCCTTGAGGTGGAAGGCACATCTAGTTAGACATATATCCTGACGATGAAAGCCGTGCTTGATAATGAAAGAAAATTTAACAGAAATTTCAACGAAGAGCATGAGTTCATTACTCTATAAGAGGAATCCCGAAAGCTAACTCAAACTACTCTCTCAAGAACTAAATCTCTTAAGAAAATGAGAAAAATAATATACAAAGAGTCTTGACTGGAAGTCTTGGAATTATGGAAGGCTAGCACGTACCCTGAATGCGTTTGTACCAGGCTTTGTGTTAGACCGCACTAATAATTGCACCTTGGATCCACAGATTTAGCCCCATTTGGTTGCTCTATATGGCACGCGAGGTGTGTGTGACAAAGTTTTTAGTCTTGCCTGTTGGCAGCCTCTCCCATGTCGTATCCCCGATTTGTCCTTGATAGGTTTAGAGCTTTTCACTTGGATTAACGTGCGAGCATGATTTCTTCGTTGAGCATATTTTTCTATCCGTGGATATCTTGAGGACCCTTTCAACAATCTTTCATGCCATGACAGGTTTCTTTTGCTCATGACAGGACTTTTCTTCTCTTGTCATACTTTGTCTTTGGTGAGGATTGTTTGGCTGCGACATAGAAAACTTGTTGCGACATATATTTCTTTAATCACCTGGTTTCTCTTTTGATTCCTATCACGGCCAAGGAGTTTTTGTTTGTCGCATTAAAATTACTGCTCGATCTCCATATTTTTATTATCGCGACAAAAGATTACGCGCCGCGCGATATCACGCTTCGGTGCTTTACTATGATACCGGCGCCAGTTTGCGTCACCGTTTCATAACATATTACTCTTGGCTGCGCTTCGCGGCCGGAGAATTCGATCGCAATGACGCGTTTGCCGACAATAATCATCACGGCAAAGTCCTTTAACTTATTCTGACATAAACTCTTTGTCGCGGCCAGTTCTCTTTACCTTGAGTTCGGCTTGGACTTTGTTGCGGCTATCTACATATTCTTTGTTTGCGACATAAGCTCTTGATGCGCTTCGAGGGTATATCGTGTGACGAGAAACTATGTTGTGATTAGAATCTTATGACTTTTGCCTTTTTCTTCTTTTGTTTGGTTATCTGGAGTTTTCAGACAAGGCTTTGAGAGCCTAGGGATTAGTGAATATTCGCAATTTGCATAAATGAGTTTGGCTTTCAAACTCATATATAAATGGATTCATAGAATGAGTTTAAAGACTCATCACACGACACTCTGATGAACCTTTGTATGGAAAGTTTGTTACCAGCGGACACAAAGGCTTTGAATAATTAGTTTATCGGAGGTTGTCGATGAGGTTGAATTATAAATGAGTCTTTATTGTTTGATTGGTATAGTAGGGTGATTTAAAAAAGATAACAATGTTTATGTATCCTTAGTTCTCTACTAAAGTGGTCAGAAATCTGCGACGCATAGCGGTTTAAATTCAGTTTCACGTGAGGGATGGGTTCTTTCATCACAGCAGATGAGGTTACATGGGTGTTTGGAAAATGGTGGGGCTTTGTTTGAATTTTGGTTGGTTCCAGCAGCGGAAGTTGTTTGTTCTTGGACTAGCTATGTTGGCTAAGTAGTGTGAGTATAGGCTGGCACCGAGGGTTGGTCACCTGGCTTGACGACATGGGGTATTACGGTATACTCGGGTTATTTCCTCACATTAAGGCAAATGACATATGGGCCAGCGAAAACGGATCTTTGTTTGGTATCAAAACCTAACCTAGAACCACTCCTATTTGAGTCGGGGTGCAGTACTATGCATTCAAAAGAGTCCCATTCAAATTTAAAAGCCTGGCACTTTCGATCTCATTTCAGTGAAACAATGATGCTAAAGGATATCGGGTGCATGGCATTAGTAATACGCTTGAACCTAGCATGTGAAGTATTGACGAAGGAACAACGATGATGGCATTAAACCCTAGTTTGGAGGGTGGAACATGATGGTACTGCATATCATTTAAAACCAGGGTGACTGAGTAACGCCCGAGCTAAGTTAGTAGCCTCATGCTTGAGGTACATGAGGCAGCGAGCATCCTTGAGTTGTCATCCTCGAGGGGTGTGTTTGGCGACTAGAAAATGAAAGAGGAGAGAAGGGAAGCAAAGAATGGAAACCACTAAAATGAAAACTGCGAGTATAAAGTAACGAAGAAGTTTCTTAAGAGTTTCTGAAGTTGTGGAAGGGTTTATATAAAATCTGACGACCAGAAGTGTGAATACAAAAATACCTAAAATGAGTGCATAAGGGTCGATGGTGTGCATCAAGCGTGGTCGTTTTTATGAACGAAAATACGAAGAAAACAGGCGTGTTTCGCTGCTCTCTGAGGGATTTATGCATAGCTGAAAATTTAAGCTAGCTGTGAATTCTCTCTGAATAAACGAGGGTGAGAATTTGCTATCTATGTTGATAATTCAGTAGCTAGTGAAGATTTGCTAACTAAGCGAGGAATTTTACGGCGAGATTGGCGAGTGGAGGAATTTACATTGGGCGGTGAATTTCAGCGTGGCGAAATTTAACACAACCTGGCCAATTCTAATTTCGCTAGGATTGAAATTTTTCGCTATGATTAAATTTACGTCCCAACAGAAATTTTATGATCACTTGGCTGAGAAAATCACGGGATTGCACAGTGGAGTCTGCTCTGCTTTGCTCCTTTGCATCCCTCTTTTTGTCATTTCCTTAATTCCTTCCACATTCCCTCATTTTGGCTGGATGAAGACTTCGTAGTGAATCTTCGTTATTGCATTGTATCTTCCCAACATGGTGAACTAAATGGTGAGATGCGCAAAGACCTGCGAGAAGTACAAGCAAATGAATGGCGTAGATTGGTACTAAGTGGACCACCACACGTTAATTAGCTTAATTGAGTATGATTAATTCTGTAACACCCAAGACCTATCTTGAATAGAAGGTTAATAACTTTTGAGCCTTCAAATACCGACCAAACAGTTGCTAGTCCCTTAGCAATGCTAAAACAAAAAGGGGATGTATGCGGTGCTTTCTCAAAAGTATGTCTTTGAGGATTCGTGTATATATAAGCCACACCTTTTAGCATGAATAATTTACATCTGTGGCTGCCGCGAGGAGGGACATGAAGCAGTACTGAGAGCAGGTTTTAGAGCGATGCACTAGATTTTTCGAAATCGGCTTTTGGCGAATTTCACGAGTGGTGTTCCTGGGTAACTTGATTGACCAGATAATTGCAGTGTTCCCTTTTTATGTTACACTCTTATGACCTTAAATGTTGATAAAGCTGATAAAATTTGTGATCATGTTCTTCCTACCACTGCCAGTTCTTTGTGTGGGATTGATGCTAAAAACCTCGTGGAAACTACTTGAGGTCGCTATGGCGAAGTCCTGGTGGAAACCTCGACCGATTAAGGTTTAGGGCGAGCGAAGGATCGCCGACCTGAGGCTGGGCCGCACCCCCAGGACTCTCAGGGGCTGGCTTGGGGTGGCACTATAACGCGCCTCCCAGCTCTACTATCCACCGGGTGGCAAACGCTGTGTCGATGACTCCCGAAGCCCGTGAGTTTAGGGCGCGAAGCTTTAAAGGCTTTTGCGCATATACCTGGTAGTGTTGGGGTTTAGAAAATGAGAAAAGTCTCATGACTTTTATTTTTCTTTTCTTCTTTTCTTTTTCTTTTTGCTTTTCTTTTCCTTTTTGGAGAGGGCTTGTTAGGTGTTTGTATGATGCTCTGAACTGTTATGGGTCGTCAGCATGAGCACTGGTGAAACTCTGAAGTGAAAGGAGGCCACGCAGTTTCATAGGCTTTTATTAGAACAAACTAGTGTGCGGGTGTGCAAGATCGGCCAAGGGAATGTTCAAGGTTGGATATTTAAGATCTGATTGTTAAAACCTGATGTGGCGGGAGTGCATTACAACATTAAGGGTAACAAACAGGGGTTTCAGATTCTGTTTGATTGAAAGCGGTTCAATTGTTAGTTAGAGGCGATTCCATTGTTGATTAGGGAGCCAAATCGATTATCCGATTGGAAAGCGGTAATCACCTAAGGCAGAACACAAGTACTTTACTTTTGGTATCAATAATTATGAAATGAGTCTGTAAAGCTTTTGATATAACGAAATGGGCTAATCTGAGAAATATAGCTAAGCATACGAAGAGCTAATAGCTCTTGCCATGGATCTGTGAGAATTAGTGGCGGAGTTGTTATCTGAGCCTCACAGCTCTGCTTGGAAACCTCTCTGCCTCCCAACTTTTCCTCCTTGTAAAACTGGGCACATATGACCAAGGATAGCAGGTCCGCAGAGCAGCCTGAACCTCTCCCAGTGGGACCGACCGTGGCGCTCTGGGGGCCTCTCCTCTTGCTCTGACCATCTCCTTGGAACGCCGGTCGAGGTGGCATTCGCGACCTCTTTGCGCGGGGCGCGGTGCGACCTTTACCTGAGTAGTCTGGCTCAGGTCGACCTACCAGTCTGCGATGTCACAATGTGAGCCTAATGAGCGGAACGACATCGCGCCGCTGCTATCTCCCAGGTCTGACGCGGGCGTGCTCCACGAGAGTCTTTGTCGCATATATGATGCGTGGGAGTGTCGTGAGGCGTCGTAGCAGTGGAGGAGATGGAGTCTGTCGCACGGCGGACTGCTCTCAAATACCTCGGGAGCTTGGTGTCTCTCTGCTGAATCCTGCGCCTCCTCGTGGGTACTCTCTTTGGTCCACGCTGGAAGAGAAATAGACATCACCCATAGCTGGCTCTCTGAGGCAGGGGCAGAGGGGCATAAGTGCTCTCAAATCTGGGGCTCTCTGGAAGCCGAGTACCAGGGACCTGACTCGAAAGTTAATAATTATGTCAATGAGGGTGCTCTGCAGCAAGACTGCAGGATATACGGTGGACATCTTAAAATGTATGGCGGTCATCCTGCTGACTCAGGAAGGCTGAGGCCCGGAGTCCCTACAGAGATCAAGTCCTGAGCCTCGGGGAATGGCTCCCTCTGTGGATGTGAGTCTTTGTATGTGTGATGATGGGTGGATTCAGACGGATGATGGTAAAAGCTATCCCCGGGGCGGGTTTGCGCTGAAGCCTCACGCCCTGGGTGATGTCACAGGCGGGAGACCGCGGACCCATCTCTCCCGAGGTCGGGTGGGGGGCTGGTGAGACTCTGCCGCCTCAGTGCTACTGCGTTTGCTGCGAGCCGTCTCTTGAGAAATGCTCTGCCCTTTCAGGGTACCGTTCGATCGTCAATTTTTGAATCGGGCTCGTGAGGCTGGCGCTCAAGGTGCTCGGGCCAGTGACGAAGCTTCACGGGGTCAATGGGCTGTCCGTGAAGTCATGGCGTGAGGGAAAGATGTCTTCGACCCGAGTTACGTGAATCCTTAGACCTTGGATCGGTCGGTGTCGGGACGTCGTGTCCTCCACTTAAATCTGGTGTGGAGCAGGCGTTCCCAGGTGAGGGTCCCTATAAAAAGGGTCGTCATTTGATCTCAGACGAGGCTGATGGCGGGGCGATAGGGGGGCTCCGCTGCTGGCAGGGAGACGAAGGTGATGGCAAGACTGATCGCGAGGCTCCAGGGCCGCTGTGCCACGGAGCCCCTCTTAGAGGGGTCGGACCCTCCGGATCTCTACAGAGGCGTGACAGAGAGGGGCCGGGGTCTATCAAGATGCGATACCTCACGAATCACTGGGGCTCCCTCGGGGGGGCGCTGGGACTCGTGGAGGGGTGGGGCCTCTCTCACTTTGCTCCCCAAATCTGGGCTTTGACTCCCAGGAGCCTTGGGGGACACTTTGATCTGGACCATAGTATGTAGTGAAAGGCCCTTTGAGCGAGCTGGCGGCCGGTGGGGCGGGGCGCAGCGGCTGTGGGCCAGCCACTGAAACAAAGTCTTGCGCGTCCGGGGTAGCGCGCTGGTTGCGACTCTCCACGGGCGGCGATGTTGCGTGATCACTGGCGCGGCGAAGTATGAGGCGGCGGCGGCAGTCGGTGGCGGCTGGCTGCGTCTGCCGGTACGGTAATAATAACGATGGCTCGGGGCGCGAGGCAGGAGGTGCACGTGGGGCTGGTGGCCTTGACGTGTGAGGAGTATTTGAGATGGACGGGCGGGCTCGGGGAGGGGAGAAATTTTATTTGGAACTACTGACCCGGTAGCCACGCCCCCTCTCACTGACCAAACACATGAGGCCGCCCAGAAGGAGGTCGTTCATTGAATTGCATTCATAATAAGCGAGGAAATCTGCTTCCACTTGAAACAAAAAAAAATTTGAGTTTAATGATCGGAACCCCAAAAATAATGCTATTAATTAATATGTTTACCAAAAATAAAAAAAATAAAATTAATTTGAGTTTTCACATTGGCGCTAAAGCAGGAAAGGTGCAAAATGAAGGTGACCAGTTTAGGCAAAACACGTGTTTGGTTGATTTGGTTTAGAGCGCCAGGAATGGGCTCCCACCTGACTTCATTTATGGGGGTGAGGTTTCGCCAGCCGCACGGTGCTGATACTCGCCTTGATGCAAATCTCTGTGATCTTATAAATCTTTACGGATTATTTTGGTGACCGATTTATGCGTGATGGTGATGACAACTTCGACCCTTGTTGGTCGATTCACGTAAGTCATAGACCTTTTTTGCTTCAAATCGACCGGGTTGACTGAGACTTCATGGCTTCCTTCATATACGCTGCTGGTTTCTTGTGTGATTCGAGTGAAATATGTTGAGCTCGATGTAATATTGCAAATATAGGTTACGCGACTCCATTTACGGCAATTGATGATTATTGGGTAAATTCAAAATGTCTTCCAAGATAATCGGCATAGGTGGTGCCACTCCTTAGCTCACGTGTCGAAGAGCACTACAAAGTCTATTTGGATAGTAGAATTTATGCTGCCTTTACCAACATCCTCAACTATTCCCGCCCAGATTTTCACTTGCGTCGATAAGCGAAAGAGTGATGTTTGTTGGCAGCTCCACGAAGCCTGGCGCATAGCGATGCGGCGCTGGACACTGCGGCGAATCTACGCGGGGGAAGCTGTACATCTTGGATTGCTCGATGTTAAGCGGGGTGTGGGGATCCACGGATCCTTGTATTTGATACGGGTTACTTTGAGTTGCGGCATGACGCGTTGGTCGGGAAGGCTTTCTTCTCGATGATCCGCACGATTATGAACGCGGATCTTAAAACTTGCGGCGAGGACTTGTTTGATGATATCCACGAGGAGTGTGACTATGACTGCACACCTTAGGGACCCCAGAATCTGCTCTTCGGGATGCTTTCTTCTTGCACCGAATTACTTGGGAAATGGGTGGCATAGGTGCCGTTGAGTCTTCACGATCACCCTCTCGAGTTCGACTCCTTTTCAGCATTCTTAGGCTGGAGGCCCATGGGCTCCCGGATTTATTCTCTTCCGCCTCACCGGGGTGATTGTGGTTCCTGCTTCCAATGTGTCTGATTTAACTGGGATGAGACCACATCTCATGTACTCCCCTTTGGATTGCAATGTTTAGGAGGACCTTCCTCTCTATACCTCAGAATGTTATTAGTCTTTTGCCCATTGTGATTAGATCTATATGGGTTCTTAGATTTTCGATTCAGAATTTGGCTCTATGTTATTGTCTTGTTCTTTTTATTCCAGGTGTGTTTCCTGGTGTATTATTCGTCCTTTGTATTATGATTGTGCATTGATCCTTTATCTTTTTGAAATTTACCTTCACACACATGTGAGTTTGTATGGCCCATTCCATTGGAGGATGATGTGAAATTGGATTTGTGATTGAGATAGGAGACTCAGTAGCCAGTTTGTTTTCGAAACTTTTATAAGAGCGAGAGGGATTAGTTTCGGGATTAGATGATTTTTGGTCAGATTATAGATGATGTTATCCATGTATCTGGGGGGCGTGGGATTGATTGTCTGTTGACCTCCGTTGTTGTTTAAATCGATCTTCGCCGGAAGAGCCTTTGGTCTGGATCAATGGTCATTCCTCACCGAAAGTAAAAATGATGGACCAACAAATGATGATCAGTTAATAATCGCGAGCATGGATCTTTGCTGCTTCACGTCGAACCCTCTTTCGCCGACTCCTTCTGGCTAGGGTTCAGAGGATTTTGCTTTCTTCATTTTTTTCCATGCTCTAAGTGTGAATCCCTCCCTTTGGATGAAGTGAGGGCTCACACATTTTCTCTCCACCCTTCTCTTTCGGGGTGGCTCATCGATTGCAGGTTTCAGCAGCTTTTAACTGGGAATCATGACCTTTCATCAGGTTTTGTAAAATCCACCTCCACGCGGTTTCATGATTAACCATGGCGGGGTTGTACCATTATATGAAATGGGTTTAACAACATCCGGTCGGCGAGCCATGATCATGAATGAAACGATGGTATCTACGCCGGATCTCCGGTGATGGTAGAACTTTCATTGTCATGGTAGGGTGGGTGCTAGATCTGCCTCTTTATTGTTGAAGTCTTGGTTCGCGTGGAAAATTTCTTCAAATTCGCGGCTTGGTCGGCCAGTTCCCTAGTTCTTGGCCTCGATGGAATTAGGCAATTTGGCCTGTCTTTCGATGCTCCCGGTGGAAATGCACCCGGCAGAAAATCCATGTTAGTTATACCTTCATAAAAGTAGTGCATACCTCCTCGAAAATCCGTAATAGATAGTTATACCATCTCATGAAACCATAGGAAGCAAGGGCTTCGGTAGGGTCTCTTGCTATCCCCTCTCTATGGAGTATGATGCGGGAGGGGAGACCGCGTAACTCAGGAGGGTGTATGTGTTGTTTTAAGCCAGGCTATCTGCCTTTATTGGATCATAGGGGTCTTGTTGGAGGCTTTGTTGTTCCTCGGAATTAGAGGATCCATTTGGTCCCAGCACATTGCCAGTTTCACGACACATTTCGTTGCACTCTCACTCTTTGCGATCTGATGTCCCTACGTCCAGTCTTTGTATAAACACATTACACAAAATGAGACCACGACAAAGGGCTAAACAACCATGGCTTGGCGAGGTTAGTATTTAGTTAAAACTGTGGCTAGTAAAACTAAGTCACGATATAGCTGCTGATGAAGAAAACTTAGTTTTACTTGTTCGAAAGGACTAAAAAGGTCACGACACTTATGACTAGTTCTGAAGTACACATCAGCTCATCATACGTAGTTCCGGCGCATCCACGGCCAACGACGCCATTTGATTCGTGCGCGATGAGGTGGTCCGGAATCAGCGTAATATTTGTATCCTTAGTTCCTCCTCTTTGCGTAGTCAAGCTCTTCTTGACATAGCGATCTAAGTGAACACGGGGATGGGTTTATCCTATGAATGATTTGCATCATTCAATTGTTTGGAAAATGATGGGCTTTTGTTTGGAATGATTTGGTTTCAAAGCAGGTGAGGTGTTTGTTCTTTGGAAAGCTGGCAATGTTTGAAAATGAAGTACTGAAATAGTAACGAAGCTTAGGTCACTAAGCTTGACAACATGGGGGTGTCGATTGTCCTCGGGGTTATTTCCTCACATTAAGGGCAAATGACATATAAATAGAAGCTAAAGCGGGATCTTTTGTTTGCTATAAGGCCTTCTTACACAGACCTCACCATTTGGAATTGAGACCGATGTGTACTGGAGTCCCCATTCGGTTTTAAGGCCTGGCGCTCAGGCCTCTTTTCAATATTAAGCTAAATAAATGGCATCCACGGATATGATTCACATCGGCGTGGTGGCCGCGGGGGCCTTTGGCGGCTGTGGCGAGTATTGACCCCAAAGGAACAACATTAAATGGCGAACAAGCCACTAGTTTGGAAGGTGTCTGGAACCATAAATCACGATACACAGCGTCGTTTAAACGAGGATTGGCACGCGGTAGCCCCGAGAATATAATTGCTTGGCCTCCACCTTTCGAGGCTACAGACAGCGACGTTCACTTAGGTTATCATCTCTCAAGGGGTGTGTTGTGAGCTAGGCTAGAAGAGGAGAGAGGCAGAATGAGAACTACTAAATATTTCATGGAAACTTTTCAGAAAGGGTTGCTATTGGGGTTAAGATTTGTGGGATTTATATATCACAGGCAAAGTGTGAAAATATCTTTAAATGCCCAAACTGCAGTGCAGGTCAGTAATTATTACATCGAAAACGTGTTGGTTTTGAGACAGTGAATACCAAGAAAACACGAGGACGACAAATTTCTTCTCTGAGGGATTTATTGCTCATGAAAAATTGTCTTTGTAAATTCCTAAATGTAGTGGGATTTTTCATATCAAAGTAATTCGCCTAGCTGGCGAATTTGCTTCTTATGAAATTTTGTGAGGTCATGAAGTGGAATTCATTTTGAACGCGGGTAAATTTCATTTGGTAAAAATTTATTATTTAAAAATTCTGTTGGCTCAGATTAGAAATTTTCTGCATGATTGAAATTTTTATGATGGCCAATTTTAAATCTTGGCGAATCTAAGATTGCTCTGCCTCTACACTTTGCTCAAACCTCTTTATCTTTTGCATCACTTTCATTCAAATTCCACTTACATTCCCTCGTTTTAATGGAGTGAAGACATAGTATGAATCTTGATGTTAGGCCGATATCTAACGTCGGGTTTGAACTAAATGGACGGGATGAGACTGCTGAAATTACGTGGCGGCTTCGAGAATGGCAGCCACGTTGGTACTAAGTGGACTTTCACATCCAGTGGCTTAATTGATATGATTGATGCATGGCACTGAGAAACTATCTTGAGATGGGTTGGCATGCCTTTTTGGGCCATGAAATTAGTTTCACGATAATGAGTTTTTCACATGCAGTATATGCATGTGAGGGTGTGAGATAAATACCCGGCATGACATGTAAACATTCAGCTGTAGAGATGTACATGCTTTTGCTCGATGTTTATGAATGTTGGTCATGGCATTTGGCCATAGGTGGGGAGTAGCCCTTGTAGAATCCCTCTTGGGATTGCTCACCCAGATCGTGGAAAATGTTTAGATCTTGGAGTGCACAGAGATGAAATAATACGAGATCTTAGAAGTGGTAAGAAAAGTACGGATTATAGTTTATTATGTATTTATTAAAATTAAGACGATTTTATACGTAGTTTTACATTTATGTAAGAAAGAAGTTGTAATGAACTGTTTTGATTTAGTGTTTGTTGATTTATGAGTTTTCCATATTTTATATTGCCTTTATTATCGGACTCACGTATTGGATTGTTAATGTTTGGAAAAGAGTTGGAGTGCGGGGAGCGCGTGAGACTCGTAGTTTGGTGATCGAGTTTTAGGTCGCGACGAGGGTTCACAGTCGCGACGGGCTTTCTGGTTCTCTGTCGTCGACAAAGGTTCTGCCATGGCCGTGACGCGGTCCTGACTGAGCGGTGCCATGTAACGACGCATAGGTGTTTCGCCCAGCCAGGTATTTTGTTTCTCTCGATGACAATGCTCCGCGATAGAGGATTTCTATCCACAGTGAGATAGATCACGATGAAGGTGGCGTTATAAGTTCATGTTTTGGCAGGGTTTGAAAGTCTGGCGGGGATTTCTGGGTGCGCGAATGACTTTTCTTTAATAAAGGCGACCGAATTTGCCAAAGCGGATCTTTTACTGGCGACAAGCAGCATTGATGTTCACGGCAGAGGGTTTTCTGGAGTTAATGTCGAAGCCAGTATTTATGTCGGCGGGGAAGGTTATGGCGTCGCTGTGAGGTTTGTATGTTCTTGGCAGAATATTTTATCGCGCGATGAGTTTAGCGCGTGGGGTCAACTATGCGACTGGTCCACGTGGGGTTTTCTGTGCGACGGGGCGTGTCCCGTTGCTTCAGTGACCATGGGGTTTTGATCTGATCTCGGAAGGGTTTTACGTCGCGGGCGAGGCGCTTTTATGTCATGATGAGGTTGGTGCGGCAAGATCTCATCATCGTGACAGGAATTTCGGGATACTCGTGGTAAGTGGCTTGTAACCTGCGCCTTTATGTTACCATGGCTGGTAAGTGGCAGTTATCGTGATGGGGGTAATGTTGAATTTCTGACCAGGCGTCGCATGAAGGGTCAATATAGTGATGGGGTTCTAATATGTGGCAGACTTCATATAATGGTAAAGAAAAAGAAAAAAGACCCTTTGGGTTTTGGGCACTTCAAAAGTCAGTTAAGTTAAATCTGCGACATATATGGGGAGGAGGGGCACGATCGCCATAGGTGTCCCAAAGGGATGGAGGGAGGCGATCTCTGGCTTGCATCATAATGAAGTGTATGACGCATTAGGCGCAGCGGTGCCTGTTGGTGTGCACCATTAGGCTTATATTAGAGGCGACCCGTCGCTTGAACCTCGATGAGGTCCGAGAACTAGGCGGAGGGCTCGCGGGACGAGACCCCAGCCAGCCGCCGATTTTGCGGTGCCATCGTGACATTAGCTACTACTATAGGATACATGACCAGACATATGGTTTCAATCCACACTGCATTTAGCATTTGGTATTCCTTTCATGACATTGGAGTTACATCATCGAGCCTTTGAGGTGGGTTCTAACCAATGTGGGTCAGAGACAAGATGATGATCATAGTGGGGACGCTGGTAAGAGATGGCGGGAGGGAAATGAGTCGATCCACGAGCTTGGGAGGTTCCGCTGGTCGTGGGAACGATGGTTGGGACATGTGAGCGTCCCCAATCCCGAAAGAGCTCGTCGTGCGGTGCTCATTTAAGGATGTTACCATTTGACTTGTATTGATGGCTGACCGTGCATGGGATTTTGTATGAACCAGCGTACTTGAATGACTTATGACTACTGCTTTACCCGAGAAAGGGACTATATAAAGGTCTCATTCTCCAGCAGCGCCCGAAGAAACCACCCATGGGAGCAGGAATCTTTGATACTGGAACCTGTGAACATAAAAACAGGGTGTCACTTTATATAAAGATTTTGCATTGACTCACAGGACTATCTAAGTGTGAGCCCGCTGAGCTTGTTAAAAGTAGGAAATGATTAAATTACATGACATTAAACTTTTTGTAAAAATTTGGATTCATTAAAGATTTGTTTGGTCTTAATCACTTTGCGAGTGCATGGATTGGTACAAGTAATAAAGAAAGTGGATTTTCATTAAAGTCAGATCTCTCTAGATTCCTGTAGGGATTGAGGATGAATCAGCAAGATCATTCACTCCGGCTGCAAGATCCTTGCATTTCAGACTCCGATGTGAGATGGTTGGAAAACAAACCAAAATGGCTGCTAAATTAAATTCATTAGTGAATGCCAATATTAGCTAAGAATGGGGTTGAGGGTTCCGCCCGGTGAAAGGACAACGCTGAAGCAGCCGTCAATGAATAATTGTTGATTTTACCGTGTTTGAATCTTGGCTAAACTTCCGTAGCGGTTGATGATTATCGGATGCATTATGAGGCATAGTTGGATTTCTCACCCGACCATACCCTTTCACTAATTGAGATTCATGTTATTTAGAGGCTCATGAATCTAATGACTACTTAGACCACAAATCCTCTCTAATATTTGAGTATTTTTGCTGTGCTTCATACCGGATCTTAGGACTAGAGAATTCTTACTATAGACAGAATATTGCGATACTTCCCTCTATTATAGATTGTACATATACTTCAATCTTTTGATGGCTCTCATTACTTGATTAGATCCTTGCTAACACGGGATTAGAATCCTTTAAGCCAAAGGAGAAACCTCTATGTGATTAAAAGGCGATAACACGAAAATTGCTTCTGAGGGCATGAGTAAGTTGGTGATTTATCTGGGTGACCAGTTCTTAGTTCCAGTATTAATTTCCTTTTACAGAGTAATTTAGCATCTGCCTCGGGGTTCTGCTCATCTACGTGTCACGAGGGCCTCTGGAAATCGAGGCAGGATAATGCTTTGGCAGATTACCACGGTGCTAAATCTTTGAGATGATTAAGTTCGAAATAATACCGATCAAACTAAAATTTAATAAAATTCTAACTAAGGCGTTCTTCCACTTTGTCTGCTGAAAAGGAAATAATGATATTAGTGACCCATTCCACAGAGGGCTGACCTTCAAGTGGTTACTATGTCTCATTGACTAACGGTCGAAAGAAAATTCTTTGAGTGTAAACGGCGAAATAAACAAAATCTAGAAATTTTTCGAACTAAGGTTTTATTAAAAAATAATGAGAAAATTGGCAAGGGAATTTATTTCGAAGGCTGCCTTCTGATTTATTACTAACTCTGGAAAATCAAAAGAAAAAATAACTAAAATAACACTCAAACTAAATCTACTAAAAGAAATAAGAAAAAATAAAGAAATAATATATCTGAGAGTCTTGACCACCACAGGAAGTCTGGATTTGGAAGTTTATGCAGTGCTCTGATCAGTGTTATAGACTTTTTCCCAATGTTAGCGCAACTAGGCGAGTGTTGTGGATTTATGTTTTGGCCAAATTGAGTCGCTCTATCGCGACGAGTCCTTTGATCTTTAATCGCGGCTTGATTTTACGTAGTGGCGCAATTTCTCCCCAAGCATCTTGGTTGGCTGTGACGCCTTTGGAAGTAATATCCACCGTGAGCATTTTTCTTACCCAGTTTGTCTATTTTATCGCGATAGAGTTTTCTATGTCATCATAATCGAGTTCTTTTGATTCATGAGCAATTTCTTTTGCGACAGAATTTTCTTTTGTTGCGATAGACTTTTCTTCTACGAAGTCCGCTTATGCAAACTCTTGAGTTGTTTTGTTGTTGTGGCTGGCTTCATCAAAGTTAAGTACAATCAACGTAAGGTCCCCAATAGTTCCGGGTGACGTTTTCTTTGTTAATATTACATTTAATGGGATCCATATTTTCACTAAAAATGTCAGGGGGAGAGTCTCACTTTGTTAGGGAGCTACACTTATCTGACTATATCCTGATAATCCACAGGTTTATAACAACACTCTTATACATAACATATATTAAGGCCCCAGCTTCATTTCTAATATAGTTTACTTGGCGCTGCACCTAAATGCGATCTTTGCAGGGACCCGTTCATTCTATTTAAATGCAATATGAAAATGAAGCAGTTCAGTACTGATCCATAAGAGTCGATCCACGGCCCTCTTACCATCATTATGCGGAATGACATACAGTCAAAGAGATTTATTTGTTCTTTACATAGTACTTTACAAAAGTATTATTAAAGCAGCCACATGTCGACCTTCTTAATCACGGTATCGTCGAATAAAGTCTCGCATCAGCTCATGTGCTGAAAGGGGGTCCCACGACGGGGTGAGGCAATGTCTGTGAAAAGAATATTCCTATAAGGACTCTCCCACACAAATTGCATGCTGCACTTGGCACACCACATTCAAAGTGAAGCATTACACATTCAACTCAAATGTACACTTCATGGATGAGAATCGGCTCACTATCCGGCGTATCCCAGTCATCACCCAGGCTCCTCGCTTTGTATATACCGTCGCAGAAACTTGTCATTGGTGTTTCACCTAATGATACTTTATCAAAACGAGGTTTTGTTTTGCCAAATCAAATCCGGCTTTGGACAACCTCAGATACTTCAAAGCTTTGTCCGCTGCCAGACGATCTCAAACGATGGGCGTCTGGAAGCGCAGTCTAAGGCCACGGGCGATCTCGACCACTGAACGTCTTTACGATCCGGACGATCCGTCTACGGGCGGTCTCGGCCTTGGACATTCTCGGAAATAGCAGCTTTGTTTTATTGTAGACCCGGTCTGATGCCGGCTTTTATTGTATGGATGATCTCGAATGCGAAGCTTTATTGCGGCTTGGATGATCCGATAACCGCCAAATCGTCGACTCATTTTAGGCATTGATCGTGTTGCCCAGGGCCTGCCGGTGAGAAACAGTGTGGTCCCCGCCTTGCGCTCCACGCGGCATGCATGAGACCTTTACTGGTGCGATGTGCCGATCGCGCCGTGCCTGTTCATACCTCTTACATACACAGTAGTGCACGCCGCCTGCATACTGCTCCGCATGATTATCGCGTAAAAATTCAAGATAAATCATTCATTACATGCCAACATGCTCCGATACATCACGTTGTCTGATCCTCACCGCCCAGTATGAATCACCGTGAGTATCTAGTGGATTGACGGATATTGTCACAACTAGCCTATGATAAACCATGTATTATGTATGTAACCTTATTAAATATCGCACATTGCAAATGAGCCATTGAACGCACAGTTTAACTACGTTCAACCCAGTATATCACTCGAGTTCAAAAGCGATGATATCTCTGATTGTAACAAAAATCACGGTTACGATCATTGCATGACCTAAGGTACGCTTATGATCTGAAAAATGGATCGCCAACGATTTATAGAGTTCATGATTTAGGTGATTGACTAACATCAAAGTTCGAGATGGGTGTACAGGTTCGCGAGAAGGATCACGGTCCCGAGTTCCTCCGCTTTTTCCGGCCTAAAATCAGTTCCCCTGAAAACAGCGGTGGTGGCCATGAAGAGTAGCTTAGGCGATCCGGAAGCGAGACCATAACTTGGGTTAAGAAGTCACGGTTTGGAGTGAGTTCAATCTAAAATCCAGGTTCTCCGTGGGCTCTAAGTTTCACCGCCGGATATTGCTGTTCTGCATTCTCACTTTTTCTGCAAAAATCATTGCGAAGGTGGAGTCTTAGACAGCGAGCCATTATATGCCAATTTATCACAAGCATTGCTCGCCAGGCAAAGCGACCCAGGCCAGCCTTTGCAGGGCGACTGACTCAGCCAAACAGCCCTAAGACAGAGGCCAACTGGGGGAACTAGGAAGAGATCCTTACCTCTTGGTGTGAAAGTCAGGAGTCCAGGTTGCAGCTGCGAGCTTGAACCTTGTTTCCCGGACTCTGACTAGAATCTTAACTGCCCGAATCCTTAATTTTGGCTGTGGCCGGCTCTGGGTGGAAGTGGATGAACTTAGTTCTTGGCCCCGATGTTCAATGGACCCCCGGGACTGCAGCCGATCGAAGGAAGAAGAGCTCTCTTTTCTCTCTCTCACTTTCTACTCACTTTTTTCTCTCTTCCATTTCTTTCTTATCATACCTTTTTCTTTCTCCTTTTTCTTTCTTTTAACCCTTGCCAATTGGCCAGTTTGTGCTGTAGCCCTCATGGTGCATTATTCATAGGTCACAGGTTCATTTTATCGAAAACCATTTATTTCTTTTAGTTCAATTCATTTTTTTGTTGAGACTTGGCCCCATCCATTCTTGATCACAGAGATTTTAGTAAGTCTGTCCATTTGATCTTGACTCCCACCGAGAAGATTAGTAAAAGTTAGGGCGGCATTGATTATTCAAACTTTCAGGAATCGCTTCAAATTCTTGCTGAAATTCGGCTGTCAGTTGTCACTCAAAGATTTAAAGAATTTTTAGGCTTCACTGATGGATTTAGCAATTTTATTATTTTCCTTTGAAAAATAGATTTTTAGGGTTTGAGTTCGACCTGCTAAATCACTGTTGCGATGAACTTGACCTTCAATCTTGGTTCTCCTGATTTATGTCGCGGCCAGATTTTCTTAATGTGGTGACTGAGGGAATATCAGGATATCTAGAAAGAAAAGCTTTTATTGTATGAAAAACTTTGCTTTGTTAGGCAATACAGTCTGTAACTTTCTCCCAATTGTTCCATATTCTTAACGTGATTCTTTTGTCTTATATACGGTGTTTATTCAATTTCTTGTGTGCGATGAGATTCACCTCCTCACATTTTTTTTATCAGCTATAAATAAAATCTTTCCCGCAGTGACAGGAGATTTGTTGCTCTTTGTTGTAGCTGAATTTTTGAATGTAATGTCGCGGCGGGATTTTCTTTGTTTGACACCAGTTCTTTTCTTGAGTTAGCTCCATCTTTGAAAACATGCCCTTAACGCCCGAAACGCCCATGCCGATGACATGTTGTATTCTTGCCATTTTCTATCGTAAACAGTGTCTTTTGTCTTTGGCGGAGTTATCATTAATCTTGACCTTTATGTTGTGGCGGAGGGGAAGGATTATTCAAGGCAAAGGTCCCTTTTCCATTTTATGCGATGACGTGATGGGATTAAAGTGTCGCGACGATCTTCTTTTCATTCTTCTTGATGTGCCAGATAGAGAACTCTTTTATGGCACGAGGATTCTATTTTTTCATGAAGTTCGGCTTTGACTTTGTTTATTCGACATATAATTCTTTAGGCTATGACCTGTTTTATGATCTGCTTGGGGTCTTTAGAAAAACAAGCTATCAGGCTTTTTGGGGAAGAATTTATCTTACATTTACACCTCATACCCTTTAATTGAATTACATATCATTTTTCACATTAAGGCAGAACTTAGTTGATGAATATTCCATAATTTTGCATAAAAATATAATAGAAACCTCCCAAAAACATTTGCCAAAATGGATTAAAAACCAGATGAGGTTTAAGACTAATGTGCCATGTTTTCGGATATTATTAATACTTTGGATGTTTTATATATTGAATGGAAGGTGTTGACGCCGTTAATTTGGTTTAATTGATATTGGATAAAATGTTGATCATAATTCTTATCTGAGTGTATTTATGATTTATACATTAGGGATGAAGTGTTCGATATAAATTTGCAGAATGATCCTACAAAATGTGTCTCTTAAAGTAACACCTTTAGTATAGAATTATTGTTTTATGAGACAGTGCAAACGTATCTTTTTGCAAAGAACGCTTTTAGTGTTAATTCTTCGACTTTGAAATTTAATTGTGTCTTTCAAAGCCGCTTTTAGTTTAACATTTCAGCAGTATGAAAGGAGTGTCATGATGAATTTCTAAAAAGTCAATGAGACCTTTTCGATCAAATTCAATTTTTAAAATTCATAAAAGTGTCTCTTCAAAGGGACACTGGTTTCAATTTAAAACTCACCAGAAATTATGAAGGTGTGAAGGAATTTGGCTGAAGGTGTTTGTTCGAAGAAACTCAACTAAGATTCGAAAATTTTGGTGCACCTAAATATTAGATTAAACTTTTCAAAATTATAAATATGTCCTTTTAAAAAGAAACGCTTTTAGTATAACATTTAAAACTAATTTGAAGCGGAATTCAAAATTTTAAAGTTAACGAAGGGTTTTCTTCAGACACAGTCTATTAATTCAAAACTTTCAGAATTGCCTCTGGATATGTCTTATCAAGAACCGTTCAATATAACATTTCAGCAATTTAGAGAAGGTATCTCTTAAGGAACGCTCGGCTTAAACTCAAAATTTTAAAGTCATAAAATGTCTCTTTAGGCCACATTTTGATTGAAAATTTAAAACTTCAAAATTATGGCCCGAATTGTCTGATAGGCATTTTACGTGGTGTGTTTTTGGCAGATGTCTTTGATAAGTGCGAGTGCCTATTTGCGTAAATATACGCTTATGATAATAAAAATCCTAAAAGTACGGATCTCCCGATCCACGGGGAAGCCGTCATAGTATGCTGGCACCCGAAATTACAATACGCCTGCTTTAATATTCAAACTAGCTGATAAACTGATGGATAGTGGAACTAAGCGGTTAAACTAACCCGCTATTATGATTGTATTTTCAGTCCCCTTAAGAATGATCGAGAGATTCTGAAGATTGAGGTGTTGTTGTTGGATAAATCCTACTATGTAAAATATTTGGATTCAATTTCATTATCATATATGAGGTATTTCTCGAAATAACATCTAATGTGAGTAAAGGCCTCTGCTCCAGAGCCGTTCTTCTCCGCTATTACTGAGTTTTTGCTTTGCTCCTTGAGCCAACCACAATCATTAAAGGTGCATAGAGTGCAAGAATCTAAGCACTCTAATGTTCGATGATCCCTATTACCAAGTTTATTAGGTCCACACCTGTCTTGTAATGCTGCCATTCACTTCTCATATCCATAAAGGGCCGCTGTATTAGTTGAGTGGAAGTTAATATATTGATTTAAATCCAGAGCATGGGTTATTGGTAAACAAATATAAGATAAAGAAAGATTATAAAATTTATGCTTTAGCGTGTTCATGTTCAAATCTCTACCAACCCCCTAAACACTTGGAAGAATTCAGAATCAATTGTGTTTGGGTACAAATGAACAAGACATGATGATAGTAAGGAGCCAGAAGCTTTCAATGAGTGGGGATGAGTCTCTCACCGGGGTTCTTCAAGTCTCTCTCTTTAAGATCGGCCCCGAGTCTCTTCTTTCCTTGTTCCAGACTCTCGAGTTCTCCCAGGCCTTTAAGCTCGCAGCGAGTTTGCAGAACCTACCTGATTGGATTCTCTTGTTTCTTTTATAGCCTCTCTCGAGATAGGTTTATTAAGACTCTTATGTTTCATGATGAAGGGGACATTCTGACGGCGTTAGCAGCGTGTCCTTAACGTTAGGACATGCGGCGGTGGGAGCGTCTGGCGGCGTGAGGAGCGTAATGCGGCGATGGGAGAACAATCAGCGATGTTGGGGGCATGCGGCGAATTGGGCTGATTTCTGCACCGCTCTTTATAGACTTTCTGTGAGGCCTCCATTTCGAAGCGATTTCTCAGTTTTCTCACCAAAACCAGTCAAGACTGAAATGTTAAGAAATGAGTCAAAAGCATGGTCATGTATATGTACAGAGATGAATCAGAATCTCTCGCTAAATCAGGTTTGTAATGGGTTTTTTGGGCCTCACCCCCCAGACTTAGCTTCAGCGTCCCCGAGCAAGAAGCAGACTCTGAGACAGGACCTGCGGAAAAATAACACCTCAAACTTAACGTCGAGGTTGTTGATTACGAAGGAAGGTCGGAAAATAAAACCCGAAACTCTGAATCATCGCTATCAGTGAGGATCCCATGAGTTCATTGACTTTCCCGAATTTAGGTATAGGTCGGGTTGTGAAACAGGCTGACTCACACTAAGTTTCCTATGGCCTTTCAGAAGAGTCTATATGTTGGATGTGGTCTGCAGCATATAACTGGGTTAGGGACCCGAGCTTGAATTAACTTGCTGCCGCCAGTCTAACTAGAAAGGATGAAACTTTGTTTTCATGCCTTCACATTCATGAGCTTCGAATTCTGATGGCATCAAGTTTGGGTGAGTGTTCTACTATAAGCGAGGGTCGTTGATGACTCCCAGCAGTTGGGTTAAGGGCACGGCATTGGGTTCCCTCAGGAAAACTGCCCAGAATATTTCAACCACGACTGGGGCTAGAGTACACATGGGAAACTATCTCTGTCATTATATAGCAGCGGTGAAGTCAGTGGCTCATTCTAGTTAGCTCGGGGCATTCGGCACGGAAACCCTTAGGAATTTCATTCGAGGATTAAGTGGAGGATCGGCGACCTGTTCCGCCTTTTTATTATTTTCCTCTTTTTATTTATTTATTTGTTATTTTATTTTTTTTTATATATAGGGCTCGATGTGATGTCTCCTTTTCTCATTCGGTGGCCCCAGGTGTTGGGCGCCACGAGGCTGTCTGACGATAAGTGAGGTGGGTCAGAAACCTAAACATACAGAGATCCACGGGATGAGTGTGGCTGAGCCAGACTATTAAATTCGGTTTTGTGAACACGAGGAGGTGACTCCTTATGTCATCCTACTATCAGAAACATTGTAAATTTAAGAACATCTTCCTTCAGGATCTTTCTTGTATTTACTTTTAATGTGTTTTTAGAATTTTGGATTGAATCGCGTTGGATGTGGCATCATGCACGCTTGCTACTTTAACACTATCCTAGAACCTTAAATTAAACTAAGACATCTAACACTGAGCTATATTTGTAGAGTCTGAACATAAACATAAATATAAGCGAAATGCTCAGACATATCTAAACCGCTGGAACGCTATAGAAGAAGCATGGCGTGCGTATATCACAAATCTGAACGAAGTTGTTATATCCCAGCCACCTGCGGGACGTTTCTTCCCTCCCTAAGGCAGCGGGCGTGTCCTCATTGGCGAAATAAAGAAGAAGGGAACTCTGCTAGTCGAGGATGCATGCTGAGTGACGGTCGCGGTGGTAGCGAGATCTGAGACAATAAATATGTGATTCGTGAGTTCTTTGCCTAAGATAAATCTTCTTGTAGTTCTGCGGAGGAGGCTGTGTGTATTGGCCATGGTGTCATATCTGGCTGTGTTGACGATCTCCCAAGATATAAATAAAGCGCGTCATTGTTGGTGGGGTCTAAAGCACAGTCTGAGGGTGGGGCGAAGGGCGGTGACATCAGACTCAGCGGAGTAGTGGATCGGGGTGGTGGGTGGGGGGACCGGAGTGGATGGGGTGAGGCCTCACTTTACCGGTCTCCTCGCGTACGAGGCAGAAGATTCGTGTCGGCACGTCCCGGCTCTCTGATCCGTTCAGCGTGGTGCACGGTGTCGGATCGAGGAACTCAGGCTTGTCCTTTTACTGATGACCTTAATACAGGATGGATCCGGGCTGGGCTGTCTGGCAGCACCCACGCATTTTCTACGCACGGAGCCCCATGGGTGAAGGGTGCGGGGATTCGTTTAACATGAGTACGCAAAGGGATGGCGTCCTATACCGCCGACTAAATGAGCTTTCAGCAGGGATATCCCCGAATGATGAAAAGTGACGATGCATTCGCGAATGCCTGCAAACGTTAATCAGTGGAATGACAAGTGTTGGTAATTTACTGCGTAGATATATAGGCGGTAGCCCGGTACTGGCGTGCGCAAGTTTGACCAAATTTCCTGCGTACCAATTAGTGACGGCTCGGGACTTCCGGGTATGGATTAAGGTCTTGACGAGCCCAGATCAGGCGCAGAGGTTGTACGACTCGGGTGTAATGGTGGTTGTTGAACCGTCTTGAAGTCTGCGACCTACCATGGGGCTTCGGGACCGCCGGGGCACGCCGGCTGCTTATGTTGGCGTGAATTCGCGCCAGCATATTAGCGATCGGCTGAGGGTTGTACAATCGCGCCCGGCTCCCTTCCTGCAATTGTTTTAGGAAGAAATCGTCGAGATGTTGGAATCCCTTATCATATGTAATGGCGATTTGAAGATGGTCGAACTTCAAGTCACGCAGCTCTCATTGACAGATTGTCCATGAGTGTAAACTGAGAGGTTCTTGCTCGCCGGCCCCTCACTGAGGCTCATTTTTGCTTTTGGTCCAGCATTGGGCGAGGGCTGGGATGCTATAAGGACCAGGCAAGGCGAAGGAACTCTGAAGTGAGGCTACCACACCTCTCTGGGGTTTGCACTTCACCCAGCCACGAGGCTTTTAAACTCTGAAACCAGTACTTATATGAAACACTTAGTAGGCAAAAGTGGGATAGGGCTTGATGCTACGGAAAGTAGTCTCTTTGACAGAAGCCGCTTGGAGACCTTCTTAGACACTAACCACCTAAGAAAGATTGGGTGTAGCGGGCAACCAGAGACTTGAAGCAGACCAAGGGGGCCAGTAGGCATGGTCTCGAATGACGGTTAAGGTGGATTTTCACGTGCTAGATGGGACGGGACCTAGAGCTTTGGAGGGTTATGAAATGATGATGGTTGGGGTGATCTTTAGTGAAACTTAGAATTTAGATTTAGGGCTGAATGCTTGCAAAATGAGTATATTGGGGTTTTCAGGTAGACTGGAGGGAGGCCAATTTAGGTCTGAAAGCGGGGATTAGCGACGGTGAGGTTTTAATTGCGGCACAGTGATGTTCTGAGGAGAGCTTTATTATTTTCAGCGTCGCGATCTTGTGACGATGTCAGCGAAAGCGTTGTAGAAGTGTGCCAATGTTGCTGGCGTTGGAATCGCGTGTGATTACCAAACAAGTATCATTTGGAGCATGGGGTTCAGAATCCGACAGCCATGGCGATACGCAGAATATATTTACGGCGTCGCTTTGGCGTTGGACTGAGACAAACATCCGAGGAAATTTTCGCAAAAAAATTTTCTAGTATATCAAACCACTACGTTCAGATTATATACATTTGACTTACGAAGCTAGTCATACTATCTATCTTACTTGCGATGCCTCGGACTTACGAGGCACCTTAACCTAAGTAAAATCAGGGAGGTGAGGCGAAGCGAGGTCCAAGCCTAGCGAGCCAAATAGAAAAATAGTGACCCTGTCCGTTCACGAGCTTGGGTTGCCTCCGGTCGCGGCTTTGTTACTATCGTTGCTCGACCAGTGCATATCGCTGGCGGTGCCCGACCTGAGACCCGCCAGCGACAAAATTTCTGATCAAGGCTTGTGTTGCCATGTTGGCAGCCAGGTATGTGGTAGACTTATGCTTCTGAATTAATGTCAGGTGTCGTCCAACAGCTGCCCCGGTCTGCTTGAATGAGCCGCTTGCTCAGAGTGCATTGGCTGCCACTACGCGCCGGGAAGACTGGTGATGTAGGTCCCAGGCTCATGCCAACTACAGGTTTCTTGAGGCGTTTCCCCAGCGTGAATTGAATAGCGTGCGTATCCACGGTTTAACTCATTGTGTTGAGTTCTTGTCCTGCTAGCCTTGGTCTTGCTCCACCCGCTCGTTCTTGAAGCGAAGTGCCATTCGCCTAAGTTCATCAGCTCATTAATGAAGCATCCTCTTTTCAGACCATTTAGAAATTCATGTTTCGGCATTTCTAGTTTGCCTAAATATCATTTTGTGCTCCATTCTCTCTCTGTTCAGGTGTGGTAGGCCTGCCATGAGCGTTCGATATGGGGACATACCAGTAAGTCTTGGCGATGATAACGCTTTGCCAGCTGTCATCTAATTTATTTATGTGATCTTTTCTTATTCACATTCTTTGTCTTTTCTAAGATTTTCTTGATCTCCCTTTTTGAGTCTTCAGCACATTTCTTTAAGAGTGCGATATCATGAGGAGTGTCCTGCGGGTAGCTACCGTCTGGCGGGGCGTCGATGTTATTGCAGTGGGGCGCTTCGTGATGATTACTTCCCAGTGATCGAACATTGAAAAGATGTTATATCTGGGTCAAATGTGATCTTGCTTTGGCGTCACAGTAAGCTGGTTGGAATGGCACTCACCCTTGGACGCCAATCCCGCTGGAAAAAGTATTACTTATTACCCGGCCAAAATGATGGAAACCGACTCGCAAAGTCGATAGCACTGGGCATCGCTAAGTTCACCACACTCGAATATTCATCATTGGCATTTCATTGCTTAATATTTATGTCGCGATCGCTTTGGCATGATCCGCGGATTTTTGCAAACAAATTGCATGCATCTTTGGAGATATGAAGGCGATAAGCCCGATTAAATTGCCTTGGGCCGCGTTTGTTTCTTAATAAAGGTGAGAATGGTTTGCATAAAGGAAGATGATAAAGACAATTATCCTACCTACTTACAAGCATGCACATGAATAAATTTGATCGGCGACTATTTAAAGAGGGATTAGGACTTCCGAGTAGTGCTTCATACGAGAATCTCTCTTCTTTTGTTGATAGTGGTCGGGTGAATAATCTGGGACTGAAGAGAGAAATTTGCTATGTCGTGAACTGTAGGGATGTTTCATTTTGTGACAAAAATAGTATATGTTCATCTGTTGCATATAATCAATCACTATGAGCTGATGTTTACGCGCACCCTATTTAAGGATATTTGGTCTTTGATGGATGATGGGCTACCATATTTTGGGACCAGCCCCATCACCGTCTTCATCTGATTCTTTCTGATAAGAGTACCCATGACCTGAACAGTGGATTTGATCTTTTCTTGAGTCGCCAGTGTTGATTGTGGAATGATCGTGAACATAATAACTTTGTTTCTACCATGGATAAGGTCCCCGAATCGTAGAGAGAAAACCACGGCGAAGCTAACAGTTCTTCTGTTGTAGCGCCAGTTGGTTGTCGTCATTCAACGTGCCGTGGCATAATGATAACGAGGGCTTTGCGCTGTGAGACGGCCCCAACTGCTGAAGTATGGCATGCCGCATGGATTGAATGGAGGTTCCCAATATACGGGGAGACTCTGGGGACGAGGTGAGCTTCTTTAAATCAGGCTCAAGCATTCATGCATGTGGCTCATTAAGACCCGAAGCGGAACACCTTGCATCGGAAGTTGAATGAGGTTTTGAAACTTTGGAGAATCACGGAATAAGGCATCAGTACAGAACTGCGTGGCCGCGAGGGGCTGTACTCACTTTGCCCAGGTCGGGAGGGCGGGTTCTCCACGATCCTCAGTGTGACTCAAGGTCTGACCTCGATTCACTCTTCAGGATACGCGTACATTTGTACCTTCTCTCACCATAAAGTGGCCATACTCTGTTTAAAAACTAGGTGGTTTCTTATATGTTCAATACCCTTTCAGGATTATAAGCGATTAATAAATAAGATCATCATTTGAAATGCATCAGAGGAGCTTATTGGTTTTACCATGTCGAAAAAGAATATTTGCCATACATATCTCTCTAAAAAAAGGTTCCGGGGCATTACACACGGGCGATGGCGTACTCAGGAGCGAGATGTGCCATAAGGGCGCGCGTGAAGGTGTCTCTTGATCTTACGGAGCAATGGTGATCACAGTTTTTATCCGGGTATCATCTGAAAGAAGAAGTACTCATTCCTGCTGAATTCTTATCAACATCACGTCCCGATGAAATGTGGGTGGGAAATGGTCCTTTAGTCACTTTGTTAGGTCTTGGAAGTGGTCGATACGAATCCTCCATCCACATGCTTGATACGGTCGAGGCGGAGTTCGTTTTCTCATTTATTACCTTTATGACCTTTGGAGTGCTTTGGGCCCAGCGGGCGCTCATAAATCTGGTTGGTGTAACTGTTTGACCGCACCCGAACGACCCTTGCTTGTGCGCTGGAGTGCGGGCGAGGCGCGTTCTGTTTTTTGATGTAATTAAGTTGGCCTGAGGCATATTGTGAAAGTTACATGGTAGGAATTGTTGGTTGGACTTTATGGCCATGGGACAGGATCATCTTTGGGTCATTTAGTTTCTTTCGTTGCATGAGCGGGTGCTCTTAGATCTAAGGGTGGTGAGCTATTGGTGGCTTAGGTGGGTGACTTGGGACTCTTTGCTTTATTTTCCGTGCTTTCTGTCAAACTGAGGGAAAGAAATTCTTCTACTTTTTCCACTTGGCCCGCCTCTTATACAAATTGCATGAGGCATCTGATTCTAGGAGAAAGCTTCCTATAGTCACTTCCAATTCTCCCCCAAATTTGCTTGAATTGGGCTTGCTACTAAGGAAGTATTTCAGTGACACTCATTCCCTCACAGATTTTTCTTCCCCTGATGTAAAATGATTAGTGCGAGATATCAATTCTGACCATTGCATACAGAAACCCATCTAATTTTGTTCAGTTCTCTGATGCTCAGATTTTTTGTGAAATTAGGCATTGAATTTCTTTGTTCTTCCATTGACATCCTGCAGTTTGTTGAGGTGAATTGCCTTTTTCAGTGGGGTGCAGTTCAGCCCAGTGGTTGAAGTGAGACGAAAAGGCATCTTGTGGAGCACCATTATGAAGGGTGCACCAATCCATTAGTCTCACATGATCCCTCGCGGACATGTATCTTTCTGGGTTCTCACTTGGAGTCTTGAAACATGTTGCTCTCCTTTAAGTGTTCCATTTGGTTCAATTGAGTTCTTGAGAGTTAGTTTAGTAGCACATACTTACGGGTTTCGATCGTTGAATTGGATTCTGCGACGGCAAGCGAGGGCGACACGAAACAACTGAAAAGAAGCGATCCTGCGACGCTTTTTATGAGGCTGACAAAATAATGTGATCAGAAACCATGAAGGTGCCAAAGAGCTTGTGGTGGGATCACGAGTGTTTCTGGCGTCAAATGCTTGAACCATCCATGTGACGGTGCCGGATCAGTGCCACGAGTGGGGATTGATCAGAATCGGCAAGATTTATGTCTAAGTTTCCTCTGCTGCGTGAAATGAGAGCTACTAAGGTATAGTGAGTCTCAAAGTTGAGCTGAGGATGGGTTTCTTGTCACAGAATAGGTTAGTCGTCAAAAATGGTGAGTCAGATTTCAGTTTTCAAGGAGTTTTGGGTAAAAGCAGGGAGTCTGGATGGTTCACGAAGCTGAAAATAAAGAAATGTGGAAATAGAGCACTTGAAATTCTGTTAAGAATCTTTTTGTGACTTAGATTCTGAGACGTGAGGTCTCGGGGTGGCTCTGCAGTGGGGGAGGATTGACATATCAGTAAATCTCGAGGCCGGGATAAACTTCGCATTCAGCTATAAAAAACCTGAAACACTCAAAGATTTTCCGCTGCAGTACCAGATTCGACGGCATGTTTATGGAAACGCCATTCGGATCTAAAGCGGTGGCGCCCAGTTCATTACAGTGGGTATCAGTGGTAACTGTGAACATCACGGAATCAATGGCTAGCGTCAGAATGGGCTCAAAGATTTTGATGCTGATAACCATTCAACGCCGATTAGAGGGATCAAACTATTGAAAAGGGAGCTTGGATGTGATGAACAGGTACTGCGTGAAGAGGCAGGACCTCGGAGACTAGCCCAGATCTACTTGGCATTACCCTTCAGGAGGGAAGGGTTTTGGCGCCTCGTCTCAGTTAGCTCACATCAACAGAGGGTGTTTTATGGCATGAATAAATAAGGGACGATAAAATAAATGATGTGAAACAGGCCCAAAATGCTCAAATTCTTCTCAGTGATTAGTGTTTCACAAGCTTGACTCAACATACCAAGTATTATAAACAGTACAGCTCAAGCCAAAGTATAGTTAAGCCCTAAGGGGGCAAAAGGAGAAAAACCAGAAGCCAGAATTTAGTTTGAACAGCTGGAGCAAAATTTAAAATTCACTGAGCAGGTGATTTTTAAAAAAAAGCTCTCATAGCGAAATCATTGTGCATGTGAAAGTTGATTTTCTTCATACGTCATCACTTATGTTGTGTTTAGAATCAACATGTAAGAATTCTGTTCGGCACTATTCCTGGCTACTGTTTCATTGAGTCCTTCATTTTCTTCTCATTTTTTGTCATATTCTTTTCTCCTTGAGTCTGATCTGCAGTGTTGGGTTTGTGAGCTCAGTTTATTCATGTTGGGATCGACTCAGCAATGTTGGCATGATCGCTCGCAAAACTGCTTAAATTACCACAAAATACGTCCTATTGAAGCAGCTTGACCTGCCGTGCGCCGCCGTCAGTTAATTAGAATGTTAAGCCTTACAGCACTCAACTATAGCAAATAGGGTTCCGAAGCTAACGCACCACGACTCGTCGGGTCCACTATCATTATTTCATACCAGTTCGAGTTTGCTTCACTAGAATTTTGGGAAAGTACGAAGACGCCCGCATAAGCTGGAAGATTCATTACAGCTTGATCACCATAGATGGACTGGACCGATAAGAAGAGTGAGTCCAGATTATCTGGAAGATATGTTGGGGTGTGGCTGATGATCTTCACTTGAGGTGGTTGGGATCACATTACGCATAATACAGTTGAATTTTGTACATTAACAGTTTCCAATCAAAGTGTTTAGGGATAGCGCATACAGGGCATTATCCTTGGAAGAAATGGGGGCTTTCTGTTGTGACTTGCATTCAGGTGCCAGGCAAGTGGTTAAAAACTGACTTGATACAGGACTGAGAGAAAAAGGGAAAATGATTAGAGAGAGATTGAAAGTAGCACCGATAGACGCATATAAATGTATGCGACGCTGAAAAGAAAATATATTCAATAAAATATATTCAATATGAGATCGGCGAAAGTGTTTTTGGAAGTATCGCCTTGGGAGAAGGTGATGAGATTTGGGAAGGGCAAGTTAGGCCACAGATTCATTAATTACATATGGGGGTGATCGAAAAAGTGGGTCCAGTGGAATACCATTTGGCATTACCTCCAGAATTGGAAAATATCCATAATGTATTTCATGTGTCCATGCTACGGAGGTACCGATCAAACCCGTCACACATAGTCTCTACGGAGACAATTGAGCTAAGATTGGGTTTAACGTATGAAGAAGAGCCAATGGAGATCTTGGCTCGGGAAGTGAAAGAATTACTGAACAAGAATATTTCGTTACTCAAAGTGTTGTGGAGAAACCATAAGACCGAAGAAGCCACTTGGGAGAGAGTACGAAAGCGTCGCAGACAATATCATAGCTGTTTCATGAAGGTAATTTCGAGGACAAAATTTTGTTAAGTGGGGGAGAGTTGTAACACTACAAAAATACCCTAAAATTTTTATAATAATTTTATTATATATTCCGGGTATGAATTGAGCCAAACTTGGGTTTTTTCGGGAAAACTAATAAATGGTGAAATGTGAAATGAAAATGTGAGCATATGATTAAATGTTATATGCTAAAGTGATTAAATGATTGAACCGAAATGACTGAAAAGGAAAAAGTAAATGTGTAAAATGAGGACCTAAGGGTCATTTGAGAAAATGTTTATGTGTTGAAGTGCAAAATATAAGTTATATATGTGCTATAAGGTAAATTGAGGCAACTTAAATCCAAAAATGGGATTTAATGAAAAAGCCAAACATGGCCTTAGGGTGAAAACATAACTTAAGGCATATTTGGTCTTAGAATGGCCATAGTGCCAAAAACGTTTTGAGAAGAGAGTAAGAGGAGAAAGATTTGGGGTTTGCGAGAAGAAGTGATTTTGGTGGGAGATCATCCCCATTTCAGGTTTCTAAGTGATCAAGCATCTTGGGTGAAGAAGATTCAAAGGGATGTAAGGTAAGAACTAAACCCTAGATTTCTTTAAATGATGTTTGAGTTAGAAAAAACCCTAATCCATCAATGGGTTTTGCTCATGGTTGGTTTAGGATGATATTAGGATGTTATTGGGAGTGATTCCAATGATTTGTTTTAGGTTTTTGAGGATTTTTGGACAAAATCACAAAGAATGAGGCGGAAAATCCTAGGCACATCGGGCTCTTGCAGCGTGGGAGACACGTTGTGGCGTGGACCTGCCAGCGACATGGGATGTCTCGCCGCGGCGGGCCGAGAGGAGCAGTGGCACCTCGGGTGCGCCACGACGTGGAAACGGCTATCTTAGTGGCGAGGCCTATCTTTGCAACATAGCGGTGCTGCATGTCACGGCGCAGCCTCTTGTTCACAGTCAGACAAATTTCAGATTTTTGTTTAGAACACCTCGCGTTATTTCTGTAATAGTTTAAGGACTCTAACAAATGATTAATGGGGGGTTGGTAAAGGATAAAACTTCGTGATATTCATTTGAGTAAATTAATTGTTCAACCACTAAGAGTGGAGAAATTAGATTTGACTAGGTGCGGGTGAAACGACAACTGGCCCTAGGCACGATATCAAAAGAGAGGCGAGGGATCGGAAATAAATTGAGTACATTTGGTCTATTCTGCGCTGACTCAATTCCATTTCAAGTTCTATTTGTAGAAATATATATATATATATATATATATATATATATATATATTGATTTGAATTATTAATATTCGAAATGTTTGTCAAATATGCGCATGCGCGTGTATTTGAATAAGCGAATTTCTTTAGCATGAGTAAATTGATTTGAAATGTATATTATTGAATGACCAACATGGCCAGGATTCTGGCCAGATGCCGTCATGAAGGTAACCGTATTTGTTCAATGCGAAATGACATTGCTATTGAATGACAAGCATGACAGGATTTACCAACTGAATCTGTCATGAATGTGACTTTTATAGTCATATGTGAGATTGTAATATTGAATGTGAAATTACATTGCTACTGAATGACAAATAGGACAAGATTCACCAAATGAATCTTTCATGAATGTCAACTTCTATAGTCATATGTGAGATTGAAATATTGAATTATTGAATGTGTAATCACATTGCTACTGAATGACAAACAGGACAGAAATCACCAACTGAATCTATCGTGAATGTTGACTCTATAGTCATATGTGAAATTGCAAACCGAAAAGCGAAAAATGATATTCAAAAGTTTATTTGTATAAGTATCTTTTACGTTTCACATAGACATTGTATAAAGGCATTATTTTCATAAATGCATGATTCGTATTGAATTGAAATGGAATAAGCGTATAGAACCATAAGCATGAAAATGCTTAGCATATATTGTTTATCAATGCGCAGTCAGAGTGATAGATAGTGATTGAGCGGACCCAAGTCGAGGCTCGAGTCTTCGAGGAAAGTTCACGGGTATTCTACGTCACATGCATCCCTCACCATTTTTAGCATGACATTGTTTTGTAAACAAAGATTGACTTGAAATTATTTTGTACCTATATTTGAATACGATTTTGGATATTATGTAGTAAAAGGCATAAAATGCCATTTTGGTTAAATGCATATTTTGTAAGGGAATTGCATTGAATTTGTAAATGTTTATGGGCTTGCCCAAAATTGAAATCGCTTCAGCAAATATTTGAGAACGAAAACGTTTATATTAATGAAATTGATTGGATTAATGGCTTTGATCGGGTGTCCCCAGGTTTTGGTTCGGTCCATGACCCGGGTGGCACGGCTGGGTGCCACACACTTAAGTTGGCAGGAGCCTAGGTTTAGGCGGTTATATAAAATAAATTTGAAATTATTTATTGCATACATTACATTTGCAAATATAAAGGATGACATGACTCTGACGCGGATCTTGCTGGTCTTAATTGGATAAGCATGGACGGTTCAGCTCCCCTTAGGGTCGAGGATGACCAATGGAATCGCCCAAACAATCCTGCTAGTGTGGAAGGTGGGCAAGCGTCTCATGCTCCACCAATGAATGAACCAGAACCTACTGCAGGAGGTGCTATTGATATCCTCTAGCAGATAGCTCTGACACTGCAACGAGCAGCATAACCAGCTATAGTTACTACGTAGCGATCAACCATTGAGAGAATAGCAAGGTACCAATTGATAGACTTTCTTGGAAAGAAAGAAGATGAGCCTTCAATGGCAGAGAATTGGCTAGAGAGAACCGAGCGAATGCTTGTGCAAATGCATTGCACATCCTTAAGAAGAGATTTAGGTGTGCGACCTCCATTACCCTACGGGATGAGACTTATCGGTGGTGGGTTTAAAGTGACCGGAGCGCACCACGAGGGGATTACATAGAGGTTCTTCTTGGATGAGTTCAAGAAGCATTATGTGGGTCTCATCCATTTAAATAATATGCGACGAGGGTTTCATAATCTGAAGCAAAGACAGATGAGTGTGACCGAATATCAAAGAGAATTCATTCGGTTGAGCCGGTATGCTCCCAAGATACTAGTGTCTGAAGAGGAAAGATGTCGTAAGTTTGAAGATGGTCTCAATGACCATATCCGAGCCCATGTCATAGGATTCTGCCATGAGGATTTTTCAAAATTGTGACATGTTATCTAAATGTAGAAAGAGTAAAGAAAGAGGAGAATAACATAAAAGAGAGAAGATAGGGTAAGAAAAAGCTCGGTTAGTCCAATGCTCATCAGCAGCAGAGTAAGAAATTTAAAGGACCATAAGGCTCTAATCAGCATACAACTCAAGCTACTGATAGTAAGAATATTCTACCAACACCGTCAGTTGCAAGTGCACAAGGAGGTTCTTCTAAAGGACAAGTTGTCCCTCATTACCCTCATTGCGAAAGAAAGCACAAGGAAGATTATTGGAAATTGACTAGTGTTTGTTTGGTTTATGGATCTAATGAGCACAAGGTGAGAGACTGTCCTAGAGCATGTTCCTTCATAGCACCCCAGACAGGGGGCAATGTTTCATCGGTCTGAAGAGCGGCAAGAGTGTTGCATGCCGCAGGAGTGTTCCGAGGCAAGGGACACAGACTATGGGAAGACAGGATGCTTATGTTCCAACTAGGGCATATGCGATGAAAGCAGTGGAAGATGCAGATGCCCCGGATGTGATCATTAGTAATTTTACTATCTTTGATACTATTTTACATGCATTGATAGATCCGGGATCAACCCATTCATATTTGTGTACCGATATACCCAACTTAGGTAAATTACCGAGGAGTGAAACCAAGTATGATATCTTGGTGACGAACCCGCTCAGACATAGGGTTATTATGAGCAGAGTGTATAGAGATTGTCCCATCAAAATACGAGAGTATGAATTTTTGTGAGATTTGATTGAGTTATCCTTCAGGGAGTTTGATGTGATATTAGGGATGGATTGGTTATCTTGACACCAAGCGATAGTCGATTGTAGAATTAAAAGAGTGACCTTGAACAGGAATGGTAGGGATGGAAGTAACTTTCATTGGTGAAGTCCAAACCACCTCTCTATTGTGATATGTCAGAAGCCCTTTGCAGAAAAATGGTGCGTGGAAGGATGTAAAACTAACGGCTTATGTGATTGATACGGTAAAGGCAAGGCCTAGTGTATTAGATATCCCTACCATTAGTGACTTTTCAGACGTGTTTCGGGAAGAGTTGCCAGGATTGCCTCCATAGAGAGATATTGAGTTTGTTATCGACATTGTACCAGGTGCCACACTAGCATCCGTTACACCATACCGAATGGCTCTATTGGAGTTAAAGGAATTGAAAATGCAATTCCAAGAACTGCTAGAAAAAGGTTTATTCGACCAAGTGTATCACCATGGGGAGCTCCCGTGCTCTTTGTTAAAAGAAGATGATCTGCAGCTTAGGTTATGTATCGATTATGAGCAGTGAACAAGTTGACCGTGCATAATAAGTATCCGTTACCCGGGGTGATTTGTTCGACCAGCCGAAAGGTGCAAATATCTTTTCGAATGGGTGCGATCACAGGTATCATCGGTTGAGAATTAAAGATGTGGATGTGCAAAAGCGGGTTTAGAGCGTGATATGGACATTATGATTTCGCCATGTAATGCCGTTTGGTTGATAAATGCTCTAGTGGCTTTCATGGATTAATAAATCGTGTTTTTAATTGCGTGTGGATCGGTTGTCGTAGTGTTCATAGGCGACATTCTCGTGTATTCAAGATGCGGAAAATCTGACCACCTTCAAGTAGTGTTAGAATTTTGAAAGAGTAGTTATGTGGCCAGGCAAGTGTTGTTTTAGTTGAATGAAGTGTCCTTTCTTCGACACATTGTATCGAAAGAAGGAATCCGAGTGGATCCAAAGAAAATAGAAATGGTTGTTTAATGGAAGCCACCAAGGAAGTATTTACTAGTCACGTACAGTTTGGGACTAGTTACTCTGAGAAGATTCGTTAAGGGTTTTCTATGGCCTGCCCAGATGATGAATTATCAAAAAATGTAAATATGATGAGTGAAAAATGTCAAGAAGTTTTGATAAGTTGAAGGCATTCATACTTAAGAGGCTCGGTTCTTACTCAACGGCCTGTGGTAAGAATATGTGATCTTTAGTGATGCGTCACTAAATGGACTTGGATGTGTCTAATGCAAGAGGAGTAAATTGTTAGCCTATGCTTGAGATAGTTAGGCAGCGAAAATTGGAGACGCATTGTTTTGTATGGAGAAAGTGTTTCATTTACACCGATTATAAGAGTCTTAAGTATTTGCCCTCTAGCGAAAGCAACTTGCGACAACGAGATGGATGGAATTGATAAAGATTATATTTGGGTGATTAATTATCACTGGGAAGGCGATATAGTGGTCGTAGCTTTTGAGTGAAAGTGATCTGAAGTAGCCGAGCATTGAATGCTCAATTATTGTTGTGAGGTGACGGTACGGTAGTGGCATAGTGTAGCGAGGACCGGGGTTTGTTAAACCAAGTGCTAGAGGCACAAAAGAATGATGAGAAAATTTCTTCCATAGTGAAACAGAATGGAGATGGTAAAGAAACCGAGTTTGAGGTAAAGGAAGATGGATCCTTGTATTATAAGGGTAGGGTTTGTGCACCCAAAGATTGTGAATTAAAGAAAGCCATTCTAGAAGAGGCACATAGTGGATCTTTTGCTATCCATCCCGGTAGCACAAAGTTGTATCAAGGTTTGAAAATGTCACTCTGGTGGTCTGGAATGAAAAGGGATGTATCAGAGTTTGTAACCAAGTGTTTGGTGTGTCAGTGAAGCGGTACATCGAGTTCATCGGGGTTGTGCATTTCTCGGAATACCAGAGTGAGTGAGGCCAGAATCACTATGGATTTTATGATTGGGTTACCATTGACAAGGAGAAAGCACGACTCAGTTTGGGTCATAGTGGACTGATTGACCAAGTCAACTCACTTCTAGCAGTGAAGCGGCTATTCCTTGGTAAATTTAGAAGAAGCGCCTCGAGAAATAAGTTAGGTTACATGGGATTTCTGTATCCATTGTTGAATGAGATCTGGGGTTTGAATCGAGATTTTGGGGAAAATTGCAAGAGGCCTTGGGCTCGACGGAATTTCAGTACAGCGTTCCACTCTCGAGACGGATAGGCTTGATTAAGAAGTGATCCAGTTATGGAGATATGTTGGGAGTTGTGTGATCGACTATGAGGTAGTTGGGATCGACACATAGCTTTAGTTAATTTGTGCCGCAACAACGGTTTCCAATCAAGGTATTTGGAATGGCGCCTTCTGAGGGCATTATATGGAGAGAAAATGTAGAGCGCCGTTGTGTTGGACGAGTGAGCGAAAGAAAGTGATTGGCCCCGACTTGATACGAGGCCCGAAGAAAAAGGGAAAATGATTAGAGATGTGAAAGTGGCCCTTGGAATGGGCATAAATCATATGGCGACATTAAAAGAAAAGGATATTCGATGAGATCGACGAAAGTGTTTTTGAAAGTATCGCCTTAGAAGAAGGTGATGAGATTTGGGAAAAAGGGCAAGTTGAGCCCTAGATTCATTGGTCCATATGAGGTGATCGAAAAAGTGGGTCCAATGGCATACCGTTTGGCATTACCTCTGGAATTGGAAAAGATCCATAATGTATTTCATGTGTCCATGCTACGGAGGTACCGATCAGACTTGTCACACATAGTCTCTTTGGAGACAATTGGTGCAGGCTAGTTTAGCATTATGAAGAAAGCCTTGATGGAGATCTTGAGAAACAAGGAAGTGAAGAAATTCTGGAACAAGTGCATTAGTCAAGTATTTGTGGAAACCACAGGGCCGAAGAAGCCGCTTGGGAAAGTGAGAGTAGTCACGATAGCGATATCATGACACTTTTTTAATGAAGGTAATTTTGAGGACGAAATTTTTTTAAGTGTGGGAGAATTATAACGCCCCAAAATTATAATAATTTTATTATATATTCCGGGTATGAATTGAACCAAACTTGGGTTTTTCCAGGAAAACTAAGAAATGGCGAAATGTGAAATGAAAATGTGAGCATATGATTTAATGTTATATGCTAAAGTGATTAAATGATTGAACTCGTAAATAGGCGAGAGTGAAGAAGAGCGAAAATGGAAATGTAAAATGCGGACCTAAAGGGTCATTTGAAATGTTTATGTGTTGAAGTGCAAAATAGAAGTTATATATATGCTATCTGATGAAATTGAGGCAACTTAAATCGAAATGGGATTTAATGAAACAAGGCGAAACAGCCTTAGGGTGAAAGCTTATAACTTAAGAGCATATTTGTGGTCTTAGAATGGCAGTACAGCGTTTTGAGAAGAGGTGAGAAAGGGAAAGCTAGGGGTTTTGCAAGAAGAAGTGATTTTGGTGGGAGATCATCCATTTTCGGGTTTCTATGTGATCAAGCATCTTGGGTGAAGAAGATTCAAAGGGATTTAAGGTAAGAACCAAACCCTAGATTTCTTTAAATGATGTTTGGTTTAGAAAAAACCCTAATCCATCCATGGGTTTTGCTCATGGTTGGTTTAGGATTATATTAGGATGTTATTGGGTGTGATTCCAATGATTTGTTTTGGGTTTTTGAGGATTTTTGGAGAAAAATCGCAAAACAAAGGCCCCGGAAATACAGGCACATCGGAAGCCTGGCCGCGGCGTAGGAGACACGGCGGCGTAGACTGCCGCGGCGTGGGATGCCTTGGCAACTTGGCCAGGGGCCAAATGGCACTCCTCGGGTATCTTTGCGACATAGCCGGTGCTGCATCACGGCATAACTCTTTTGTTCATAGTGAACAAATTTCGAAATTTTGTTTCCGAATACCTCGTATTCGTACACCGATAGTTTAAGGACCATAACAAATGATTAATGGGGGTTCAAGTAAGGATAAAACTGGGCGATATTCGTTTAGTACGATTAATTGTTCAACCACCGAGAGTGGAGAAATTGTATTTGATTAGGTGCGGGTGAAGACAACGACCTGAACTAGGACTTGTATCGAAAGAGACGAGGGATCGATAAATTAGTTTTATGCAGGTATGTTCTACTATTTGATTCCCGTCACAAGTTCTATATACATATATATATATATATATATATATATATATATATAACATATATATATATATATATATGTAATATATATATATATATATATATATATATTGATTTAATTATTAATAATCGAAATGTTTGTCAAATATACGCATGTGTGCGTGTATTTGAACTATAAGTGAATTTACTGCATATGAGTAAATTGATTTGAAATGTATTATTGAATAACCAACACGACGGGATTCACCAACTGAATTCATCATGAAGGTAACCGTATTTGTTCAATGCGAAATCACATTGCTATTGAATGACAAACAGGACAGGATTCACCGTAGATACGTGCGCAGATATGTCATTCTATAGTCATATGTGAGATTGTAATATTGAATGTGAAATCACATTACTATTGAATGACAAATAGGACAAGATTCACCAAATGAATCTTTCGTGAATGTCGACTTCTATAGTCATATATGAGATTGACATATTGAAATATTGAATGTGAAATCACATTGCTACTGAATGACGAACAGGATAGGATTCACCAACTAAACCTGTCGTGAATGTTGACTCTATAGTCATATATGAAATCACAAACCGAAAAGCGAAAAATGATATTAAAAAGTGTATTTGTATAAGTATCTTTTACGTTACACAGACATTGTATAAAGGCATTATTTTAATAAATGCATGATTCGTATTGAACTGAAATGGAATAGAGAACTGTATAGAACCACTAAGCATGAAAATGCTTAGCATATTGTTTTATCAATGCTAGATCTTAGTGATAGATAGTGATTGAAACGGACCTAAAGGTTGTGGAGTGAGTCATTCAAAAAGTTCACGGTAATAACAAAGTCACATGCATCCTCTCACCATTTTTAAGCATGACATTGTTTTGTAAACAAAGGAATTGACTCGAAATTATTTTTGTACTGCTTATCATCGATTTTGGAAGATATTATGTTGTAAACGGCATAAAATTCCATTTTTGGTTAAATGCATATTTTGTAAGGGAATTGCATTGAATTTGTAAATGTTCATGGGCTTGCCCCAAGTGAAATAAGCGCGCCAGTGTTGAGAACGAAAACGTTTATATTAATGAAATTGATTTGATTAATGGCCGGAAGCGTCCCGGGTTCCGGTTTGTATCATGTCGGGTCTGACCCGCGAGGTTTGGGGTGCATCTAAGTACCAGGAAGCAGTATTGATGTGCTATAAACACCACGAATCAATAGGCGTTTCCCTGGCAACGACGCCAAAAACTTGATAGGCGTTTACGTGATTGTGTTTTTGTGGATATGCAATAAGAAGTGCAAAGTGCCTATTTTGCGTAAGTATATGCTTGTCAAGTAATAAAGTGTACCCAAGTATGGATATTGATCCACAGGGAAAACCTTAATCATAGTATGCTAAGCACCAAAATTACAATACTTCTTTAATATTCAAACTAGCAATCGTGATGGATAAGTGGAACTAAAAGCGGATTAAACTATTACTAATGTAATTGTGTGCTCAAATGTAAGAATTATCAAAAGTTGCAAAGAGGTTAGGGTGTTGGTGTTGTTGGACAATCCTACTATGTAATGCTGCGATTCCATTCCATTTTCTAATATAGTGTTCTCCAAGGCGGCTCTTATCTAATGTAATTAAAGTCTTTCTCAAGGTCATTTAACCTCCCTTTATTACTAGGTTTCTTGCTCTTTGGCTCAACCCCAAGCATTAAAGGTGCATAGTGTAACACCCCAAATTATACCATAACGGTTTGATAACATGTTTAGGGTATAATAAAAGTAATAGTATATTTGTCCATAATAAAATAAAGATAAAATAAAATAAGCAACGTGGAATTAATAATAGTTAAGGGTAAATTACTAAGTTACCAATACAGGACCTAAGGGTCATAAGTTAATAAGTTCATATGCCAAAGTAGAAATATGCATAAGTTAAATCAAGAGTAATAGAGAGTTGGAGGACCAAAGAGTAATAAAAGAAAGATATTAGAATGAAATAAGGATGAAAATTGTGGAAGAGACAAGTGGCTTAGGAAAGAGGGAGAGTTTCCTCCTTTGACTGGAAAGTGAAATAAAGGGATAAAACCCAAAATAAATATCTCATTTTGGTCTTGGAGAAGAGAAAGAGAGAAGAAAGGAAGAAGAAGAAGAAGAAGAAGAAGAGAAAAGAAGAAGGAAAAGAAAGAAGATCAAGGTATGGAATTTTAAATTTGAGTATGGATACATGTCTGGGTTGTATGGAACTATAGTATTGGTATGGAATTTGAGTATAGTTTGTATGAAACTATGGGGTATGGAAGTCTAGTTTTGGTCTAGACAGTTTAGATACATGGTTTAGAACCCTCTATCTTGTGTACGGTTTGGGTTTGGGAACTCCTAAACTCATTTCGTGTAGGGTTGAGTTGAGAAAAGTTCTAAGGCTCCTATAGTTGTGTTTTGGGAGAGGGCTGGTGCAATTAGAACCAAGTAAATTTCCGTATTTTTGATCCTACGTATTAGCCGGACCTTAGAACTTTTTGAGTAAGAAATAAAGGGAATTGGAAGTGAGTCCTTCAGTAAATTGTAGCTTCATCAATGGGGTGATGTTAGGATTTTAATTTCTCGATTTGAGGACTCTTTAGACGAGTTATGGTCCTTTTAAATTCGACTCGGCTAGATCTGGTCGGGTCAGTTCGTCCAATTCGGGTCAACTAGCCAGACCTTAGAACGGGTTTTTGGGTCAGAAATAAAGAGAATTTAGAAGTAAGTCATACGGGAAATTAGCCACATCAATAAAATTGATGTTAGGCTTTTAATTTCTCAATTCGGTCCCCTGTAGACAAGTTATGGTCTTTTTACTCTAAACAGTCAAATGGGTGAGAGGTCAGCCATAGAGGTCGTCAAGCAGAGGTCAACAGACCTCATGCAGCAGAGGTCAGCAGACCTCATGCACGAGAGGTCAGTAGACCTCATGCAGCAGAGGTCAGCAGACCTCATGCAGCATAGGTCAACAGACCTCGTCCTGTAGAGGTCAACAGACCTCGTCCTGAAGAGCTCAGCTCGTCTGTGAAGCTCGCTCGTCAGGTTCGAGTCAGCCCGTCGAGTTGACTACGTATGACCTCCAGCCGGAAGGTCATAGCTACTCCGTCGAACTCGATTTGGGTGTTCTTAGACTCATCGACCGTAAAGGTCAGAATCCATCCATATGACTGAGGAAGATATTAGATGTCAAACCGAGGTGATATATTGAGCTCGTCCAGGTCAGGTCAGCTCGTCCAGTTCAGGATTTGACTACGTATGACCTCCAACTTCGGAAGGTCATAACTTCTCCGTCCGAACTCCGATTTGGGTGTTCTTGGACTCTATGGAAAGCCCATTGAGTCAAGAATCCATTCATATACCTGAGGATAATATTAGGTGTCAGACCTAGGTGTCATACCGAGCTCGTCCTGTAGAGCTCAGCTCGTCCAGTTCAATTCAGCTCGTCTAGGTTGACTACGTATGACCTCCAACTTCGGAAGGTCATGCTTCTCTAGTCGAACTCCGATTTGGGTGTTCTTGGACTCTATGGAAAGCCCATGGAGTCAAGAATCCATACATATTCCTGAGGAAGATATTAGATGTCAGACCGAGGTGATAGATTGAGCTCGTCCAGGTCAAGTCAGCTCGTCCAATTCAGGATTTGACTACGTATGACCTCCAACTTCGGAAGGTCATGACTCCTTCGTCCGAACTCCGATTCGGGTGTTCTTGGACTCTATGGAAAGCCCATTGAGTCAAGAATCCATCCATAGATAGCTTGATAAAATTGGAGCTCATATTAGTTCCAGAAAATACGAAAAACAGTAGGCACTAGAGGTAACCATAGTTATTCATATTATGAACGCCTATTATGAATTCATAAATAACTCATAAGCATACATGGTAAGCATAGTTATTCATGCATATAATGAGATATGAAAAATGCAAATATATGATTAAATGATTGTATATATATATCATATATGATTTCCGAATGACAATAATTGACCGGGAATATAGGATATATACAAACATAAAATACATATTGATTGTACCTTGGAGCACGGTAGAGGGATAGATGGGCATGCCTATTAGGGAAAGCCAAGAGTCTGCAGCATACAAGGTTCTGATGCTCGAGGCCGTTTGGAATTCGATGAGATGAATCTGTTGGATCACGGTGGCCTCGAAAGGGTCACCACAGCGCCTTTGGGCCCTTATAGACCACTGTTTCACATAGTGAGTATAGCGCCTTCAGGCCCTTATATATGGTCATTGTCTCGTACAATGATAACAGTGCCTTCGGGCCCTTATAGACCACTGTTTCACACAGTGAGTACAGCGCCTTCGGGCCCTTATAGTTTTCTGTATCCACTTCTAAGGTTTATGCAGACATGAAACATCAAAGAAATAGCTGAGGTATATACAAATGAAATCACGAGTATATGACATGATATGAAGCATAGCCTTGCTATGCGATGATAGTATCTGATTACAAGAACAAGAAGTAAAGTACAAGATGACATGAAAGTATTATATGGAAGATGATAAGTAAGCTGGTTATGAAAAGTATATATATGAGAAATGATAAGAATGCAGTAAATGTTATATATATGTTATATGCATTTGTATAAATTATGGGTGACATAATAGGTCATCCATGTGTATTTAATTCCACTAAAGCGTAAAACCCATACGAGTGTCCAGGTGGAGTGAAGGAAGCAGGAGGGAATGGGCAATCCACATCGTGATCAGAAAGGCCACACATCAATAGGTGGAGAGACCTTTAGGTCTATTTGTATATGAAATTTTGTAAACCCGATGTAAATATTGTAAATGTTGAACACTTCCATATATGGAGCTTGTATATATATATTTTGTAATCCGCTACTACATAATATAATACATGTTAATTGTTTAACATTATATGAATGACCTAGCTTAAAGTTTATACGTGAAGGTAAAAAAAAAAATGACCCTCGCTTGACTTTATGCCGAGTTGGGGGCGTCACAGTTTAGTGGTATCAGAGCCTAGGTTTAGGCGTTTCTGGAAAATCCTAGGTTTAGGCGGCTCGGGAATAGAGTATATATGATAGAAAAGCCTGCATTTAGTAATGTGTTGGCCTGATGTGGATGTCCTTGTGTTTTCTATAGATGGATCGTCCCGAAGAACTTGCTGAGAGTGTTAACCTAATGGAACAAGGGTTATCAGCTTCTGAACCTTTGGAAAGTAATGTACCTAATGAGCCCACATAAGCCTTGCTGAGAATATCGCAAGACATGGCTCGGGTTTTGGATAGATTGACCTCTCTATAAGCTCCGATAGACCTGATAAGAAGACATGGACGGAGAATTCCATGGGTCTAGCATGGAAGAGTCGAAAATAAATTAGTTAGAAAAGCTAGAAAGGGTATTATAAGAGGTTAGATGTCCTCCCGATCAGAAAGTATCATGTGCGGAGTCTCACTATTGCAAGTGGGCATATGATTGGTGGAAACTAGCTTTGAAGTCAGGATTCCAAATCCCATGACTTGGGAGTTCTTTGTCAAGGTTCAAAGGCCAGTATGTGCAAAGGATGTATAGGGATTCAAGTGGAAACGATTCTGAATTTGAGCGAATGAGCTTATCGGTGGCTGAATGAAAAGAGATTTAGCCATCTTAGCAGAGTATGCACGAAATTGTTCCTCTTGAGGCATTTCGGTGTAGGCAGATGAAGGATGGTATGATTCATTAAAAATTGTTGCTTTATGACTTCTCTCGAAGCGTTGGATTTCTATCCGGTTGGTCAGTTGCAATGAAAGTAGAGACTAAACGAAGCGACAAAGAAAGATTTCAAAGAAGAAGTTTTCTAAGAGAATTACGTCCTCCTCGGGAAAAAGAGCTAGAGAATCTCGACTCAATCGGAATATGGATTCCCATTCTGAGAGGTAGAAGGCAAGGTCGATGTACATTAGTGGTAGAGGTGCTTGAGTTAGACGAGGAGAAATTCTGAATGCCCTAATTGCCATAGAAGGCATTGGGAGTTTGCGGGATAGTGGCCGGGAGAGATTGTTTCGGTGTAGGAAGCCTTGAGCATGTGATAGCACGGTGTCCCAGGAGTCGGGGGATAATAGAAGTCGACAAGGAAGTGGAGGAAGATCTGCGGCACCCTTCGACTCTTGATTGAGGTAGGAATTCGTGGTGGCCCATCTCGTACCTGGACGGAGGCATAGTTTCGGAGACGATTAGATCGTCCTATGCCCCTCTGACTACCGAAACCACGAGCACTTAAATTTATGAAGGCTTGTGAGGATTAGAATGATCGGGTTATAGCTAGTATATTTTCTTTATATGATATAGAGATGCATCGCGTTGATTGACCACGGATCTACTCATTCCTTATGTGTGCATGGAGCATGTATTTGACGAAATTACCGGCAATGGAAAAATTAGCATATGACATGCATGTAATAACTAGTCAGTTGGGGCACGGCGTTCACATGAATAGCACACTATAGAAATTGCCCCATTGTTATACAAACAAGAGAGTTTCTCGCTGATTTGATAACCTTACCATTCCGAGAGTTTGACTTGATTTTAGGCATGGATTGGTTGTCTAAGCACCGAGCTATTGTTGATTGTGGACAAAAGACAGTAATGTTGAGATGCTTTGACTAGACTGAGGTAATAGTACAAGGCATTAGATCAAGTCATAATATCTGATGTGATCTCTCCACTATACGAAATGAAATTTATAGGAAAGGATGTAGGGCATTCTTGGCTATGATACTTGACCGAGGAGGTCAAGTTGATGTAGAAGATCCAGTAGTAGAGGAATTTCCAGATGTATTCCCTTTGAAGAGTTACTAAGGTATTCCACTTGAGAGAGGTGGACTTAGCCTATAGAAATTGTACCCCAAGGCAGTCCACATACAGGAATGCCAGTATAGGATGGCTCAGCGGAGTTGAAAGAATTAAAAAGTCAATTGCAAAGACTTTTGGATAAAGGATTTATCCGACCAGTGTATTATTTGCTGGGGTGCACATTTTATTGTGAAAAATATGGCACTTTCTGGATGTGCATCAATTTATCGGCGAATCCCGATAAAGTGGCGATTGAAAAGCAATCACCATTCTTAGAGAATCGAGATCTTTTTGATCAATTGAAAGGCGGTGTCTTTTCGAAGATAGACTGCGATCAAGGGTATTATCAATTGGCAGGGAGTAAGGAGGAAGATGTGCGAAGGCGCATTTAGAACGATATGGCCATTATGAGTTTTTGGTTATGCCATTTTGGGTTGACTAATGCAAGCGACATTCATGGATTTGATGAATAGGGTTTAGACCCTATGTGGATCAATTGTTGTGGTTTTTATTGATAACATCTGGTGTATTCTAAGGATGCAGGAACATAGACAGCACTTAAGAATAGTCTTAGAGACGTTAAGAAAGAAGTTATATGCTAAACTCGTAAATGTGATTTTGGCTAAAGGAAGTGTCTCATTCCTAGGCCATATTATGCATTGGGGGTATAAGAGTTGGTCCTGCTAAGATTGAAGTAGTGGTGAATTGGAAACCACCTCCAAATGCTGCTTAGGGTGAGAAGTTTCTTGGAGTTTTAACCAGGTTATTATAGAAGGTTGTGAGAGGCTTCCGGTCATGGCTTCTCCCAGCTCACGAAGTTACTCGGGAAAGGAATAAAGTTTGAGTGGTGATTGATGTCACTAATAGTTTGAGCAGGTTGAAGAGATGGTAGTTGAAGCACCGGTATTGTGCTGACCTACTTGGGAAAAGAGTATACCTTGTATAGTGATGCTTAAATGCATTGGTTTAGATGCGTGTTAATCTGAGATGGGAGAAAGTAATGTGGCTTATCGTCCGGCAGTTGAATCCATGAGCAAAGTTATCCAGCTCATGACCTAGGTTAGGCTGCGGTAGTGTTGCTTTAAAAATATGGCGACACTACTTATACGGGAAAAAGTGTAAATTTACCCAGGCCATAAGAGTCTGAAATTACTTCTTAACACGAAAGAGTTAAATTTGAGGCAGTAGGAGGTGATTTAGAGTTATTAAAAAATTATGTTGCGTCTGCAGACTACCACCAGGAAAGGCTAATATAGTGAGTGATGCTTTAGTAGAAAAGACAATGGTAGCAATGTCACTGCCGTATAGTGATTGGGACTGCGGATGATGGAGCTATGTTAGCTCGACTAGAAGCGCAACCACAAAGCAAATGATTATAGATGCGCGAAAAATGATGAAACTCTGAGAAAAAGGATTCTGGTTGGTTAGAGTTGGAGGCAGAGACTAAGTTGTTAGAGGAAAGAAGGTGGAAGTTTGCATTTCGAGAATAGATTATGTGTGCGGATGATAAGAGCTAAAGCAAAGTTGCTGTTAAGGCTCATATCTGGTGTTACCATGCATCCTGGAGGGAATAAGATGTACCAAGACTTGAAACAGTTTTATTGGTGGAAAGGAATGAAAAGAGATGTGACATAGTATGTGTCTAAGTGTTTGGCGATGTAATGATAAAAGGCGAGATACAGTGCCATAGGTTGTTAAATCCCGCTGATTCCTCGATGGGAGGTGGATAACATTACCATGGATTTTGTGTCGGTTTTCATACACAACAAAGCATGACTAATACGGGTGATTGTAGATAGGCTCACAAAGTCGACCCATTTTATACCGGTCAGAATTGACTATTCTATGGATCGACTAGCTGAGTTATATGGGGATGAAATTATTGATTGCATGGTGTGCGGGTGTCTAGTAGTAGCCGGATGAGATCCGCGATTTACATCAAGGTTTTGGAAAGAATTCACGGTCGACTTTAGGCACTAAGCTGAAGTTTAGTACGACATTCCATCCACAAACAGATGGACAATCAGAGAGATTGAATCAAGTGCTCAAAGATATGCTTCGAGGTTGTGTCATGGAATTTTCGGGAAGTTGGGATAGGTATATTCCATTGATGGAGTTGCCTATAACAATAGTTTTCGATCAACCATTGGTATGGCACCATATGAGCTTTGTATGGCCGAAGATGTAGAACTCCTGTGTGTTGGACATAATTGAATGAGCATAAAGTGATTGGTCGGACATAGTAAAGATCTGAAGAGAGTCCTGAGTTATTCGACGAGAGGTTAAAGAGGCTAGTGATCGACAAAGTCGTATGCCAACCTAAGAGGAGAGATATTGAATATAGCAGTGGGAGACAAAGGTCTTTTAAAGGTATCACCATGGAGGAAAATTCTAAGGTTTGGTCGAAAGGCAAAGTTGAGTCCGAGGTTCATGGGGCCATATGAGATTTTTGGAGCGTATTGGCGCGTGACATCGAGTGCCACTCCCTCGGTTGGCCAAATTACACGATGTGTTTCATGTCGATCGCGGATGCCGCTCACGATGAGTGCTTACATATTACCAGTCTGAGGTCTACAAATCTGAGGATTTGTCATATGATGAGGCAAGACCATTTGGCTCGAGGAATAACGATTCTTGGAACAAACAAGTACCATTAGTGAAGTGCTTTGGTAACACCACGGTAGAAGAGACTGCCCAGGGCCCGGAAGCCGGCTATGAGAACTACAATACCACCTCTTGAATCAGGTATGAATTGAGGAATGGCTGCAAGGGGAGAGTTGTAACACCCCAAATTATATACCATAACGGTTTGATAACATGTTTAGGGTATAATAAAAATAATAAGCCATATTTAATAGGAATAAAATAAAGATAAAATAAAATAAAAAAAGCGAAACGTGGAATTAATACAATGATTAAGGTAAAATTACTAAGTTACCAATACGAGGACCTAAGGGTCATAAGTTAATAAGTTCATATGCCAAAGTAGAAATATGCGCCAAGTTAAATCAAGAGTAATAGAGTTAGGAGGACCAAGAGTAATAAAAGAAAAGATATTAGAATGAAATAAGGATGAAAATTGTGGAAGAGACAAGTGGCTTAAGGAAAGAGGAAGTTTCCTCCTTTGGTAAAATGAAATAAAGGGATAAGACGAAATAAATATATATTTGGTCTTGGAAGAAAAGAAAAGAAGAGAAAGGAAGAAGAAGAAGAAGAAGAAGAGAAAAGAAAGAAGATCACAGGTATGGAATTACTAAATTTGAGTATGGATACATGTCTTGGGTTGTATGGAACTATGAGTATTGGTATGGAATTTGAGTATAGTTTTGTATGGAAACTATGGGAGTATGGAAGTCTAGTTTGGTCATTGGTTTAGATACATGGTTTAGAACCCTCTATCTTGTGTACGGTTTGGGTTTGGGAACTCCTAAACTCATTTCATGTAGGGTTGAGTTGAGAAAAGTTCTAAGGCTCCTAATGTTGTGTTTTGGGAGAGGGCTGGTGCAATTAGAACCAAGTAAATTTCCGTATTTTTGATCCTACGTATTAGCAGGACCTTAGAACTTATTTTTGGGTAAGAAATAAAGGGAATTTGAAAGTTAGTCCTTCTAGTAAATTGCAGCTACATCAATGAAATTGATGTTAGGCTTTTGAATTTCTCGATTTGGGCCTCTTTAAATCAAGTTATGGTCCTTTTATCAAGGTCAGCTCAGCTAGATCTGGTCAGGTCAGTTCCTCCAGTTCGGGTCAACTAGCCGGACCTTAGAATGGGTTTTTGGGTCAGAAATAAAGAGAATTTGGAAGTAATTCCTTCTGGGAAATTGTAGCCACATCAATAAAATTGATGTGAAGCACCACAATTTCTAAACCGGACCCTTGTAGACCAAGTTTATGGTCTTTTACTCTGAAGCAGTCAAATGGGAGAGGTCATGCATAGGAATTCGTCGGAGGTCGCGGACCTCATGCGGCCGAAGGTCGGCGCGGACCTCGTGCGGCGAAGGTCGACGAGACCTCATGCAGCAGTCGGCGGACCCTCGTCTGAAGGTCAGCGGACCTCGTCTGAAAACTCAAGCTCGTCCACAAAACTCGGCTCGTCTGTAGAGCTTCGGCTTCGTCACGAAGAGCTTAGCTCGTCTGGCCAAACTTCGGCTCGTCGATTCGAATCGGCGCGTCGAGGATTTGACTACGTATGACTCGGCGGAAAATTCATGCAGCTTCTCCGTCCGAACTCCGATTTGGGTGTTCTTGAACTCTATGGAAAGCCCATTGAGTCAAGAATCCATTCATATACCTTAGGAGAATATTAGGTCTCAGACCAAGGTGTCAAACCGAGCTCGTCTTGTAGATCTCAGCTCGTCCAGTTCAATTCAGCTCGTCTAGGTTGACTCATTATGACCTCCAGCCGAGGAAGGTCATAACTTCTCCCGTCGGGAACTCGATTTGGTGTTCTTGGACTCTATAGAAAGCCCATGGAGTCAAGAATCCATCCATATTCCTGAGGAATATATTAGATGTTAGACCAAGGTGATAGATTAAGCTCGTCCAGGTCAAGTCAGCTCATCCAATTCAGGATTTGACTACGTATGACTTCCAACTTCGGAAGGTCATGACTCCTTCGTCCGAACTCCGATTCGGGTGTTCTTGGACTCTATGGAAAGCCCATTGAGTCAAGAATCCATCCATAGATAGCTTGATAAAATTGGAACTCATATTAGTTCCAGAAAACACGAAAAACAGTAGGCACTATAGGTAACCATAGTTATTCATATTATGAGCATACAATATGGTCATAAATAACTCATAAGCATACATGGTAAGCATAGTTGTTATGCATATATGAGATATGAAAAATGCAAATATATGAATAAATGATTGTATATATATATCATATATGATTTCAAATGACAGTGATAGGAATATGAATATATCTGAAACATAAAATACATATTGATTATGCCTTAGAGCACGGTAAGAGGATAGATGGGCATGCCACAATGGAAAACCAAGTCTTGCAGCATACAGGATTACGATGCTCGAGGAAGAGACCCCATTTGGGTCGATGAGATAGATCCTGTTTGGATCACGGTGGCCCCGAAAGGGTCACCACAGCACCTTCGGGCCCTTATAGACCACTGTTTCACACAGTGAGTATAGCGCCTTCGGGCCCTTATAGATGGTCATTGTCTCGTACAATGATAACAGCGCCTTCGGGCCCTTATAGACCACTGTTTCACATAATGAGTACAGTGCCTTCAGGCCCTTATAGTTTATTGTATCCACTTCTAAGGTTTATGCAGACATGAAACATCAAAGAAAATGACAGGTAAATGCAAATGAAATACGAGAGAATACCTACGACATGATATAGGAAGCATAGCAACACTTCTATCTTTGATGATAGTATACGGTTACAAAAAGAACAAAGTAAAATTACAAGATGACATGAAAGTATGGAAGATGATAGAAATGAAATTGGTTATGAAAAGTATATATATATATGAGAAATGATAAGAATCTGTAAATGTTATATGTGTTATATGCATTTGTATAGAAGTATGGTGACGACCCTTAATGGGGTCATCCATGTGTATTAATTCCACTAGGCGTAAAAACACTTGCGGAATTCAATCCGTGTAGGTACGAAGAGGAAACGGAGGGCCAGGGCAATCCACATCAGCGGAGTCAAAAGGCCACACATCGGTAGGGTGCCGCTGGAAGACCTTTAGATTACATTTGTATATAATTTTGTAAACCAATGCCAAATAACTGTAAATGTTGAACACTTTTCATATATGGAGCTTGTATATATATATTTTTGTTATCATTTGCTCTGAATATAATACAAGTTAATTATTTAACATTATATGAATGAACCTAGCTCCCAAAGTTTATACGTGAAGGAAAAAAATGACCCCTCATGATGATTAGTGCCCAAAAGTGCTATTTTGAACCCTATTCAAGATAGGTTTTGGGTGCTTTTTATCGCACTAATCATATCAATTAAGCCCAATTGGCGATGTGTATGTCCACTTAGTACCAACGATGCCATTCGAGTTTGTTTTTGGTAATTTCGCGGAGTCTTTGCGATACCTCGATACATTTAGTTCAAATCGATGTTAAGATACGTGTCGAATCTTGAAGATTCCGATGTCTTCATCCATTAAAAATGAGGAATGTGAGTGTAGATTTTGAAGGAAGAGTGGGATCTGATAGCAAAGAGGGATGTAGTGAGCAAAGCGGAGCGAAATTGAAATCCGAGTTTTTGCTATGATTGCGAAATTTTCGCAATCATAGCGAAAAATTCGCAATCCTAGCGAAATTAGGAATTTTTCTAGGCTAGCAAAATTTCGCTAGCTAGCGAAATTTACTGTGCCTAGCGAAATTTTCCAATTTCGCTATCTCACAAAAATTTCTCTAGCTAAATTCAGCACATTGATAGAGAAATTTCTCAATTCATATCTACGCAGAATTTATTAAGTGCCGAATTTCATTAGTGCGAAATTCTATAAGCAGTGGCTGCCACTGTGTTTTAGTATTTTGGTTCCTAACGACCACGTTTTGATGTATTACCATTTAACCCTTATGCTCATTTCATATTTTAGGCATTTTAGTATTTTCACACTTTGGGTTGTACTATATAAACCCCCTTAACTTTGTAACCCTAAGCAACTTTTCATTTATAAGTTTTCCGCAGCTTTCATTTTAGGGTTTATTTGCTCTCTTCTCTCTCCTCTTTCTTTCATTTTCTCGGTGCAAACACCTTGAGGATGACAACTCAAGAGATGCTTGGCTCGCCCCTTTCCTTGAGGGAGGTCAGTGGAGAGTTTGAGGTAAGTTTTCATGCCCTCTCATTTATCACCTTGCATTTATGAGCATTTAAACTCCACTGTATCTCACCCTAGAGTTGGAAACCTCCTAGATCCGGCCTCGCCAATGTGTATTTGGCAAGCTTTGTGTTTACGAGTGGATGTAATCTTAGAAGATCCCTTGTCATCCACTTAGTTGTCTCCTATTAGTTGCACGTAGATTACCTCTTTGGGGCCATATACTGCTGTAAGGGACTTGAATGCTCAATGAATGCCATATCTCATGAGAAAGTAATTTAGGGTTTAGGTTTGGCAAATCAAGGTCGGTTTGGGAAAGACTATAGGTCATTATCCCAGCGAGGGAAGCAGGCAGGGCATGAATTCACCTTGAAAATCGATCCGGTGGCCCCGAGACCAAGGTCTTAACTTTTCTAAATTTTCCTTTAATTTATTTGCGAGTTTACAACCATCAACTCACTTGTTTTTGAACCAATATTAAATCCAAAGAGAAATACCATTTTCAACTCAAATTTGCTTCTCATTTCACTGAAGAAAACCCATCCAGTGTTAGGCCCTAGACCACTATCTTCATGAGTAGCCTCATTCTGTGATGGGACACCTAGGATACAAAATTTTGTTGATTCTATGGCTCTCTTGGCACGAATCAAATGGCGTCGTTAGGGGATGGTGCCCTAATTGAGATAAAGTTGTTGAACTTGTGATTCATATCCTGAGTTTTGGTAAATCTCATTCCCCTTACCATTTCTCTATTTTTCCCACCGCCGTTTCCTGGGTTACAAATTTTTCGATGCATTTCAGTTTTCTTTGCTTTAATTTTATCTTATAACCACTTGTTAGTTTGTTTTGGTTGTTTTCTGTGATTGTGAAGTGTGCGGGGGGCGGTTTATGTAGTGGGATAGGAACACTGCGGGGTGAGCAGAGGGTGGCTGGCACTTGAGGAACGGGGCTTCGAAATTGATCCTCCGCAGTGCTCAATTGGATCTCCCCGGAGGAACAAGCAATGAGTGCCTAGGGGAGCCCAATGCATATCAGTCCATGAGGGATCACATACACCGACCGGGTGGAGTGCACCCTCATGCGTAATTCCCCCTGTGAGGAGGTGGCGGTGAAGGACCTATTTGGTGCCTAAGCATTCCATGGCATGGAATGAAAACCCCTTACAATCACATAAGGGAGTTTGAAGTATGCCACTTCAAAGAAGGTGCAGTGGACATAGGCTCTCAAGTTGAAAGCCTTTCCACTGACCTAAAGGACAAGGCAAAAATTTGGCTAAATGCGTAAGACGAGAACCATGAATTGGGGAGAAGGCTGCGAGCGAATTTCTAAGATTCTTCGAGTGCTCACAAGACAAACAACTTGAAGAGGCAAATTTACACATTTGCAGCTCATGATGGTGAGAGGTTCTACTAGTGCTGGGAGAGATTTATGGAGACTATCAGTGCATGCCCACACCATGGGTTTGATACATGGATGTTGGTGAACCATTTTTATGATGGAATGTCCTTCCATGAAACTAATTATTGAAACTATGTGTGGAGGAGATTTCTTGAGTAAAAATCCAGATGAAGCAATGGACTTCCTCAACTATGTGGCTGAGACCTCCAAAATTTAGGATGAGCCAAACCCGAAAGCAGGGGCAAATTCAAGCCTGATGACCAAGAGGAGGCATGTATGCCCTCTTCTAGATGGAGCTGAGCTAAGGGTATCTCTACTTGGCTAGAAGATTGGAGGAATTAGAAGAAAAAGAGTCCATGAGGTGCAGAGAAAAGATTGTTGAAAGCCATGCACATGTCGAAATTGTTTCAAATTTGCCCGATCCATGACCACCCCGGGAGAACCATGTCAAACCCCATTTTGAGGATGCAAATGTGGTGGGCTTGAGCAAGCCTAAATAAATCTCCATATGGCAACACTTACAACCCTAATTGGAGGAGTCACCTAACACTTTCTGGAAACCTCAACCTCTGTATGTAGCCGAGACCTGGCGTGACATTCTACCACCTTCACGGCTTCGGCAAGCACCCACCTCCTCTCTTGTTGAGCAAGCCATTTTGAATCTGAGCAAGGTGGTGGGAAATTTTGTGGAGGAGCAAAAAGGCATCAATGCTCAGTTGAACAAAAAAAATTGAAAATGTAGAAAGCTCCTTGAACAAGAGAATAGATGGGCTGAAAAATATGGCAGAAGAATTGTGGCTTACAAGCATCCATAACGAATCGAAAATCAACGGCAAAGAGGCGGGGAGGTTCCTTCTCGTATACTTAAATCAAAAGGAGTCTATGAACTGAGCTATTCCAATGAACCTTCCCCAAAAATGGATGAAGTCAAAGCTGTCATTACCTTAAGAAGTGGAAAAGAGGTTGATCAGCCAATGCCCAAGCCTGTTGAGGAAACCAGAAAAGGGGAAGAATTGGAGCCAGAACACATTTTCTTGAAGGAGGACTCAATGAAGCACTGCACGCCACCTCCATTTCCCCAAGCACTAAGAGCGAAACACGACGAGCGGGCATCCTAGAAGTCTAAGAGGCGAGTGAAGGTCAACATACCCCTTTTGGACATACGTAAACGAGTCCACCTATCTGAGAAGTTTTGAAAGATCTCTGTCTCTGATCAAAGAGTTTGGGCATTGAAAAAAAGCATTCTTAACTAGACAAATTAGCTCCATCATCGATACAAGACAATGGTGAAATACAAGGATCGAGGACTGACCATCTCAGTTAACATTGGAGAACCTGCATTGACAAAGCAACGCTGAGCTTGGTGCAGTGTGGAAACTCTAACATACTCGGTGTATGGCGGCTGGGGTTTTGGGAGAGGCTGAAACCATCACCCTATCTTTTGCGATCGTTCGGTGAAAATACCAAAAGGGATAGTGGAGGATGTGTTGGTAAAGAAATAGATAAGTTCTACTATCCGATTGGATTCGTGGTTCTCGACCACGAGCCGGAGCGAGGGCGCTAATCAAGTGCCCATTATGATGGGAAGGCCATTTACGGCCCATCAAATGCCATTATCAATTCTTAGGAATGGGGTCATGCGGCTCACATTTACAGCAACATGACACTGGAGCTCAGCATTTCCACTTGAGCAATAAGCGAAAACCGAATTTGAGGATGAGGTGCGAGTCGATGAAGTTTGCACGAGTGGTACGGGTAGGAAGGCATGATATTAACAAGCAATGGGGAAGAATTGATGAGGGAATAATGAAGCGGTTAATGTAGATCCACCATTCCTCCTGCAGCAGTCATTACGCCACCGAGACCAGATTGCCCAAAACAATGGAGCGAGCATGAGAGGCACAACGGCACACACCCTTGCATGCGTGGAGGGCCTCCTCTGGGCCCTCCTTGAGATCAATGGCTACACAGGCGGGAGTGGTTCTGCGGGAACACCGGAGACCACTCCAAATTTTGTTGGAAATTTTTACTTTATATTATTTTAAGTCTTAATTTGGGTTTTAGTGGTGCCACTACTTTTACCTATTTTCTTTTCAAATATTTCGCATTTTACAAGCTTATCTTATCACAATTTTTGTTTTGAAATGTTGCGAGTTGCGGTGCGGGAAAAATCTCATTTTCATACTGCATTGCGATTGCAATGCGGAGTGCAACTGTTCGACCATGCCATTCCCTCCCTAGTTCAAACCGTTCGTTTCATCTTCTATTGGAGGTACCACACAGTTTCTTTTTGAAAAAGCTGATAATTTTGTGAAATATAATGACATAGAAATATACCATGCAGCTACATTTTTCTACACTTTTACAAATCATTCTCGTACCTATATTTTGGTATTTCTACTCTTGCCTTTAGTTGAAAATTGAAATCCAGTATGTTACATTAATGATAGAACAATTCCATGCATGGTTAGTTTTGGTCGATGGAAGTTCCGGCTTATTCAGCCTTGAACATTCCCATGCATCTAATTCACACACGCACGCAGTTGTGCCAATAGGTTAGAAGCTATACACCTCTTTCCACCTTGCAAAGCCGGCCTTAGACGTGTTGACAACCCATAATAGGTTTTTGTTACCCATGTATGAAGACTGATGAGTCTTCGAAAAGGAAAAGAAAAGCGAAAAGAAAAAGAAAGAAAAGAAAAAATAAAAGCGTGAGCTTTGCCTTGAAACAGAACACGGTCCGAGGGTATATGGCGGAAGCCTTTAAAGCCCGATGCCCTAAACCTTCACTGGTTGGGAGTCACCGACTTGGTGTTCGTTACATGTGGGTGGGCCGGTAGAGTTGGCGTGTTGTAGGTGCTTAATTCTCGAAGTCATTCGTCCGGGGTGAAGCCTATAGAGTTTGTGGTCAAGTGATCCTTTTGGCTTGGTGCCACTGGTATGGTGGTTGGGAGTCATCGGTGGACCCCCGTTACGGACTTTGGTGAAGTCGAGTTTTAGCATTGCACCCTACACTGCAATCAAGGAAGAAATAAGGCGTCGCTAGCCTGTTAGGTTGGTTAACAGTTTAAGGCCATGGCGTAGCGCTAGGTTGGGGGAATAGCTTTGCAATTTATTGGCTCAAACTGGTTACCTTAGGAACAATTAGATTTTGGTGGAAATTCAGGTTGATTTCCTTGAAATTGGCATTGCCCTAAAACTTGTTCTTGTATGGTTTATGTTCTCTCATGTCGGTTTTCATACAGGATGTAAATTATTCATGCTAAAGGTAAGGCTTACCTGTACATACATTTTTGAACCACATATGCTTTTTGAGAAAGCCTTTGCATACATACCCTTTTGTTTTAGCATTGCTAAGGGACTAACACGTGTCGGTTGGGGGTGTGATTAGTGCCCAAAAAAAAGTGCTATTTTGAACCCTATTCAAGATAGGTTTGGGTGCTTTTTCTTGTAATCATATCAATTAAGCCAATTGACGTGTGTAGGTCCACTTAGTACCACTGATGCCATTTCGAGTTTGTTTTTGGTAATTTCGCAGGTCTTTGCGTACCTCGGCCATTTAGTTCAAATCTGATGTTAAGATACGTGTCGAATACTGAAGATTCACGATGTCTTCATCCATTAAAAATGAGGGAATGTGAAGTGGATTTTGAAGGAAGTGGGATCACGATGGCAGGGATCACGAGTGAGCAAGCGAGAGGCGAAGCAATCCCGAGGATTTCTCTATGATTTAAGGCCCATTGGGTTGTAAAGGCTTCCCAATCATGGCGAAAATTTATGCTCTAAGTAGGAATTTTAAACTAATTTAGCGAGAAATTTAGCTGGCTAGCCAAATTTCTTGTGCCTAATGAAAGTCACCTCAATTTAAATCTCCTAAAGACCCCAGCTAGGCTAGCCAAATTTCGCTAGCTAGCCGAGGAATTCAGCTGTTGATAATGAATTTCTCCAATTCGCTATCTCTGTCAGAACCGTAGGCTAGCGAGGAATTTATTAAACTAATGAAATTCATTATGTGAAATTCCTGTAAGTGAGTGCACACTTGTGTTTTTGGTATTTTGGTTCTAAACGACCACGTTTTGATGTATTACCATTTTGACCCTTATGTAATTTCATATTTAGGCATTTAGTATTTTCACACTTTGGGTTGCACTATATAACCCACAAACTTGTAACCGAAGCAACTTTTCATTTAAAGTTTTAAGCGACTTTCATTTTAGGGTTTATTTGCTCTCTTCTCTCTCCCTCTTTCTTTCATTTCTCGGCACCCTTAAACACCCCTCTTGAGGATGAAAACTCAAGGGATGCTTGGCTAAGCCCCCTTTCCTTGAAGGGGAGGGTCACTGGTGGATGTTTGGAGGTAATTTTTCATGCCCTCTCATTTATCCTGCCTTTGCATTTATGAGCATTTAAGCTCCACTGTATCTCACCTAGGTTTGGAAACTCTAGATCAGCCTCACCAATGTGTATTTGACAAGCTTTGTGGTTACGGAGTGGATGCTTAATCTTAGATCCTTTGTCATCCACTTCAGATTGTCTCCTATTGATTGCCGTGGGATTTGCCTCTTTGAGGTCATATGCACACGTAAGAACTTGAATGCTCAATGAATGCCATATCTCATGAGGAGTAATTTAGGGTTTAGGTTTAGTGCCAAATCAAAGGTCAGGTTTGGGAAAAGACTATAGGTCATTATCTCCAACGAAACAAACCCGAGGCATGAATACACCTTAAAATCCAATCCGGTATTAGGAGCTTCAAGAGTCTTAACTACAAATTTTCCTTTAATTTATTTGCGGAGTTTTACAACCATCAGAGCTCATTGTTTTGAACAAAACCTTAAAATCAAAGAAATACCATTTCAACTCAGTTGCACTTCTCATTCCACGAAAACCCATCCACAGTGTTCGACCTAGACCACTTTATGCGCGGTAGCCTCGGCTACGGCTGATAGGACAACACTAAGTTACAAATTTTGGGATTCCTATAGCCTCTTGTGGCACGAATCACTTGACACCCTATGCCGAGTTGGGGGCATCACACATAGAGTGCAAGAACTCCTAAGCCTCCTAATCATTGATAATCCTATATTGCAAGTTTAGGTTAACCCGCATGTCTAATTCTTCATTCACTTCTTAGATCTTATAAAGAACCACTCACATATTAAGATTGATCGAGAAATTAATATGTTGATTTCATCTGACATGAGTTAATGGCCAAAAAGAATATATATAAGATAAAGGAATTTATAAAGGCTAATGCTTTAACATAGTATTCATGTTCAAAATCTCTACCAACTTCCTAAACCACAAAATTAGAATCTCATTATGTTCTGTTCAGTACAAATAATGAACATGATAATAAGAATAGAAAACTTCAATGATCGAGGAATAACAGCGATCTCGTTCTTCAGGGTCTCTCTCTCTAGATCGGCCTTCAAGTCTTCTTTCCTTTATTCCAAACTCCAAGTTCTCAAACCCTAGCTCTGCAAACGAATTTCGAACCCCCACAATTGGATTCTCCCGTTCCTTTTATAGCATCTCCAAGAGATAAGGTTTGTTGTGACGTTGTGACGTTGTGACTTTGCGACGTGGGAACATTGCGAAGTTGGGGCGTCGCGACGTTGGGCTGTTGCACAACTCTTCTCCAGGCCTCCTGCAAGGCTCAATTTCTAGCATTTTCCAGCATTTTTCAGTATTTCTCCTACAAAAACCCAATAAAACTAAATATTAGAAAAGTAATCAAAACACAGTCATATATATATGAAATCGATCCTAAATCTCGTTAAATCCCGGGCTTGTAATGAGTGTTTTTAGGCCCTCATCGGTCTTTTCAAAAGACACTTTCAGCTTAAATTCAAAATTTTTAAAATTATAGAAAGTTTATCTTCAAAAGACACTTTCAGTGTTAATTCAAAACTTCTGAAATTATAAAGTGTATTTTTCGAAATACACTTTTAATTATAACACATTTCAACAATTTGAAATTGTCTCTTCAGAGGCACTTTGAATTAAATTCAAAAATTTTAAAATTATAAAAGTATCTGTTCAAAACAACTATTATTCAAAACTTTCAAAATTATGAAAAATTGAAAATTAAAAGCGCGTCTCTTGAAGAACATTCGACAAATTCAAAATTTTAAATTATAAAAAGTGTCACTTCAAAAGACATTTTTAATGTTAATTCAAAACTTTCAAAATTATGAAGGTGTCTTTTCAAAAAACACTTTAGTATAAAATTTCAACAATTTAGAAAGTGTTTATTCAAGAGACACTTTCTAAAAATCTGACAAACTAAAAGACACTTATGGTAAGTGTCTCATCAAAAGACACTTTCAGTATGAATTCAAAACTTTTAAAATTATAAAAATGTCTTTTCAAAATACACTTTTAATGCAACATTTCAACAATTTAGAAAGCGTCTCTTGAAGAGACACTTTCAGCTTAAATTCAAAAAATTTTAAATTGTAGAAAGTGTCTTCAAAAGACTCTTTCAGTGTTTAATCAAAACTTTCAAAATTATGAAATGTCTTTTCAAAAAACACTTTTAGTATAACGTTTGAATGATTATAAAATATGCTCTTGAACGCTATGCGAGTTTTTTAAAAATGTTTCTTGAGGCAGCTTTCAGCAAATTAGAAAAATTTGAAATTGTCTTTTCAAAAGACACTTTTGATGTAAAATTTTCAAAATTTTTGAAAGTATCTCTTGAAAAGATACTTTTAAAAAGTATCTCTCCAAGAGACACTTACATAATAAAAACTACACTAGGTTAGAATATTTCTAAACATATATTACCTTGAGGAATTATTTGTTATTTTATACTAAATGCCTAAAAAACCCTAAGAATGTCAACATCATGAAATTACCTTTTAATATACCATTCTAATGGTTGCAATTTATTAGAATCTCTTAAATTCTAAAATTTTATTTTCTATATTGTACCAATGGCCATGACTTAATAATTTCTATACCCAGCCTCCATGACTTAATAATTATAAGTTTTAAGTATAACACCAGTCACCCTAACCTTACCTAAAAATTTATTACAATCAACTGATTTGTCATGTGTAAGGTAAACAAATACCAGAAATTTCATTAAAATTTGAATTTGTCTAACAACCAGAATTTAAATGAGATGCATATATTGCTTTTTTTTTTTCTTAATGGTTTGCATAGATGATTTAGAGGTTGAAAATGGCTTTGTACCCCTCAAAAGTCGTGACCACATGGAACCATCTCCCCACTCTCCTGTCACCATTCCCTCATGCTAGTTGGCCGATCCCTTTCTTTCCTGGGCCACATCCTTTTCTATTTTGAGATTATTGTGCTGGATGGATTGATAACTAATGTGAACGAGTTATACTTTACCAAATGGATGGAAAAGGAATGTAATAATAAGGAAAAATATATATCCATTTAAAGTGTTATATTAAATACACAGAAATATATCGCTATATGCATATGTGGCACTTCAAGTATTTAAAGATTCCACTAGAATTAGTGATGAGAGAGAGACTGAAACTATTATAACGTGTCTCAAATTCCTAAATAAAATATTGTATAGGATAATTATGAATCTCTGTCATGCAAATATCAGACTTGCTCATATAATAAGGAAAGTTTTTGTATCATTGAAATATCACACTTGCTCATACAATAAGAAAAGTTATAAGAAATATTATTATAAATATTATGATAGAGATGGACTTGTAAAGGCTATACGAGATGTATAAAGATGTGAGTAACAGTAAGAGGTACTCGATGGAGAAAAGGATTTCACATTTTAGGGTATGGATACTGATTGAGTTTAAAAAGTAGGCGCGCAGGCCCACCCCCAAGCCCAGGTTGTGATTGTTAAGACCAATGGGCCAAGGGCCCAAAGAAAACCGCCCGCCCGACGCAAGCCCAAACGGTACTCGCCTATCCTCCTGCGCCGGAGCAATACGAAAAGTTCAAAGAGCCTCACATCCTATAACCGACCGACCCTACCAATAGCAAGTAGACACTCCTTATAACTCCGTTTCTAATTATCCCTTATTATCCGACAATTATAGCGAAAGAAAATTCCTCATCCACAAGTTATAGAACTCGTATCACCATCCAATTAAAAGCCACCCACTATAAATACTAGGCCAATTTATCTACGAAAGCGCACGCAAAACATACGACCAAACTTTATTCCCTAAGATTATATTCCTTCCACAAGAACGACCGACTTAGACGGAGAGAATGAAATGGTACTCCCTCACAGATCCTTTGCTTTTGTTTTGCAGAGGAGCTCAACGCATTTGGCTCAACGCCGACCGACTGCCAATTCAAGCACGCTCCAACCTGCCTGGCCAAAAAGATCATCGATAATAAAAACACGATGCTGAGTAACCCAATCAGATGTAGCTTCTATTTTAATAAATTTTTTTATGGTATAATGGAAAACTTCTCTTTCATTCGTGGATATTGACATGGTTAATCGAATCACGTTAAAACCTCATGTATCTTTATATGGATTACTTTATTTTCGTGTTATTGAATTGATATTATCATGTATCAAACCTTTTGTTGGCACAACCGAAAAGATGATATGCAGACTTTTTTGTTGACAACATATGCATACTTATTATGGAGACTTCAACACGTGATTTTCTTCCATTTTCTAATTCAACTTTTCTTATACAAAAGGCTAAATAATAATTTTTAACATATTTTTTTATTTATGGTTTTTTGTCATATAAGGATTTTATTCTCTTCTATCTGCTTCATTAAAAAAGAATAGGATAAAATAAAAATGAATTTTCGAGTAATTTCAATATTTTAACGCATCTAATGTTTATATTTTAAAGATATATAATTAAATTATTTTTTAATTTTTTCAATATAAAAAAATAAATGAAATAAATAAATAAAATGTTAAATCATAGTTTTACTAATTTTTTGTTCTTATTTTTACTAAATTTCAAACTGAATATAAAATAAAAAGAATATTTTATTTTGTGATTAGTACCCTTTGCGAAATATTTCAATCGAATTTGCACAATTTTTTTCCTTGTTATCTAATGATCATGCATAGTCTCATGACACACGTTGTTCCATCACAAAAGCATCTCATGCCACACATATTCTTCCATCACATTACCATCTCATGCTACACATTCTTCCATCACATGATCATCTCATATACTTTATTGAGTTTGCATATGACAATTAGAACACTTACCCAGCTAATAATGTTTGATGAAAATTTTTGTTTATATATATATAGTCAAAACATTGGGTGTAACGCCCTGGAACCCGCTCTATAGGCATAAAGATCATTTCATTCTTTCTTCAATAATTGCACGGGCAATGCGTCCGTATTCGCGATTACCGATCCGATCCGGCCAAACAAGCAGGTAAAACCGCTTGACTGAGTTAATGGATATGGATATGGATAAATCCGATTGAATTCGACATGATCGGGATATTTATTTGCAGATATTCATCCGAAACCCGTATCATATCCGAATTCAAACGTGTGTAATATTCAATTAATATTTGAATGAAATGTTATAATATCCGATACAATGTTTGGAATTAATTGTAATTTGTAATAACACTATATAATATGATATGATCTCACATTACTAATTCAAATATTTAATTGCCTATTTTTTTAAAATCCTAATTAGTAAAGTTAGAAATGAATACTAAAAATATAATAATGTAAACCCCAAACCTAACAATAACATTATAAATTATAAATCTAGTCCTAATTGTAATTTGTAAATCCTAACGTAACATGCTAACATTGTAAACCCTAACTTCTTAACACAGTAAATTCTAAACTTATAACACCACAAACCCTAATTTGTCGACAGTTCCTCATACAAATATACCGATCCACGTCTTTCATTATCCTTCACAGGCCAGGACCTGACATATCTCTTCCAAGATGTTTGAGCTGGCCATTCTTGAATCACCTAAAGAGACGATACGCTGATAACGTAAGCAGTTCTTCCGCTGTATAAGAATTAAAACTTATGTGACTCTTTAAACTCTTAATGACCGGGCTCTATCCGTCTCGCGGTGGCATTTAGCCGATTAATCTCCTCGAAAGCAGAGGAAAGTCCGACACGGCGATCTTCCGCCCGTTTGGATTTTTAGTCCCTAAATCCCTTTAACCTTAATGTAACACCACAAATTTTAATCTAATATTGTAAATTTTAATTTTAACACTTAAAGTCCTAATCAAACATCACTAACCCTAACTCTAATATCAGAAAGATAAATCTTAATCTAATATAAAGGAGGAAAGTGATAAAGAAAGAAGGGAAGAGACTGAGTGGTTTTATGGAAGATAGCCTGCGCTTTTTTTTATAGAAAATGAGTCTATACTTTGAAGTTGTCGAGCATAAGTATAAAGCATACACCAATTTGCACATCTGGAAAAACCAGTTCGATTTATAGTTAAAAACACTATTCTCGATTCATTACCATAAATCTCAAAACAAGCTTCGTAGTTCGCATCACGTCAAAGCATTAAAGCAACTTGGGGACTATTCCTTCATAACATTCGATGCGCTAGCTGATTCAGATTCTCGCTTTTCTTTTATTTTAGATCGTAGTAGCTTAATTACGTACTCCATTGTAATATAATATTGTGTTGCATTGTCGAACATTACCAATCTAAAATACATATATCATATTCTAATATTGAGATCGATTCATCATGCTTGTGCTTAAATGTTGAGATTCATCATGCTTGTGCTTAAATGTTGAGATTCATCATGCTTGTGTGTCAGAAATATTAAGTCTAGTGCTGGTTCCATGAGTGGAATTAAAATAATAATAATAATAATAATTATGCAAGTCATAATTCATTTAATGTAGTCAGAAATTTGGTTGTTTCCGTGGTATCAAAATATTAATTGCATTGGTGTATGAAATATTTGCTACACCATTTATAATAATTTTATTTTCAGAAAATGGGTGTAATGATGGTTCGAATAAACCAAATAAAAAATAACAAAGAAAAGCGGAGTTATACTGGTTTTGTGAAGTAAATTGTAGTTGTGGGATAAGCTCATCCGAGCCATGTAAAGTAAAATGATTTTTCGTAATCTTTTGTTTTCAACTCGTCTATTTATCGTATTTCTAGACTAAAAATTTGATTTGACCTGTTTGTAATACTTTTTTTTTAATTTCACAATTCTTATACCATTCTAGATTTTTTTAATTATTGGTTTTTAAAGTAAATTGTAGACGCGAAAAACAAATCAAAAGCTTTAACGTCCCGTTTACCCAATCCGACACTGCTTATGTTTTGTTGAAAATAATTATTAAACGACTTAATGTCTCATTGATTTTTTCCGTGATTCTAGACATGATGAAATTAACTTTTGACACATAAAATGTTGAGATATTCCTTTTAAAGACGAGGTATGATTTTCCTGCTACACCTTATCAAGTAGTTTCGACGATTCGATCTACGACCCGATTTCCTCTTACATTATTTCTTTTATTTGCTTTTATTTTATTTTATTTTATTTTCTCATTCTTTTCCAAGTTTTCAATTTTAAAATTCAATTGCCTCATTTTTCAATTTTACCTATATTTTGTATGAACCACTATACTACTTAGAAAATTTTCATTTGGTTTGCGATACGACAAAAGAGAAGCCGATTTTATGATGCTTATTAACTTTGGGACTTTAGCTTATTCCTAAACTAATAATCATGAAGTTATAATCATGGTCACAAAGTCAAATAAAATACGCCTTAAATGGTCGCACTGATAAATCCGATATCCGAGACATCCGAACTGGAATACTCGACAGTGATATGATTAGATTTTTTTATCCGTAGTGATACGGGATACGACATTAGATATATTATTTTATTTAGGACGGATATGATTTTGAAAATCCGATCCAAATCCGATCCGACGCCATCCCTACTAATAATTGAAAGACCTCATCCAATTCTATGACACAAAATATAATTTATAATCCACAAATTTCAAATGAAATTTAATACGTCAATCAAATATGTCATTATCTAAAAATTAGAATTCAAATACAAATTGCACTATAACTCTAAAAATTATCCAAATAAATAAATAGTTTTTAAAAACTCCAAACTCCTAATAATACAAAACTCTCATCCTAACCATCACTCTTCGTCCAAACTAAAGATATTTGAAAATTTGTTAACGAACTTATGGTTCTCAAAGGCCAATAAGAAATAATAATTCATTTTTGGCTGGATCAAATATATTTCATATTATTTCAAAACTGAGATATAACATTTTCAGAATATATTAAAACAAAAATTCAAACTTTCATATTCATATCAAAATAATTTTGTATCCAAATCCAAATCAAAACCACTCAAATATATTTGTTCTCTGATTTTCGAATAACAAATAGTCCCGAAGTTAGTGGAACATAAACAAACAATCAACTATTATAACACGTTGACTAGGGCTATAAGATCAATTATTATAACCATTGACAAGGGTCATAGTTTGAACTATATATTGTAAGCCGTTGACGAGGGTTATAGTCAATTATTATAATCCATTGATAAGGGTCATAGTCAATTATTGTAATCTATTAACAAGGGTCATAGTCAATTAGTATAACCCATTGCCAAGGGCTATAAACCAGAGTCAAACACTTTTATCTCAAATTTAAACTTATAAAACAATTTCATCATATCTCCAAATTTGTATTCTTTTCATAAACAAATCACATGTAAACTTTTCATGCAAAATCACTATTTGATCTATAGATAATCAAATAAATAAATAAGAACCAAACTTTTCATAATTCATAATGATATAAAAAATAAAAATTTCCGAATTCAAATAATATACAAATAAATAATTTCCATTATACATAAAAATAATATTTTATTTTCAAAACAGATAATCCTTTACACATAAAAATAAAATAATATTTATTTTCAAAAGACGATATAATATCTTACCTCAAATGAAGACTAGAACAGTGGGCCCTCAAAGAATCTTAAATCAAGATTTATTCTTCACCTAACATAATAAGGAAAATAATTATTACTAATTCTTCAATACATTATACTATTACTTATCAATTACTCATATGTTTCATACCCTATCAATCTATAACCTTTTCAAACGTAAAATCCTTCAAGCTAAATCTTAATTCCATCATATATAAACCATAAATTAGCCCTATAACTTTTGGAACCAAATCTATCCCTTACCCATCAAAGTTTTACTCTTTACCCCTAAACTACCACAAACCAATATCCTAACTTACCTAAACCTTTAGATCATCCATCACGGTCATGTCTTCACATGTAGCCTTGGTTCAATAAGACTCTAAGTTCTTCTAGAACTTTTTGGTTTTCAGATAAATATCGTTAAACCTCAAATTCTGTAAATTACTGACGTATGCCTCAGCCAGATCTCTTGCACTCAATCACCATTGTTATCTGGTGTTCATACAAGACTTTATTTTGTCACGACTTTCTATGTGCAGCATAAAATCGCACATGGTAGAGTTAAGGTTGTGCCATTACGATATTCATATTAAACCAAAATCCTATGCTCTGAAATTGTTGGAAAAATGAAGTTCGAAAGACAATAAATTAAATTTATCTTTGAGCTAAAATTACAATGGGTCCCACAAACCTTTTTCAGTGGGTCCACATGGGAATGTGTTCTCCACGGCAGACAAGACATATATCGAAATGCTTCAAACCATTGGGCGAGCTGAATTCCAAATTGCCTCCAAACATCACCCTCGAAACTGAGAACTGGGAGTTGGTTTCATTAAAAACTTCACGGTCCCACACCTGACGCGAACAAGACTTTGGCAAGATATATACACCGCCTTGTAGTTTGGCTCAGTCCTGGCAAGCACCCTGCTTTTGTGGTTTATGACTTACCACGCCGGCCACCACACACACGCGCTCGCACCGACCTGTTCGGATGTATATATCCTAATCGATCGAATTCGACAAGATCTTTCCTTACGCCACTTAATTTAGCTAAGCTTCACATCAGACCACAATTACGAAAGAGGTTTATAACAGCTCTCACATTCTCTCATTTTGAATTCAATATTTTTCGATTCATTTCATCCGCTCATATTACGCTTCGCAGAGATCGAGCTTCGCATAGCTCGGCTCGATGCCCAACAAAGAAAAGTGTTGCTTTCTACTATCAGAGAGATCATTATCCTAGAGTATTTAATTGCCATTTTTCCGCATCACCGCATGCAATATTTGCCTTGCCAGATCGCATTCAACACAAGACTCGATCCAAACGCGCTCGACATTACTTTAATCCTTATTCCGGTTTTCATGCAAACAATTCCACATACTGCTACGTTCATCTCTTCTGCTTTGTTCATTCTATTTTACAAGTACTGATACCTAACAGAGCTTTTAGGATCAAGCTAGCTTAGTTGTTATTTGAAATTGTATATTCATATTATGGACTCTATTCTATTATTTGATTTCCACGCATGGCATTTATATCGCAAATGATGAGTGCCAGAAAACGATATTCATACTAAACCCAAACCCTACAAAGCTCGAAATTTCTTAAGAAATTTCATTTAACAACTGTGATTAATTATCGTATATAAGAAATATATGAGTCTATAATCGATACTAATTTTAGGGTAATGGCAGTCATTTCTTCGAGTAATGCCGATGATGAGGGTTGGCCAGGCCGCAAAGGATATTGTTAATACCTGACTTAGCCGTCCTGGACCCTGGTATAGGGTGCGCCACATGCTCAAGTTTTTATGCCCTGAAGTAGCGGAATGGTGTTTAAATATCATGCATATATGCGAAGAAGCTGGAAATGAATGGCAAGTTCTCATTCAAATTTAGTCACTAGGAAAATTTATATTTAATGTGTTATAGACAATTCATCATTCAACATGAGAAAGAGTTAATTATTATCATTTTTCAGTTAACGTCATGAGAAAGGTACTTTAATTAATATTAATTACTAGCTAGACATGTGCCAGGAAAAAAAATATAAGTTTAAAAATTATTCAAAATGGATTAATAAATAACGACCAGACATAGTGATGTACAGTAATTAAACACAAGTTGCCGACCACCATATATCTTGCAACTTGCATCACCCTCTCCTTCTGTCCATCTCTCCACAGCCATGGTTCTCAACTATCTCACTCACAGCTGTCTGAACTTGATCCTTACTCCTCTTGTTATGGACTTCCTACCTTTGATACTACCTCTACTCATCAGTTTCAGACTCATACTTTCCATCTATGGACGCTTCTTCAACGAGAACATGTATGGAAAAGTCCTCATCACCGGAGCTTCGTCAGGAATCGGAGAGGTTGATGCCTCTTGATCATAATGACATAATCCCTCTTTTGTTTATTTACTTTTATTATTATATATTCTTTTCTGGCTTCAAGGTGTTGGGATTGTAAGTGACCTGAGGAATATTATGCTATAATATTTCGCAGTTTTACTCAATCCACGGTAAATGTTAGCAATTAGAGTACAAGGTCAATCCACTACGATAAAATAATAATTTGGATAGCAAATGCCAAACCTTTCAAGAATTAAACAATGACTGAGCCATTACGCCAATCCACTCCGAAACGTGAATAAATGGGGCCAGGGCTGTCGGTACCAATCCACAGCATTTTGACGACTATACCAACCTTCAAGAAACGAAATATAGATAAGATTTTCGCTGCCCAATCTTCGCATAATGCAGTTAAATATAAAATGACAATCTGATATAATCACTTGCAAAACCTCGTAACGAGGGAACCTCCACGCAGAGATATGTTAAAATAATCCATTATTGCATTTAACCCAGACAAGATGTCACACCCGTGATACGTCACAATCCTCCCGCCTTTATCACTCAAGATTCTCGGCGTAAGACTACGCTTTCACACTCTTCCCAAATACGATAACCCGACTATTCACACATATCCTTTCAACCTCTCGCGACAAAGAACGATTCAGAACTCTTCTTAATCTTTTCACTTATCTGATTATGTTCGGTAGCTCATTTTTAGGCAAATGTTTGATCCTTGGATGGATTTCATTGGTTGAAATGAAAATCAATTTCATTGACCGAAACAACGGCCAATTCTCATCTACAAAACATGTCATCCTCGAGGTAGCGTCTGCAACTGAAGCATCATTTATGGACTGGACCCCACACAAGGTTTTATCTCTTTAACTTGGTTTTTCCTTCTGTTGATATTGATTTACGCATGTATAGAACAATTAAGGCTAATGAATATGCGAAGAAAAGAGCGTGTTAGGTGATAGTTGATAAGAGGAAAAAGCAGCTCTTGGAAGTGGCAGGGAAGGCTCGTATTGCCCTGATGTTCTTCTGATCTGCTGATGTATCAAGCATAGACACTCGCAAGCTTATTCATTGAGGGATTCCCTAACCACTTTGGCTGTCAAGCCTTTCTAATCTCAATTTTCTTTTTAAGCTAAACCCTTAGTTACTATAACGTAAGAAACTCAATTCATTTACTAAACCCTAAAACACCTACACTCCCCCATGCCCCACATTTTTTAAACGCTTGAAGATTATAATTACATGAAGAGATGACAGAATCAATTTTCTTAATATAAAATTCATTGTCGAGAAAGTTGACATGCTTTATAATTCCTCACAGAATGGGGCCATTCCAAAAGATGATTAAAGAAAGTTAAAAATGGGAAAGTATGTCATGGTAACAATTGAAGTTAAAATAAAAAATATGCTTAACTTAACAAAATAATTATATAATGCTTATTCAAAAATATGAACTAAGAAATCAGATAATCAGTTAAATTTTAAAATACGTATGTGATTTTATTTTCTTTTATATTTCCATCAGAAACCATACACGGTAAAATCATTTCTTGGTGCTTCTATTTTAACCCAGTACTGGTGAAAAGTTAAAAAACACAAGCATTAAATTATTTTTCTCACGTTTGATTTATCACTAAAAATATGAAGAAAATCAAAATTTCTCAAAATTATATATATTTTAAATTTCTTAATTTATGTACAGAGATAAAACAAATAAAATGAAATAAATATATAAAACACTCATGTTTTAAACCTATTTTTTATTTTATTCAAAAAAAATTTCCTTCAATTTTTCCTTTCTATTTTCTTTTCTTAGCATTTTCGGGGTTCTAAACGGTACCTTATTCTCCGTTCCTTTATAAATTCAATTTCAGTGAAAAGCTGATGGTAAGGTTGAATCTCTTATGATAAAGTCACTATCCTAAAACATCAATTCTAGAAGAAGAGTTTGTAGTTTTTCTGAACTATTCATTCAATAAGTTGATTTTTGAAACGAACTGGTTTTTAATTCCTTCCATGCAGTAGATCATCTGGTTAACGATGTGGGATTGCAAGTGTTCAAATTAGTATTATTGATGTTGCAAACTTCAAATCTATGATAGGATTTTCAGTAGGATTTTATTTTGCCCCTCGAGCAAGGGCAAGGGCAAGATTTATGTTGCATCATCAAGCTGCATTAATGAATCCGTCAACAGGACTTTCATTTGCAACCACCGCCAGAAACTCCATTAAATATCCCCAGTTTACCTCTCCAGCTGCAATTTCTCATTCGCTTACATATTTCTGAATATATTAATTTCTGTTTCCATTAATTTCTGAGACTTGAATTGGCCCTTCAGAAAATAACTACTGTCACTCTTGGTTTCATAGAATCAGTGAAAGACAAAAAAGGGAACATATATATATATAGGATATATATATATATATATATATATATATATATATATATATATATATATATATATATATATATATATATTCATTAAGTTGTTTCAATACACTTAGCCATATGGACTAGATTATCATAAGTTGAAATGGATGAGTGTGTAATCACAATAGGGTGATTTGATTAAACAAACTTTTCAAAACTCCAATTCTTGAAATTTGATGCTCCATCAAATTTGGTTTGATTTGATAAAATGTCTTTATTTATTTGCAAAATAACCACTTTTTAAAGAGACAATATAAATACATGAAATTGAGAAATTTATTTTTGTTTAAAACGCGTTCTTTCAGTTAAAAAACTAAACGTTATACGACGATGCTTTTCAACCGAATCCCGGCCAAACGCGCGGCTTCGGCCGGGTCGCGATCGCGCTACCGCGGGTCGGGCATCGATGCCGACGCCGCCGCAGGACGTCGCTAGCCACGGCCATGACGGCCACGCATCGCCCGCAAAAAACAAAGCACGAAGAGGCCGCGGCGCCGCCGCGCAATACCCGACGCCAAGCCGCTTCTTTCTCTCGGTAGAAAGAGGCCCGCTTGGGATCGCTTAGTATCGCGACGCTTTGCTGCATTTAGATGCTAGCCAAGAGCCACCTTCAATCAATTTCGACCTCAGATGATAAGAATGCTCAACCGGATTTACGACAGACTGTCTCTACTGGACGTACTTGTTATCGACATCTGACGGGAGAAGTGAAGCATGCAAAGAAAGAAATATCGGCGTACGATCTTCCCTTCCCCATATCGGGGATCCGATTTGATGTCGGCCCATTATCATTTTTTTCCTTATCAAGTAGATTTGGCCGACTTACAACAATATATTATTAGTGGACTATTCTATTTTCTCAGACTGCTGGAGACTACACCCATCTTCGGCCAACTCACGCCTCATTCTGTACTCAAGACAAATACTTAAACGCCGCTGCAGCGCCCTAAACGCCCAACGGGTCATGTCTCTCCCTCGTCTCGGCCATGCGCCTCACGTTTCGCCGGCCGGGCCTATTTCGCCTCAGAAAGCGCCTTGAGCTCATTTAACCCCATCATGTCTCCGCCGGTACGCGACGGGCATAATGGGAATCGTCTCGCCTCAAAGAACTTCCATCATCCGCCGCACATTGGGCATACTAACACGATTTGTCTTATATAACGATTACTCTTCGCTCGCGTCATTTCTTCCATTCCTTCGCTTCCTTTTGCTCTTTCGCAGACATCCTCCTAGCCTCGTTGTGCCAACGCTTTCAGACCTTCCTTCATTTCTACGAAGTTCTGACTTCCTTCTTAGTCTTCGTCTGTTTTTGTGCGTAGCCTTCGGCTGCCTTTCTCGATAATCTTTTTCTGTTTGAGCCGTCCATCGTCTTTGTTTTCTTGATTTCTGATAAGACGAGTTGTTTGGGTTGGCTGAATTCTGTTTTCAGCATCACTCTCTACTGCGGGTCCGGGTCGCTCTTCTTCATAAGATTTACGTGATTCTTCAAATGTATTAGTCGGCCTGACGACCGGGCGGTGTCTCCGACCGCTGTCGGTTGGACTCGAGGGTGCCTCGAAGATGCCCCTCGACGCGGCGCGGAAAGCTGAACCCTGATAGCACTCGGGGGTTGGAATATCCGAGATACGCCGCTAAGCATGCGAATCATGGGACCTAGCAAGGTCGGTCCTTCATGGGCCATCTTTGCCGACGCTATCAGCCTCTTCATGTCGTGTGTGGTCCTCCGACGCCACCCTTTTAAGGCCTTTACTTGTGGGATTTACGTTGCTTTCTCGGCGGCTCGATAATCTGCCTTCGCTCTCAGATCCTTCATGTTGCATTCAAAGATTTCGCACGTGTTCCCGCCAACTCGCGCCTCAATGGTCAGTATTTGGTTAGTCCGCTGGTTTCTTTAAGGACGTGGGGCTCCCACTCAAAGATAGCCTTCGCTTTCTTTACCTTTAGGCCCGAAGGAGACATCCGAGGGCTTTCTTTTATTTTTCTGCGCTCCGCTCCTTCCGCTGACATTTCCGATCTCCCTCCTCCCATAGCCGTGGAAGGACGCTATTTCTTCTGCTAGCGCCATAATCGGAAAGATGATCCTCTGACAGCGACGACACTCGGGTGTTCCTAAGTACTGACTACCCCCGAATCTTCAGGAGTGTTTGTTCCTGCTTTTGCTTATAACTGCGGTGTGGTCGCCGGGCATCTCCGACTCGTGAGCCATATCTACATGCTTCTCGTGCCTCTAAATCTCGATCTCGCCGTTGAAGATAACGCCATAGCGCTATGCTAATGAGTGTCCTCCTCGCCCCTTACGAGTCGACTGTCGTGATGTTCCCGGCCTACCGAAGTTCGAAGTCCACTGACCGCCGCCTGAGGCCTTCACCTCCTTCCACCATGTTCCTCACCCTGCTGGGCTCCTCTCGTCAAGTAAACCCTACTAGGGGAACAAATGCTCCAAGCCAAGATGGTGTCTCTGGCCCGAGTAGAAATGAAAAACCTCGCGACTCGCTGAGAAAGATAGGTCAAGCTTAACAAAGTTCCGAAGTCAGGCATCGTCATCTTCTCCGTCCTCTCATATCTATAACATGACTCCGGTTATGGCTCCTTATAATTCTTGAGATCGCGATCCCATTCTCGGGTCCGTCGCAGCGTGCAGGGTCCTCTCGAGTGGGGCCGCTGAAAGCACTGCTGAGCAGCCCGCTGGCGATCACGCCATTACCGTCCCTGAATCCGCCAACAAAGAAGGTTAAGTCGCCGAAGGAGGAGGAGGCGAGAGAGCATCCCGAACCCCAAGTCGGGCGGAGACGGGGATTCTTTACTCACAATGTCAGCTCGCGGCAAAGCGCAGCCTCGCCTATTCTGGCGACTCTGATCTTAAGAGGTCAGTTGGGTACGCCTCGCTGATGAGGTTTTAGCCCTATCTTCAAGGGGCCCCAGAAGTTCTCGTGACTTTGTCATATCCGACCACCTTTGAGATGAGTTTCTCAGCTTCATGCGCGGATGTCGATTCTATGTCGGATGTGCGTGGCTACTCATTTGAAGGGTCGCACGGTGCCAAAATAAACGGCGGTCATGCTGCTGCCCGGCTTATAAGGCAGGTGGCTTCCTCACATCCGAGCGAGCCGAAGCACGAGGTCGCGGTAACGTATGACCGAGGAAGCCGTGGAAGCTCAAGTCGTATTTGAAACATACCACTTCGCTGTGCCCGGCCGAGGGTAGGAAGACGAGGTCTCGAATAGCTGAGAGCGATCAAGGCGAGCCGAGGTTCGGATGATTTGAGGGTTATAGGAACGACTTGATGGAGGCTAGGATTCGGGCCGCAAATCCGCCCAGCGATGAACTTCGATGGTTAGGGACGAGCTTCACGCCCCGCGGCGAGCCGGAGTTTAAGCGAAGAGCTGCGCGCATCAAAGACGATCTTCGTGATAAGACGACGCTTGCCGACGAGTGGCTCGCCGAGGCTAACGAGGCGCCAGCTCCTGGAACGCCGACGAGGAATGTCGCGGTTGTAATGGGACTTCCATCGCAAATAACTGTGGCTCGGACGGTTATTGTAAGACTGAGAGCTGAGGCTTCCAATCAATGGGTTTCTAGATGGCTCGCCTTCGGAGAAGGCCAGCATCGTTTATTCCGACCGACTTTTTAACTTTGACCTTCCCAAGGACGGCAGGAGGATGAGGGTCCTTCTCTCGCATGATTATCCCTGAGAGTCACCCTACGAGGCCCACTCCTCTTCTTCACCGCTCGCTTCCTTTACGCCACCTCTCGCAAGACGCTCGCTTCGCCCGATGTCGGCTTTTATACTTTTTTTTTTTTTTTGGCGTTGTCGCCCGCCCCAAAATATATGTAGCCTTGTCCTCGATGAATACCATTTTTGCACCTCATTCGCCATTTCTACTTGTGCCTTTTAACGCTCTTCTTAATTTGAATCGACTTCGTTTCACATGGTCTCGATCGCGCCCGAGTTGAGACGCGTTGAAAGCAACCGGGCCGCATCGCTGATTTGCCTGAGTTGAAATGACTCCTAAGCTGCATGGCCTGTGTGGAATCGTAGAGCTCGCTACAGAACCGCTGAGCTCATTTACTGATTTCGCCTGAATTGAAATGACTCCTAGGCTGCGCTTACTGCAGAATCGCCGAGCTTGTCAATGCGGCGCTTAGGCCCGCCTACCGACTCGCTCGAGCCGAACTAATTCCTAGCCGCATGGCCCGTAGAATGGTTGAGCTCGCCAATGTGAACCGGCTCGGGCTCTACCGGGACGGTTCGAGTCGGCTGATTCCCTCAGGTCATGCGGGATCGCGCAGTAATGGCTGGAGCTCGCCGCTGTGAGCCGGCCGGGCTCCGTTTCGCCAATTTGCCCTGAGTTGAACCGATTCCTAGGCTGCATGGCCTATATAGAATGGTGGCTGAGCTCGCTGCTGTGAGCCGCCGTCTGGTCTACCGACGGTTGAGCTGAATCCGATTCCCCAGGCCGCATGGCCCAGTAGAATCACAGCCCGCCAAGGTGAGTCACGGGCCCGCCGGCCGATTTACCCGAGTCGAACCGATTCCCTAGGCCGCATGGCCTGATAGAATGGCCAGCTCGTCGTGAGCTTCGCCGCCCGCTGACCGACGGTTTTCGAGTTGACCGATTCCTGTGCCGCATGGCCTAGGTAGAATATTGGTCGAGCTCACAATGTGAGCTATCGGGCTCTCTGGCCGACGGTTTCGAGTTCAACCGATTCCTAGGCCGCATGGCTCAGACCGAGTAGATGAACTCGCCCGCTGAAGTCATTGGCTCCGCACCGTGGCCTAGTGGCGATATACTCGAGCCGATCCGACTGTAGCGTGATTCGTGCGCAGCAGACGAACTCAAAGTGAGTCGGGCCCGCGCCAGGGCCGAGTGGCAATGTGTACCGAAATGATCTCGATTCCTCGTGTAGCGTGACTGCGGCGTAGAAATGAACTCGTCAAAGTGAGTCACTGGCCTGTGCGCTGTGGCCGAAAGTGGCGACATACCGAGCCGATCCGAAGACCGTGCAAATAGTGGACCCGTGCGCAGTGTACTCAACCCGCTGCTGCGAGCCGGGCTCCGGCGGCCAGGCCAAGTGGCCATGTAGCCCGAGCCGATCCGACTCCCGTAGCGTGGATTCCATGCAGTAGACGAACTCGCCAAGGTGAGCCGCCGGGCTCGGGGCACCGGCCGAAAGTGGCGATGTAGCCTAAGCTTAACTGACTACTCGTGCAGGTGACTCAGGCGCAGACGAACTCAAAGTGAGGTACCGGGCTCCGCATCAGGGCCGAAAGTGGTGATGTAGCTTCGAAATGATTTGACTCCTCGTGGCCAGACTGCGTAAAGTAGACGAATCTCGCAAAAGTGAGTCATTGGCCTGGGCAGCGCCGTGGCCGAGTGGCGATGTAGCCTGAGCTGATCTTACTCCTCAGGTAGCGTGACCTGTGCAGAGTAGACGAACTTGTCAAAGTGAGCTGCTGTGTGCAGCCATTCGACTTCTGACTTTCTTGGAAAGGTGCGAGCGTCTTTAATGCTGATTAACGGAGAATTTGAAGCGCGACGCCGAATTTCCGAAGCCGCCTTCTTATAAATGGCTACTTCATTGCTATGGAGCTACATTGATATTCTCGCTTCTTCTTCCGTGCGTAACTGAAATCGCATCGAGATGAAGCGCGTCAAGTTTGATTGTCTTTGGCCGGGATCCACCCGAAGATTCCGGTTCCGCCCACTCGGGCTTATGCCTACGGGAGTTGTGTTTTCTCCCCAGTCTCCCCCTTTATGGGAGTCATGTTATTCCTTAGCTCCGTGCTGTGGAATGCGCGAGGGCGATGCATTCAAGGCCGCCTCCATTTTCCTCGTTCTTCTTCCTTCCTTTCTCCTTTCTCCTTCTCCTTCTTTTCATCTTTTCTTCCACCTCTCATTCTCCCCCTTTGTTTTTCGCACAAACTCCTTCCATCCCTTTCTTTCTTCTCCCTTTCCACCTTCTCCCATTTTCTTTCTTCCTTTTTCTTCCGAAGTTTTTTTTTTTTTTGGCACAACTGCTTGTACTGAATGCTTCCAAGATGTAATCGATGACACCGCCGATTGTAACTGAATGTAATCTGATTGGAATAAAGAGAGACTTTTCTTTTATGTCTATGAGTTGATTTTATTCTATTGCACGAATCTTTCGAGCATTTATATCACGCATGAGCTGCTTCGTGACATCTTAAAAATAATCAAGAAATGGTTGAATCGTTAATTGAAAATCGACAAATCTCCATTTAAGATTACGCATCAAGGCTTCATCGGGAAAATCGCTTAAGATGTTCCTGCATTCCAAGCATGCCGTAAAATTTTCCCTTCCTCTGCTTCGAGCTCAGACCGCCTCGGGTCCGACGACCGAGATATGATAAAGGGGCCTCCCAATCGGGGGCCCACCTCCATGTGGCCGGATTCTTCCTTGCTAGAAGTAGCTTTTTGTGAGACCAAATCACCAGCATGCAGCTTATGGTCCGCCGACTCGTTGTAGTACCTCGTCGTCTTCCTTTGGCAGCCTTCTATACGCTTAGAACTCCGCTCACGCTTTTTCATCTAAGAGGTTCAAATTTAGAAGGAGAGCCTCACATTATGCTCCACCGCTGCTTAATTCGATCCTCGGGGACTTTAATCTGACTCGATAGGTCTATCAAGCCTGCTAAGTCAAGGCTGTGTGGAGAATGGGGTTTCTCGGGTTGCTGACTTTTGTGTAGTCCTATAAGCCCATAGCACCTCGGGGAGGTACTCTACCCACTTTCCCTTAAGATCTTCCAATTTGGTCTTCAAAGCGGCCTTAAGGGTTCTGATGGTGACTTCGGCCTGTCCGTTAGACTGTGGATGTGCTGGAGACGAGTAATAATTCTTAATTCCGAGCTCGGCACAGAAATCTCTGAATTTGGCGTTGTCGACCAAGTTCGTCCGACACCGTGGCCTGGGATACCAAACTCGATATGATAGCTCGCCACACAAAATTGCGATCTTTGTTCTCCGTGATCAGGGCTAGAGGCTCTGGGGTTTCTCCGCCATTTAGTGAAGTAATCCATCAGCGTGACGATGATGAACTTACATCGGGCCTTCCTAAGCGCTGTGGGTCCCGTGATGTTCAAACCCCAATCGTTGGAAGGGCCAGGGCTTCAGGATCGACAGCCATGGTTCCGATGGGGAGGCGTGAGATCTCAAGGTGTTCTCGCAGGATCTTCAGATTTCTTGACTAGATCGGACAGATCTCGAGTATCAGAGCCGCAGTATCCTTGTCTCAAGACCTTCGCCAAGGCTCGAGCCCGATGTGATTTCCGCGATATACCCTCGCAAGTGGAACTTCCCTTAGCACGCATTCAATGTTTTTTTCCGCGATACACTCGAGGATCGTGAAGAAACCTCGCCACAGCTTCCTTATGATTAGTGAACCTCGAAGACTCGCCCTGCTTTAAATGCTTTCCTTCGGTCGCCGTGCAGACGCCCGTCTATTATATAGTCCTAAATGGGGCCGGGATCCAACTCGGGCGGACCAATTCGGGCAACTCCACATCATAGAGATCGACAGAGGCTCAGTCGGTGAGTACCTGGCCACGCATGTCGAGCTCGCCCACGTATATGTCATCGACCGCTTTTTTGTTTCATGACGTCGAGCAGCATTCCCTAGCCACTGGCTAGTCTCCTCTCGAACCATTCCTACCCCGCTTACTAGAGGGAATTTGATCATCATGTGATGGTGCGAAGGGATGGCTTTTATCGCATTGAGAGAAGGTTCCACTCAAAGAACATGTTATAAGCAGACGGGCGCCTACGACGAGGAATCTTGTCGTAGTCGCCGCCGTACGGGGATCTCCTCAACGTGAGTACCACCAGAAGGCTGAGCCTAGAGGTAATACTCTTTCCTCGGAGAACCCCGTAGAGGTGTGTTGACGGGTTGTAGTTTTTCCCTTCCGATGCCCATTTTATCAAAGGTCGACGCGATGATGATATCGGCTGAACTCCCATTGTTGACAAGACCATGAACTGGTTTTATCACATAACCACGCGGAACTACCAGCGGTCGTCAAGGGAGGGTGTTGGCATCCCTATAGATATGAGTCAGAGAACGTGATGGATGTAGCCAGCTCGCCGTAGTTTAGACATCGTCAATTCCGCCATTCTATCGATCTAATGTTGCGTATGGCCTTCCGAGCTGAGCCGATTCTCCTCCCGCGAATCCTCCCCGAGATTACCTAGATTTCAATTTAGGATTGTTGGTGCCGAGTCGCTGCTCACGAGGTGGTGGAAAGGTTAGGCGGAACCCGGTTCTCGAGCTTGATTCTCGATCCGATTAGGATATAAAGCGCCGAGATCCGCGCCATATCAAGTACTTATTTCTCTCGAAGCCAGATGCAATGGGCCCGTATGTGTCCGTAGGGTCCCTAAGTGGGAACCGCAATACTTGGAGTTGTCTCTGTAGGGTCCGACTTCATTTCGGGGCTGGCCACCTCGTGAATATCTCGCTTTCGCACTTCGCGTAGAACTTGTGATACCGAGCTGCTGGCAAGAACGCTGGGCGAGTAACGTCAGCTGCCTTCGGACGCGATGGACCTAAGATCTCCGAGGTTTCCACGCCTGATCGCTTCTCCATTTTTCTTTTCGAGATCCTTCCTAGTCATTTGTCTCGGGGCTTCGCCCTGCTGTCATTCCCCACCGCTTTTCTTTGTGAATGGAAGAGCTTTCTTTCTCGGGATATGAGGGCCTTCACCGTTAATATATTTCTCTGCCGCTGAGAGCACTTCACTATGTTTTGTCGGATTTGAGATGGAAACATTAAAGTCTTTCTACCTAATCCCTAAGCCACCCATGAACCAGCTGATTGCGAATTTTCTCAGCCGTGTATATCTACCTTAGAGATTCTAAGATTGAATCGCCGGACATAAGACTCGTGCTTCATGCGTCTCGTTTTCGAGAAGTCACAAGATGATAACTCTCGATTTGCACGTCTCCGCCAATGAAATGAGACGAATGCAACGGATAACTCTAATGAGGAGATTGATGACCAAGTGGGAGCTCATTGAACCATGCCAAGGCTGGGCCTTCAGCAGGATAGCGAAGCTCAGACGAGACCGGATTTGATACCCATGCAAATTCCATTTGATTTTTGTAAGGCCGAGATGATCAACGATTTCTAGTACCACATCGAACGCTTCACCCGTGGCATTCCTCGAACTTGGCCGGAAGGGAATGAGTACCCTCGGCTGTATAGGGTGACTCCGCCTTGTTGTACTAAGGTGTCCATAGTGTCGAGCACGCCCTTCACCACCTCCTTCACGTCGAAGCTCAGCCGGAGGTTCTTAAACCTCTGCTCTGCACGAACGTGTCCCCCCTCGCCCTTGGCCGGTGATGCCACCTGCTCCCGACCCGAGGGTTGCTTGCCACTTTCCCTCTAGGGGCTAGATGTGTCTGGTGTCTCCCGGCTCACGCGATTCCGCTTCGCCTGCTCTCGGGAGTACCGATATCAGGCCGCCCTTTCATGGGGGATTGTCATGACCTTCCCGGGAAAGCCTGGCTGCGCCTCCCGGGTCGCCGGATATGTCCGTGAGTTGTTCTAACTCTTCTCGTTAGACGCTTGATTAGTGAGGCGAGCGCTTCACCTCATTCGTGTCGCCCGCACGCTTCTAACACGAGGTTTACCGCCTACGCCGCCTGCGATCTTGCATCCTCGAGGTGATTAGTAAGCCGCTTCCCGCCAGGTTCCGCGGTTGATACCATCGGTAACGCAGAACCAACATATTTTATAGCTGGACCGGCTGCTCTACGACGGCGCCTAACCGGAGCGATGCTTTTTTCAACCGAATCAAGGGGAAAGTGGCTTCGCTGGGCCTGACGGGCGCTACCGTGGGCCGGGCAATGGGATGCCGGGATCACCCGAAAGGGGAAGTGGGGACTGCAAAGGCGGGTTTCATGACGGTTTGAAGGTATCGCCTTCGCAAAAACAAGAATGAAGAGCTTAAGCCATGGCGCTCCGATGCCCCAAGTCGATTTCTTCGAGAGAAAGAGCTGCAGGCGCTTAGTGTGGCGTATGGCACTGCGCGTATGGTATGCGTCACAGAGTGCGTACCTTTCACTTAGATGGGCGACCTTGTATTTATAGTAGATGTTCAACCCCGATTGGATGGTGATTAGGATTTGTTCCATTGGATGGGAGTATTTCTTGTTATTATTATCGTATCGGATTTGGTAAGGGATATAGAAAGAAGCGGTTTATTTGTGATGATCTTCCTTCCTTATTGGGGATCAGGTTGATGTTGATCTATTATTGTCTTTCCTTATTGGTGAGATTTGGTTGGACTTAACGGAATAATAATATATTATTAGAGGGTTTATTCTATTTTACGTACCTGTGGGAACTTCCATAATTGATCTTTGAATGACTCGGGTTGAGCCCTTATTCTAAGTGGCACAAGGCTTAAATGTAGGCGCATAAAGAGCTAAATGCTCCAGTCATGTCTCTCCCTTGGGGTTCAGCGGACGGGCCTCAATGTTTCGTTGGGCTGGCCTCTTTCTTGGGCCTGGTAGGTGGGCCTGTGAGCCTTATTTTTTGAACCCTATCATTATATTTATAAATTTAGGGTTATTTGATGTCTTTTAACCAATATTTATTGATTAAAAGACCATTTGAAATATTAATTTCGAATCCTAATCTTATCATTTTTACGATATTATGACAAAATACCCTAATTATTTTCTTGTAAAAATAACCATTTCTTTTTTTAGACACATACAAATACCTAAAGGAGAAAGCGTTTTTTTTTTGTCTATAATGAGTTATTTTTCAAGAAAAAAAATATGGGAAGAGTTAGATTTACAAATTTTGAATTATTTGATGTCTTGTAACCAAATATTTCTAATCAAAATACTAATTTTAGAATATTGTTTGTTTGTCCTGAATGACAGCCGATTCTTCGGTTATTCCCAATGATGAGGGCTGGCACGGCCGCAACCACCATTGTCGAAGCCATGGCTAGGAGAAAGATACGTGGTAGTGTCTGGTATCGGGTGCTCCACACCTTTCCAGTTTTTATGCCCTGAAGTGGTGGATTGGTGGTTAAATATCACGTAATTGAAGAAGCTGGATATGAATGGGGAAGCTCCCACCTCCCATTCATCTGTTTTGCCGTTAGAGATTGAAGCAAACAAATTCAGTTAAAGGTTGTTGAGGTGATTTTTGAATCTCATATGAAACATATAAAATATAAGTGTGCAAATATGTCAGGAAATTTAAATGTTTCCAAACTGGAGTAACTCTTATATCAAACATCTAATTGGGTTCCCTGATTCCTTTGACAGTTCCCCAAATCAAAGTGGAAAACATATGAATGGAAATTTGGGAGGAATTAATTGCTGAAAAAAAGTGTTACATTTCTTTAGGAATGAATGAAATAACACGATGCTGAAAGTTGATAGATTTGAAAAATACTTGCAACCATAATGCTGAAATTGCTGAAGTAAACATTGGATTTGACTGTGAAAACAATATTTTGTTTGAAAACTTGATAAACTTGAATAGAACTTGCAACCATCACTACTACAAAAAGTTAAATAGACTACGGTTGGTTTTAGGAAAAAGACTACGTTTTTAGTAATAAATGTAGTCTAATATTTTAGACTACGTTTTCACAATTTTTCATAAATTAAACGACTACATCCATAATTAACGTTGTCTTATATTATCTTTTAATATGAAAAAACTACATTTTAATTAAACCGCAGTCTTATATTATCTTATAATATAAAGACTATGTTGTTAATTAAAGCGTAAATCTTATATTATATTATAATATAAAAAGACTACGTTTTTAATGAAGCCGTAGTCTTATATTATATTATAATATGAAAAGACTACGTTTTTTTTTTGTCTTTCTTCCTCCTCCCCTTCACCGCCCAGACGCGATCACCCAAGGTCGTCTTGTTCCTCATTTTCTTCCATCGCCCCGGCGCTTGCAGGTTTACGCCATTGGTTTTTTTATTTTTTCTTCTTTTCTCCATTTTCATCGATATTTTCCAAACATTTCGTTGATATGTCGCTGAAAAATCACGAACAAATATTTACTTATGTTGATTTTGTACATATATTAAGTTGAGATTTTTCGAAATCACAGATATTTACATAAATTTATGGGGGTTGGAAATTTCTAACACAGTTTCTTTCGGATGCCCAGACATAGTTTCGGTGAATTTCTAGAAAATTCGTCATATGTGAAAATGAAATTTAGAATTCATGTGTGTCAGCTAAAAATGGGCCGAGTCCTAACGTTGGACATGGACTTCTAGGCCGAGTATTGTGACTGAGAGTACTTGGGCCCAAAGTTGGAAGCCTTTCCGTTTTGGAGGAAATCTTGCCCTAGGCCCCCCTCAAAATCTTCGTTAATGCTTTGAATTGCAAAAACAGAAACTCGATGGAAGGAACGGAGGTGGTTGTGGCTTCGTCCCGGTAGACGCCGACATCAGTTGCTGGGACACGCGGTCGGTGATATCTCCATCATCGGTCTTGGCTACTCCCCTCACGGCCTCGTGCAGTGTCGTAGGCCAGCTTCCTTGCCTCTTCTCGGCTCAGGGTTTCCTCCTTGGTATTTGTCTTCTATTAGTCCTTGCACAAGGTTTTCATTCAGCCCTACTCTCTCTCTCTCTCTCTCTCTCTCTCTCTCTCTCAAACCGACACCTAATGTTCGGACATTACTTCATCGACACTTCCATTGCATGACACATCAATACACCTTTTCTGGTTTGTCGTACGGGTAGAAGTTAAGAGCTTTACAAGCGAACCCGATTAAGCCTCCCTAGCGGCTGCTTGGGTGGGGAACTTACATTCTTGGAGGGTTTATCGAGGAGGATATATATATTTTTGGGAGGTGATATTATTTTCTTATTTATTTGTTTGATGTTCTTTAGAAAACTATAGATTTAAGGATTTGTAGGGACTTATGATGTTTACAGTGTATTATGCATGTTATATGATTCAAGGTTACTTGATGGTAGGCTTCTTAAGAAGTGGCATGCTCATTAGAGTTGTCACTTGCTTAGTGTTTTAGATGATGAATCGCTTCTTATTTATGGGCGGCAGAGGATGGATGCGTGCGGGTTTGGTCTCTTTTCATGTACTTTCTTATCTTCTTGCTCATATTTCATCAGATTTCTTTTGGGCTCTTATGTTTTCTAATTATGAAGTTGTGTTATTATTTATGAATCAGGATATTTGATGGCTGAGGAGGAGGAGGAAGCGGGGCACACAATATGAGCATAGTTTCTCTGAGCACACACTTCTTGGGTTCTTGGTATTAATCACGGGCTATGGAGGAGGCAATGCAATTATAGTGTCTGCCACGAGGATAGAACACCGTAGGTGTCTTTGCTTTCACTCTCGAGACTCATACATATGTTATATATTGTGATGGTCGATTATTGGTAAAAATGGTTGGATTACAACAATAGAGTAGAAGGTGTCCTTCAAGAAGTTGTAATGTTTGTATATCTATCTTGGTGTGAAGTAGTTTTAATACCTATAAGTGCAGATTTGATCTTGCATTGTGATATAGAGAAGATGCTCAAAAGTTATTATAGGAGTATATATGTTTGGTTGTCTATAAGAAAGGAAAAGTTGAGGAATATATAATGTATGATTACATATGATAATTTGTTTCATGATAATTTGTTTCATGGTTAACGGCTATTATGTCATCATGTATATGAAGGAGATCATTGAAAATCATATCATTTCATGGAGTAGTGGGTTATTATTGTGTCGTGATTAATATAAGTAGTACTTTTTATGGTTTTAGATTTTTATGTCTTGTTATTTAGTACTCTTTTTAAAGTAGCTTATGTATATATACAATTTAATGAGAAAACTTATAAACAAGAAGAGATCGACATTATCTTGCGGAGAATGGGTGATACTTACAGGCTTCATTTGAAGAAATGTTATGGATGTTTGTTTATAAAAGCGGTATTGGATATTTGTATGACAGGTATTGGATATTTCAATTCAATATTTTGGTATTTTTTTGGAATTGAAAGTATATGTTTGTATAGCGAGTTGGATATTATACTACGTTTTGAAAAATGTAGTCTAGATGTTCATAGTAGACTACGTTTTCAATAAAAAAGTAATCTTACATCTTTGTTGTAGATGTAGTTAAAAGTAAAAAAAACGTAGTCTTTTGTACATAATAGACATAGTTAAAAAGTAAAAAAAATGTAGTTAAAGTAGTTTAATTACGTTTAAAAACTTAGTCTTTTGTTCATAATAGGCGTGGTAAAAGTCGGCATTAGTCTAAATATATTTAAGACTACGTTTTTTTGACTTCTAACTACGTCTAAAAATATAGTCCAAACGTGGGACTTTTAACTACACTCACACTTTTAACTACACTCACCTAGACTACGGTTTGGAAAACGTAGTCTATATATAAAAGACTACGTTTTTTAGATGTAGTCTAATTAAAAAATTGTTGTAGTGCATAATGTTGAAATTGCTGAAGTAAACATTGGATTTGATTATGAAAACAATATTTTGTTTGAAAACTTGATAAACTTGAATAGAACTTGCAACCAAAATGCTGAAATTGCTATAGAAGATATTGATTTCACTACGAATGAATGAAATAACACTATTGGAAATTTGCTAGAAACTTGGCTACAATTAAGAATTTAAATGCTGAAAGATTGTTGAAAGCTAGGATTTACTGATTGATATTGAGTCGATTGATTTGTTAATTGATTGATTGATTGGTTGATTGATTGGTTGTCCCATCTTCATTCTCTTATGCTCCTTTTATAGACGTAGAAGACTTGATGCCAAAGTCTTTATTTCTCCACTATCTCAACTTTCTGAAGTAACTATCCATGTCTTCCATTAAGGAAGCTTGTTCCTCAAGAACCACCCCTCCACGTCTCCATTGTGGAGTTTTGATCCTCAAGAATTCTTCCACGTCTCCATCATGGAGACTTGTTCCCCAAGCATATTCCACATTAGCACATAATTGCCCATTTCTCTACAATTTCTGATAATGCTTCGCTTGACTTTCCAAAAAATTTTAAAAATTCATTAATATCCTTGGACTTCTTCTATTGGCTTGTACAAATGAATCTTGGCCTCTTTCTTTCAGACTTTTGTTCATGAGCTTGGGCCTAGGCCTAAACCATTACTAGATCAAGCAAAATTTTCAATTTAGGTGCAAACAATTGCCAACCATGAAAAAATAATATTCTTTTGGGTTTATTTCTAACCATGAAACCCAAAATCCAGTTTTGAGCCCATGATGTGGAGTTCCAACGACAAGAACGAGCAAAGTCGGATCGAATAAAGCGATTGTTATTTCCCCGAAGAAAAGTTCCATAAAGTTAAACCTCTAACTTTTGTTCTTCCCTGCACCCGAAAGAATATTATTGTTCTTCCAAAGAAAACCATTCGAATTCTCCTCCAGAAACTTAAATTTTCATTCTTTCATTCCCAAAAGGAATTTATTTTCTCTTCTTTAAAACAACCACTTGTTTGGAGAAATAGGGTGTTTTACTTTACCTTTTTATCTTCTTCTTCCTTCTTATAAGTCATCACCACCTTCTTTTCTTGTCATTCTTGCATTTTACCCAATATCGCCACTAAGCGAAGCACGCCAAGGGCGATCTTTGCGACACGACTTTGATGGCGGTGCTGTTTCTCCGTTCGATCATTGTTGATGCTTCCCCGATTATAAACCTATGGTTTAGACGCTGCGCTGCCATTGAAGATTGTTGTTGATCTTAGTTGGCGGCGATGAAGGCCTTTGCCGAACTAGCATTATTCTTGTCGTTTGTGCGCTTAGATCATTATTAACATTTACCGGGATCTCGGTCGGCGTTCGTGGAGAGGAGGGAGGCGCGTTGCTATTCGTGGGCGGCCTTTGTTGAAGTTGTTGGTCCGAATTGAATGGCTGTGCGACCGACCATCCTTCGTTCGAAGTCAAGTCGTTTGCTATAGTTCGTCAAATTTCATCCTAGTAGGTACCTCGATTGATGAAAAAGATCAAAACTTTTATGATTCTCTTGATCTTGTAGATCTTGATTGGGAATTTATTGAAGAAACCTATTTTGGATGAAATTTTCAAGCTTTCTTTGATGCCAAAAAATTGAAAATTTTCTTTGATGTCGTTCGAAACTTTTCCTGAGTACATATTTTTTCAAAGAATCATCTTGAATGAATTCTCGATATTTTTTTGAAGCTTTCGGCTTGTTTTGAAAACTTTTTTAGGTGCAGACTCTGAAAATAGTCGAGAATAAACCTTCAAAGAAATTCTTTGAAGCTGTTTGGCTATTTCGAACATTTTCTAGGGTGTATAATTTGAAAATAAACATGAGTACACCCTTAGAAAAAATTCTTTGAAGTTTTTCGGCTTATTACAAAAATTTTCTTAGGTGTAGACTTTGAGAAGAGTCTAAAGTACACCTTCGAAAAAATTCTTTGAAGCCTTTTGGCTATTTCAAACCTTTTCTACGGGGGGTTTATTTTGAAAATAATCTTGATTACACCCTACGAAAAAATTCATTGAAGCTTTTCGACTTATTACAAAAATTTTCTTAGGTGCAGACTTTAAAAAAATTGTAAAATACACTTTTGAAAAAAATTCTTTGAAGCCATTTGGCTATTTAGAACACTTTTCGAGCTGTATAATTTGAAAATAAACATGAATACACCCTTAGAAAAATTTCTCTAAAGATGTTCGACTTATCACAAAAATTTTCGTAGGTGTAGACTCTGAAAAGAGTTGAGAATACACCTTTGAAAAAATTATTTGAAGCCGTTTGGCTGTTTTGAACATTTTCGGGGTGTATAATTTGAAAATAATTCATGAGTACACCCTTCAAAAAAATTCATTGAAGTTGTTCGGCTTAATACTAAAATTTCTTAGGTGCAGACTCTAAAAAGAGTCGAGAATACACTTTTGAAAAAATTCTTTGAAACCATTTGGCTGCTTCAAAAATTTTCTTAAGTACAGATTTCACAAATAAACCTGAATGCATTCCCATATATATATATATATATATTTAAGTTGTTCGATTATTTTGAAAATTTTCTTGAATGCAAATAAACATGATTGCACTTTTAAAAAAAATTCTTCTTAAGCCGTTTGGCTATTTCAAAAATTTTCTTCAGTGCATATTGAATGATTCTCAACAACCTCGAGTTGAGTGACCTCTCACCTGAGCTCGAGCTTTTTCTTTGGCAGATTGTAGGCCGCACACTGCTAAATAGTTTTGATTTATCGATTGACAGAATCGACTTAAAGGTGACTCTTTGCCAAATAGACTTTTGCATTATAGATTGACGTATGGATGTAACTTTCTTGGATTTGTTTTCTCATGATCTTCTTGTGCTGGTTCAATGGCTTCCAACCCAGTCCTATCTTCATCAGTGCTCATTTTTTCTTGACTTGTTCTTTTGTACTCCATAGCCTATGATGACAAGTGATTGTCTTGAGGTTATCATTTCCCTTTCCTACCTTTTCTAGGTGGCCAACGGCCTACCATTTTTGCTTAGTGGATAGTGAAGAATTGGAATGTATTCTTGAGATGTTGTTGGAGACTCATTACGTACTACACTGCATAGGCGCACTACAACCATGACATTGCATTAGTGGATCACTACAGCCATTACATTACATTAGTGGATGAAGGTGGCATCTAGGCCTACCTTTTGATGTGTGTATGAATTGCGGAAAAACCATTGACACTAGCGCATGTACACTACAGCCATGACATTGCATTAGTGGATCAAGGTAGCATCTAGGCCCACCTTTTGATGTGTGTTGATGTTTGTGGAATAATATTGTAACTCTATTGTTGATTAAAAGTGGTCCTTGGACCTACTTTCTTTGAGGATAAATACTGTGTATATCAGGTACAAGTACAACATTGGAGAGATCTTAAAAACAGTGGCTACGAATCTTACTGATATATTGAATAGGTACCATGTTGGACAAATTTATATATTTGAGAACATAGTAGCTAAAAAACCTACTTTTCTCCAAAACATAGAATATAACAAGGTACTATGTTAGAGAACTTGAATGCTTGAGAAACAGTGGCTAAAAGCCTACTTCTTAACTCAAAACATATAATGAATAGGTATTATGCTGGGAAAAACTAAATGATTAAGAAAATAGTGGCTAAAAAGCCTATTTATTGGCCTAATTCTTTTGGCTGATGCCCCAAAAGAAAAATTCTTGAATCAGTTTCTTTGTCTGAATTGCAGATAAACTTAGAATCCTTTATAGCTATTATTCCAAATTTGGTTTTGTCTAAACTAGGCAATGCTTCTTCCTTCAATTTATCTTATTTCGTAGTCTTCTTCTCTGGTGCTTCTTTAGGTACTTCATTGAGTTGCCTTTTCTCCATAGCTCTTTGTTTTTGTATACTTCTTTTTTGAGTTCTAGTGAGCTTTTGGGGAAATTTCTTATGTTGCACCACATGCTATTCTTATCCAGGTGAGACATGAGGAGGGATACAAACCCTAGAGTTATTTTCCTCTTTTAAGTGTTCACACTTTCTTAGATAGATTTTCTCCTTCTGGATTTCCTATTTTGAATACATGATACCTTCCATTCTTTCCTTTTCTTTGTCTCAGCCATTAAAGGGTGCTTTAGGTTACCTCTTTATTGTAGCAAAATGTAGCATAATTCATGTGTTTTTGATGCTAATTCAAGCACTTTCTTACTCACTTTCATAAATTAACTCGTAATTGTGTATTTTGTAGAAACGAAGAAAATGAGATGAAAAGCAAGCAATTTGAGCAAGAAATGAAGAAGTTATGCATGGAAGAACCTATATATCGTGACCAATCGGTCTGTCATAACTCACAGCAAAGAAATGAAGAACCTATTTTTGTATGATGGAGTCAGGGTATGATGAATGTGAAATTCATCTATTTTGCCCATTTTTCATGTATTTTTGAAGCTAATCAATGAGCAAAATATGCAGTTTACCTGTATTTTTGCTGTGTAATGAGGAAAAATTAGCAAAATCAACAGAAAAGCAAGAAAAAATGGATAAGGGCAAAAGAGATTGTTGAATTTTGCGTCAAATTTCACCTTTGTCGCGTACAAATCTAAGAGCAAGCACAGAAGAAATGTCACACTAATTCTAGATCCGCTATGGCCAAATACCAAAAAGAGTCCTAAATAAGCAAAGAAACCATGTCGCGAATGATTTCAATCTTTTTCGCCATTACGTCAAGGGGCAATTTCTAGCAGAACATTGTCACCACAAAGGAAATATGTCGCAACAAAAGATGAGCAGAAATCTTGAAGAAACACTGAAAGAATGTCATGACATAGAAATCATTGTAGCTACAAAATAAAGGGCAGATTGAAGAAGTAATGTCGTGACATAGCAAAGATCATTTTCGCGACAAAAGGTAAGAGTTCCTGCAAGTGAGTTTGCCGAGACAAAAGCTATGTCAGAAACACCAAAGATCACAGCACGCAAGAAAAGAATGTCGTGACAATTATCAAAGAAGAATGTCAAGCCACAGTGTTGAGACTAGATTGCAATAAAGACTAACACATATGAACTGCATCTATGTCGTGAGACAGAATCTCGTGGTTGACATACATCACAAAGAGTAACATCAGCAATTGTCGTGACAAAGCAAATGACAAAGCTTGACAACAAAAAGGCTAGCTTTTAATGCTACGATAAAAAAATTGTGTCGTGACAATGAACATAATCGGGGCATGCACGTAAACCCATGAAACTAACTGAATTCCATTAATCTACCAGGCCTATAAATAAACCCTGTGGTTGGAGTGAGCATCATTTTCAGCAGCCTTTCAACTAGTTCTTTTGTATATGTAACGCCTAAAAATACCCTGTGAGTTTTTATAATAATTTTATTATATATCCGGTATGAATTGAGCTAAACTCGGGTTTCCAGAAAACCTATAAATTCGTGAAATGAAATGAATATGTGAGCATATGATTAAATGTTATATGTTGTACTGAGAAATTGATCAACTCGAAATAACCTAAGTGTAAAAAGGGCAAAATGAAAAATGAAAATGAGAACCTAAGGGTCATTTGAGAAAATCTTTATGTTTAAGTGCAAATAGAAGTGATATATGTGCTATAAGGTAACTTGAGGCAACTTAAATCAAAAAATGGGTTTTTGATGTGCCAAACATGGCCTTGAGAGGGATAAGTGACTTAAACCATTTTTGGTCTTAGAAATCTCCCATTTGTGCAAAAAAAGTTTTTGAGAGGAAAAAAAGCTAGGGTTTTGGAAATACTGAGATCGTGAATCTCTCCATGTTCGTAAAAGATCTCGCAAGAAGGAAGAAGGAAAAAGAGGTCTAAGTGCAAGGATTTAAGGTAAGAACCAAACCCTGCATTTCTTTAAATGATGTTTCTGCTTAGAAAAAATCCTAATCCATCCATGGGTTTTGCTCATGGTCGGGCTTAGATAATATTAGAATTCCTCGAGTGATTTCTAGAGTTTCATTCGATTTCGTGGGGTGATTTTTGAGAAAAATCGCAAGAAAGGAAAACCAGAAAAATCCGGGCAAAAAGGTCTCCTACGCCACAGCGTAGGGGACCCACACCGTGGTGTAGACCTACGTCATAGCATGGGATGCCTCGCCATGGCGAGGCCGAGGTGCCCAAAAGGGCACCCTCAGGTACGCCACGACATAGCTTTGCTACGCCGCGGTGGAGGGCTACGCTGTAGCGTAGCTACTATTCATGGAGGGAAATTTTTGGATTTTTGTTCAGAAAGTCTAGTATTCTTACACCGATAGTTTAAGGACCATAATAAATGATTAATGGGGTTGAATATAATGAAACTGCCGAAAAATACATCGCACTCCGCCGCAATATTCAAGTATGTGAGTAGTGCTAGTTTACTAAATGTGATGTGTGATTTGCTAGGGACCGGTGAGGATCACCTAACCTAGGACCGAGATTGACAGCAAGGCAAAAAAGAGATAGGATTTCACTCTGCTCTATCTTCTCCTATTCTCATTTCAAGATTTGAAATGTTTGTTCTAAATGTATAAGAAAAGCATATTGATTTGTTTTAATTGATTTGAGGCTATTGATTGAGAAATGTTTGCATATGAAAATTGCATGAGTATTGAAAATGAACTGTTTATATAAATGTACATATTGTACTGTATTTTGCTATAAATGATTTGAACGCCCTTAATAGAATGTTTAATCGTTTAATTCACATTAAGGATAGATTGGTATACCAATAAGGGTTAAATTAGCATTACTGCGAACAAACGTATTGATGTGTCACTCCAATCAGTAGCCCAGCGGGACAATATTGGTAGTGTTCACGAATGGATTTTTAATAACCAGTTAGTAGCTCAACGGGACAAAATTGTGTTATAAAACAAATGTTTTTATATTCCAAGATGCAAAACAAATTTCAACGGATTTGAGGCTGGTGATTCGATATCCCCGTGATATCGAAACATAGGTTAAATTCAAGTAAGGGCAGAATCAATTAAATCTGAGATTGAGCACATATTGGTATTGCAAAGCATGATTGCAAATTGAAATGAAAAGAGTATTGTGAAATGCATGATCTGGTTATAAATGATTTATTGCATATGAAAGTGTATATTTGGAATGATCAATGAACCATAAATAGTTGTATATGAAATAAGTATATGTTTTGTATTGACATTGATCATCCAAAAAGATTTGAAAGTATTTTAGTAAAATTGCATGATTTGACTTAAACTGAAACAGAAGAATAGAATTGTATAGAACTACTAAGCATGAAAATGCTTAGCGTATTGTTTTATCAATGCGCAGGCACCGAGTGAAAAGCGAACACAAATCAAGATCGAGGAGCGTCGAGTCATAGAGAAAGAATTGCGGAGTATGCTCCGACATATGCATTCACTCCATTTTTTTTTAACATTGATATTTTGTAAAAACAATTCGAACTCTTAACATCTATTTTGTAAATAATTTTGAAAAGGCAGCATGGAACGCTCTTCATCAAATGCATTTTGTTAAATGTAAATGTTTAAGGCCTAACACCGAAATCGCCCGCACATATTTGAAAGTGTTTATACGAAATGGAATGTCTACTAAATTATTTATTTTATTTTTTTGTGTATGTTTCGGTAAATGAACTCCTATTACAACCCGACTCCTGCTCGACCGCCTAATCTAACAGCCTAGAATGGGGTGCTACAAAGATATATTTTTCTTTTCTTTTCTTTTATTTTCTTTTCAGTTTATTTTCTCTTTTATGTTAGGACGCGTGAAATGATCCAAGTTGAAATGTGGAGCTGAGATCATTATATATCGAGTTTCATTTAAGTCTAAATTCAAGTGGAATTTGGAAATTTTTCTGGAATCCAGTGTATTCAGTTTGATCATAATTTCAATGAATTTGTTTGATCAACTAGTCATTGTCATTTGTGATCTAGTTATGGAAGGATGAGCTCCCTTTGATAGGGATTTGGTGTTTTGATTTTGCTCATGTATTTAAATGATGTCAGGGTATGAAAACTTGATCGATGTACTGCATTGTTCTTGTAATGAGTTGTTCTAAATATAAGTATATACCCGTAAAGAGTCAATGTGATTCAGGTTATGATTTCAGGATCCTCCTGAGTGACATAGGGATGGACGACTTGAGAGCAAAGAGCAAGTGACTTGGGGGTATATTGCATTGATATCCATCGAACTAATGTACTCTAAATGTCACTCTGGTGCATCGCATACGATGTTCTAACCTCCGACTCTGTTCCCTTCTTAGCGATACAAGAGTAGCGTGTTCCCCAGGAATGTAGCAAATCCATTTGATGATCTATCGCTTAATCCTGTGAGGTTTCATCTCAATTTGTATAATAATTCGATCTGTTAGCATAGATTCTAATCAAGGGAGATGAGCATTCTAATGGAATTGCCGATCGAGGTACTCCATTGCGGTGGAAGTTAAGGTCAGGTTACTCGTCTATGGGGCAAGGCCTTCATCCCAAGAGTCGGCTATGAAGTATCGGGTTTCAGTGAAAACAACCAAAATCTACAAGAGGATCAAATCCTAAAGTAGCTATTTAGACCCATTTACCTAGTTTAGGAATACATGCTAAATGTAGTTGAAATGTAAAGGTTGGGGAGGTACCCAAGGCAGTACTACTCATGCTCGACAAATCCAAAAGATTCATGTCCTTCATGCATTGCTCTTGAACTCGTTGCAAATATGTAATCATTACACTGATTTTATTCCCAGTGTTATTTCTACTCATTGAAATCTCTAATTCTTCTTGTTTGGACTTTTTTAATTAAAGAAAATTTTATAAAAAGCATTTTCATTATAGTTTTGTTAGCTATTTTACAAATCATAGTAAAGAGTATTCAAATAATGATTTTCTTGAATAATAAGGGTAGTTTATCTTTATATTTTCTCATTAATCCCTGTGGGAATGATATCTGGACTTATAATCCACTTTATTACTTGTTGATTAGTGCCCAAAAAGTGCTATTTTGAACCCTATTTATTATAGGTTTTAAGTGCATTTTGTATACTAATAATTCTAATTAACTCGATATGCACATTAAGGTCCCTACTATTCTATTGATCGCATTTTGTGGTAAATTTTGCAATTTTTGCAAGCTAATAGTGCCAAAATTGTTGAGTCGATCCAAGCACGAAGAATTCGAGTCATCAAGATTTGCAGATCAGAGATCGTAAGGAAAAGAAGAGCGTAAAATGCAAGAAAAATAGAGCACATAATTTTGGTTCCTACGAGCACCGTGCATCCCGCGAGCATCGCTCCTCCAGTTAGCCTGTTCTCCTCGCATTTCACGCCGCTTTTTTGTTACATTTTTTGTTTCTTCCCATTCGTCCTTGTAATAGTTAAATGTTTTTGTTGTTTTGTATTTTCACTTGTCTTCGTAGCTATATGTTACTAGATACTAATCGTTAAGAAGACGTGCGGGCCGTGAATAAAATTAGTGGCTCCACTCCTCCTGCTTTTTCTTTCTTTTTCTTCCATTTTCTCTCTCTTTCACTACCAAACACTGTCCGAGGATGACAACTCGTAGGATGCTCGCTAGACCTCTTCCTCCTTGAAGAGGAGGGCTATCGGGTTGACGAGGTAAACGACACCCTCCCTCTTTTAACGTAGGCATTTATTTTCATTTATGTTCCTATCCTTCACTCTAGGTTTAAATCTCCTAGATACATCTCGATTACCAAGATGGCAATCTTTTAGGCTCTACTGGATGCTTATTGTTAGATTCAGTGATACCCATTAGTCAGCTTTCTATTTGTTACTCGTGAGATGAGTCCGTGAGGTAGGTTTTCACCGTCCTGGGACCATGAATGCCTCTGGCGAAATGTCGCCTTTCAAAAGGAAAATCATGTGGTTTAGTTTCTTTTAAAGCCAATGAAGATCCGCCCGAAATGACTATATGTCATCCTCCCCAACGCGAGGAAAAAGACCCGAGGACATGTTGGTTGCCTTAAACCCCAAACCAGTGGCCCGACACTTCAAGGGGTTCTATTTTACATTTTAACTTGTTTTCATTTTCAGTTTTAAACAATCAAACTCCCCCGCTTACGAAAAACCCCAAAATCCAAACCAAATTCTACCATTTCAACCTCAATCAGGAATCATTTCAGACTAAGAAAGCCCATCCTCGTGTTCTAATTTTTAGACCACTATACTGCAGTAGCTTTGCTACGGCAGTAGGAGGAATTTAGGATATAAATATTGTTGATTTCGATCAATTCCTACCGCGGGCACGAATCAAATTACGCTGCTTGCTCGCAGGATGGTGCCTAAGTGCTAATGATGACTCATACTGCTGGAACACTTGTGATCCCCTACCACAAGTTCTCGTTAATTTTCTCAGATATACTATCTTTTAGTGTTTTCTTGTGTGTGTTTAATTTGTTTCATTTCATTTTTTTTTTTTAGCTAACTTACCTCGTAGAGTTGTTTTTTCTTGTCTGGGTGTCCGCCTCTATTTGGCCGCAGAGAACATCACAGAGCTGGGTAAGGATTTTGAAGGAAGGTTGATCAAAGCCAATTTTCCCACATAACATGTACTGGGATTGAACTGTGATCAAATGGAACACTTAGGGGGAGAACAATATAGTGAATATTTAGTGGAAAGAAACCCTAGATCATACATGTCAATGAGGGATTGACAGAACCTCCATGGCAAGTGGCGGAAGAACTAAGAGAGAGAAATCCAACCCATGTAGGTCTGTGAGGGAATATAGAGACCAATGGATGAGCACACCTCCTACAAAGAGCTACCTCAACTTATGCACCTTCCACATCCACGATGCCTCTTTGTCTCAACTCAACCACTGATTTAACAATCTCCCTCACCGAAAAGAATTCTGTGACCTTACCAAACTAAAGGTGATGTCAGAAGAATAAAGAAATTCAATGCCCAATCGAGTCAAAAATCCACACTGTGAGAACCTCTGACCAAAGATTGGGATGGGCTTCAAAGTAAATGGATAAGAAAATTGATAACCCGCATTACTCCATTTCAAGGTCGTCACAGCATGACTCCCCTCATCAAGAGGAAGGAAATCCAGAGAGAGTGCATTGACACTGTTGGGTGAGCAGACTAATCACAGCAGCCTTCAGAGTGAATTCTATGCAGGAACCAGTAAAGGCTCCTAAGGAACTGCCAGGAAGGGAAGCAGGGGGAGGCAGAGGAAAGGAAGAAGGGGAGGAACCCAAAAGAATGTCCTTCAACCAATTCCCACAGAATTGAACCCCACTGCCAATGCCAAGACCACTCTATAACCCATCGCTAACACTTCCATCGAATTAAGTGTACATTTTTGCCTACACTGATATTACTTTAACACCCGAAACACCATCTCCAAAAGCCACCCTACTCAGGCCATAAGGTGTGTAAATTTGAGGGAAGTTAAAATATTGCACAAGCCTTTGCCACTACGATCAAAAACAATGGCAATTGCTCACATCGATGACACAAATGATGATTCAGGCCGTGGGTTCTGGATTCAGAGCACCGAACCCCTAGATTTCTTAAGTTCACGGGTTCCAATGTAAATTCAAAGGCCTAAGGATCGGGTTTTGTGGGGGGAGCACAATCTCCCCACTTTTGTTTAATTTTTTCTTGTGTTATTTTACTTTATTTTATTTATTTGGATTTCTATGCAAATTTTCTTCCTTAGATTTTCCTAATTCTTAAGTTAATATTTGTTCTAAATTGCTTTTTTTACTTTTCTCGTAATTTTTCTTGATTTTTATTGTATTAATTTTTACTGTAGCCATGAAAATTTGTGCGTAACGTAAGATCGGAGTAATCCAGAGTAAGACAGTGAGAATTTCGCGAATTATAGCAGGATTCGCTACATACAAATTTCATATGAGCGAAAAATATGTACCTGATTGTCCCTCCCATATAAGACAAAAGTGTACAAAGAAGTTTAAAATTTTTTTGTTTTTTTTTTGTATTTATTTTTATTTTATTTTATTTATTATTATTTTAAAATTTTTTTGTTTTTGTATTTCTATTTTATTATTTTATCAAAATTTAAAAAATTAAAATCTCAATAAAAATACTTTATTTCCTTATTTTCATTAAAAAAATGTCTCTCAAAGAAAAAAGTTTTTATTTTTATTTTTATTATTTATTATTATTATTAAAAAAAATTTCACTATGTGTATATCGAAAATTTCGCACACATAGCGAAAATTTTCGCTACCACCCACAGTTTTGCCTCCTGATTTTGTTTCACTCATAATCTCTTTTCATCGAACTCCGTTTTAGGTGTTTTTGGGTACCGTTGAAAGCTTAGAGAGTGTACCTCAATGAGTAACCAGGAAGAACACTTTTGAAATTTTTTATGAAAGTGAAAATTCCTTTAAATTCTCCAACTGGTCACTTTTTTTCTCTTTCTTCTTCTAACTCGCTCATTCAAGCCTAAACTGAGGAATAAGGTGTCGATGGAAAGCTTGCGAAGTCTCCTATCCAACAACGATCACATCTCATCACTGAGGAACACTTCCTTCCCTAACTTTCCAATCCAGCCCCATTGCGACAATGAGACATTCGTCGGGGGAGAGTTAGCGAAGGAAGTGGCTTTTGCATTTATGTTTTTGTTACTATTTTGAGCAAGCCCATTTTGATGTTCAGTGGCTTGCTGGTTTTCTTTTTTTTGTGAAGCTATTATACTATACAGCTTATTTTTTTTCAAAAACTGCACCCATTTTTTTTGTGTTATGCCTAACCTGTGGTTTGAAAAATTGAAACTTTGTCCAATTTTATTGATGTTAGAGATTGGTTCCATGCCTAGTTGAGTGGATGGTTAGTTGAACTTTTGTTGCTTTCGACCATTTTTCTTCCACCTTAGCTACAACTAACATCAGGCACATTAGGTTTTTCCATAACTTTGAACCAGTTTCCAGTTTTTTCCCGTAAATAACCTACCTCCTAGTTTCATTGACCAATTCTTTAATAGGTTAAGGACCCCATGAAAAAGGCCAATGTGTCTTCCAAATAAAAAGAAATGAAAAAAGAGCAAAGAAGAAAATTGCAACGCTTACTCAAACCGAGCACTGGCCCGAGGGGTATATGATGAAGCCTTAAAGCCCTGCCCTAAACCTTCACCGGTCGGGAGTCGCCGATTTAGTGTTCCTACACGTGGATGGGTGAGTTTAGCAAGTCAGAAAAGGGAGTCTCTGAAATCATTCGGCCCGGTGAAACCCGAAGAGTTGGGTGGTCGAAAGATCCCGCGCACTTTGGTGCCCTAAGCCTTAATCGGGTCGGGAGTCATCCGTAGATCCCCGGCTACATGGACTTTGGTGAAGTCAATCTTTAGCATTGCACCCTACAACACAAAAAAGTCAGAATAAGAGTGGGTCCCGATCTATTTAGTCAAGTTAGCACGCTAGGTCAGGGCAAAGAGTTGTGTCGGGGGAGGCAAATAAGTGTTTCATTATCGAGAACTCCATCAAACAAACACTTAGATTTTGTGAAGTTTCAAGCTGATTCATCGAGAAGGAAACTCTTTTGATACTCAATTTCAGATGGTACTCATTCTCTCAAGATAGTTATCGGACAAGGCTTTGATGATTCTTACTTAGGTTGTGCATTACTCCACTATAACCTTTTGAAATACCATTTGTTATTGCCAGATAGTTTCTTTCTTTTCTTGTTTCATTGCTAAGGGACTAGCAATGTGTAGGTTGGGGGGTGTGATTAGTGCCCAAAAGTGCTATTTAGAACCCTATTTATTATAGGTTTTAAGTGATTTTTGTATACTAATCATTCTAATTAACCCGATCTGCACATTAAGGTCCCTACTATTCTACTGATCGCATTTTGTGGCAAATTTTGCAGTTTTTGCAAGCTAATAGTGCCAAAATTGTTGAGTCGATCCAAGCACGAAGAATTCGAGTCAAGCTCAGCATTGCAGATCAGAGACCAGAAGGAAAGAAGAGCAGAAAATGCAAGAAAATGGAGCATTGTGAATTTCGTTCCTCCTCATGGCACTGCAGGCATCCCGCGAAAGACTGTCTTCTCCAAGCACTGCTCTCCCGCATTTCACGCCTCGCTTTTTTGTTACATTTTTGTTTTTTCCTATTGGTCCTTGTAATAGTTAAATGTTTTTGTTGTTTTTTGTATTTTCACTTGTCTCGTGGCTATATGTTTATCAGGTATAATCTATGAGACGCTTAAGGCCGGTAACAAAATTGTGGCCCAGCTTCCTCCGCTTTTTCTTCTTTTCTCCCATTTTCTCTCCCTTTCTAGCTACTCAAACACTCTGAGGATGACAACTCGTGAGGATGCTTGGCTAGACCTCTTCCTCCTTGGAAGAGGATTGGCTTGATTCCGAGGTAAACTGACTCTGGCCCTCTGCTTTTAACGAGGCATTTATTTTCATTTATGTTCCTATCCTTCACTTCAGGTTTAAATCTCCCAGATACATCTTGATCGAATTAGCATTTGCAATCTTTTTTAGGGTTCATTGATGCTTATTGTTAGATTCATGGATACCCATTAGTTGCCTTCTATTTGTTAACGTGAGATAAGTCCAGAGGGTGGTTTCACCGTCTGACCATGAATGTTCGTTAAATGCCGTCTTCAAAAGGGAAAATCATAGGATTTCTTAGCTTTAAAGCTAAATGAAGATCCTGGCTCGAAATGACTATATGTCATCCTCCCCAACGCGAGGAAAAAGACCCGAGGACATGTTGGTTGCCTTAAAACCTTAAACCAATGGCCCGACACTTCAAGGGGTTCTATTTTACATTTTTTAACTTGTTTTTATTTTCAGTTTTAAACCATCAACTCCCGTTTAATAAACCCCAAAATCCAAACCAAATTCACCATTTTGAACCTCACTGTAAATCATTTGTACGAAGAAAACCCATCCCCTCGTGTTCGAATTTAGATCACTATACTCAAGTAAAGAGCTTTCATACTAAAGGGAGGAATTTAGATATAAATTCTTGTTGATTTTGATCACCCTACTGCGGGTACCTAATCACTTGTATTTACCTTTGCACTTGGTGAAGTGATTTAGACCAAAACGAAGTTTTAATTACATAAATATTATATACAACAAATGTAAAGCAATCTTTAAATATTTTGGCACAAGATGGTTTTCATTCAACAAGGATCAACATATTATCCGGTCTAATCAAAATCAAAAGCAAACAAGTTTTTTATTGCCACATCGGGATTGAAGTAGAGTTTCTAAAGATCAATATTCTAACCAAAATGTTGATCGGATGGAGAGTGTATAGACTACAAAAACTCAATACTACAACCAAAGGATCACTTCCCGCCATTCATCGATCGATGTTGAATATGTCGCAGTGATTCACATTATTGTTTCTTAGATGGTTATTCTGGTTACAACCAAATATCCATAGCACCTAAAGATCAAGAAAAGACTACATTCACATGTCCCTATGGAACCTATGCTTTTAGGAGATTGTCATTTGGACTATGTACTGCACCATCTACCTTTCAAGAGATGTATGATGTTCATCTTCTTGATTTCTATAATAGATAATGGAAATTTTTATGGATGACTTCTTTGTATGGGGTTGCTTGAGAACTGCTAGAAAATTTGGAAACTCAGACTTCAAAGGTGTAAGGAAAAGAACTTCGGGCCTTAAAATTGGGAGAAGTGCCATTTTGGCTGCAGGATCAAGGCATGTTGTCAAGAAGAAAATTTATGTGGTAGCTTGAAGTGGATCAAGCTAAATATCTTTTGATCAAACCCATGCTACTAAATCATAGTGAAAGGAATCAGGAGTTTCCTAGAGCATGTAGGATTTTACAGAAGATTCATCAAAATTTCTCAAAAAATTAAACACCATTATGAAAATTGCTGGAGAAGGATAAAAAATTTGAATTTGATGAAGCACGCAGATCTGCATTTGAGGAAATAAAATCCATATTGGCTATAGCTCCCATCATGACAACACCAGACTGGAGCAATAACTTTGAGATTATGTGTGATGCTAATGATTATGCAATGGGAGAAGTTATTGGGCAGAGAACAGAGAAATCTTCAGAGCCATATACCATGTCATCAAGATTTTTAATGAAGCACAAGAGAACTACTCAACTATAGAAAATGAGATGGTGGAAATGGTTTTCTCTTGGGAAAAGTTTAGGCCATACATATCGGGATCCCATGTCATCATACACATTAATCATGCAGTAATCAAGTATCTCATGGCAAAGAAAGATGCAAAACCAAGACTGATCAGATGGGTGCTATTGCTGCAAGAATTTGACTTGGAGATCAAGGACAAAAAGGGCAAAGTGATACGGATAGCCGGGAATTACTCATCCAGAATAGAGAAGCCTACTGAAGAGGAAGAAGAGATTGAAATTGAAGAAAAATTCCCAGATGAGCAATTATTTCAGATGACAGTTCAAGTACCCTGATATGCTAATAAAGTGAATTACCTAGCATGTGGTATTATGCTACCATAACTGAATCATCAAAAAAAGAGGAAGTTGAGGACAATTGCTAAGTTTTACATATGAGATGACCCACTCTTATTTAGAAGAAGAGTAGATAAGATTATTAGAAGATGTGTACCAAAAGCTGAGCAGGTTGAAATTATAGATAAATTTCATGCATCACCATATGGAGGACACTTTGCAGGAGATGGAACAACCTAGAAAATTCTCCAATCAAGTTTTTATTGGCCAACGCTATTCAGAGATTGTTCTAAATGGGTGAAGCATTGTGACAAATGTCAAAGAATGGGTAATATAACTAGAAGAAATGAGGTGTCTCTGGAAGGAATCTCGGGTGGTACGTATTGGATGTAGGGGCATTGACTTCCAGTGGATCTTCTCCCACCTTCTCATTTGGAAATATATACATTCTCCTTGATGTGGATTATGTATCCAAATGGGTTGAAGGCATAGCTTTTCCCAGGAATGATGCCAATACAGTTATGGGGTTTATTCAAAGGAACATCTCGAATTCGCATATGGAGCTCCCAAAGTGATCATCGACGAGGGAATCCGCATTTTTCAAACAAGATTTTTACAAAACCCAAGGTACTAGTAAGACATGTTACGGGAATGACTTATCACCTCATCAAATGAGCAAGCTGAGATATCCACAGGGAAATCAAGAACATATTGAGAACATGCTGAATATTAGCATAAAAGACCGGTCAAGAAAAACTAGATGATGTGCATTACGGGCTTACAGGACTGCTTGATAAGACTCTATTAGAATGTCCCCATATAGATTATATTTGTGGAAAGTTCTTGTCATCTCCTTCGAGCTTGAATATAAGGCAAGGGAGTAATCAAGTAAAGACACCTCAGGATTTCCAAGCTTCTAAAGAGAAAAGATTAGTCCAGATGAATGAATTAGAGGAGCTGAGAAATGAAGCTTATGATAATGCCAGGATCTACAAAGACAGGACCAAGAAGTGGCATGATCAGAGAATTATGAGGAAAGAGTTCAAAGTAGGAGAGCTAGTCTTACTTTACAACTCAAGGCTCAGACTCTTTCTAGGAAAACTTAAGTCAAGATGGAGTGGTCCTTACACAGTAATTGCAATAACATCTTTTGTGGCAGTGACATTGAAAACAAATTTAGGGAATGAGTTCAAAGTGAATGGTCAGAGATTAAAGCATTACAATGGAGGAATTATGAATGAAAAATAATCCTAGATTAGAAGAAATTGAAAGAATTACTGAAAAGAAAGAATCGTTGTAGCAAATGTTCAGCTAAAGACATAAAATCAGCAAACTTTCTTCGAGGCAAACTTAAGCATTTTGTTCATCGCCCATTGTGATAGTTTGTTTTTAATTGAATAGATTAAATATCAAATTTTGTCTTCTAGTTTGATTTTTATATTTGTTGATTTTATTGTTTTCAGGACAAGGAAGTTGACTATTGAAGTGAAGATATTGACAAAGAGTAATTCGGATGCAATGAATGAACTTATACTATTCAAAGAGAAAGAGCATGCTCTACAATTTTGAGAAGTTTCCAATTAGCTTCCTTAGTCGATTCTGTATTTTTCGTATAATCAGATACACGTTTTGACAGAATTTGAATTTAATTGTGAATGTTTGAATTGAGATGCTTACTTAATGATAAATTTGTTTTCACAAGCATGAATTGAGTGATTAAAATGTATTGCATGTTGTCTAGTATATTAACATGGTTAAAAAGGCTCAAATCTGTAAAAAAATGAAAATGGGGATGAAAATGTATATTTTGTCGCAACACAATTTTCTATTGTTGTGAAAAATATCTAATGAGTCCTAAACTCATCTATTTTTAGTCCATTTTTCTAGCATATTTTTAGAAGTTTATGATTCATTTTAATGTCGACTATGGAATATCTACCCAACTTTCTGTTTCCGTAGCCTTTGAATGAAAAGGAAACAATTCCAGCAAGAAAAGCAGAAAATTGGCTAAGGTAGAAATGTCGCGACACAATCTTGAGGTAACCAACAGAGCTATGTCGTAATAAGCAATAATATGTTGCAACAAAGATAAGCTGAACTCAACTTAGAAGTGAAGATTGTTGTGACATTTCACAGCTTTGTCGCGACATAAAATGAGTGGGATTGAATGATAAATTTTTCAACAAAGAAATGAATGTTGTGACATAGTGGAAATAAGAAGACATAACTTTGTCGCGATAATGGATTTTTATGTCGCGACATTGCTTGAGAAGTTCTTGAAGAAGAATGTTGCGACATTCCTTTGCTCTGTCACGACATTGATCCAAGCAAATGGCAGTAAAGAATTGTCATGACAATCAAACCTATGTCGCAACATAAAGAGCTGAAGAGGGAAGAAAGAATGTCGTGACAAAACAAAACAATGTCGCGATAGAAAATGGCAGAGTAATGAAACAAGTCAAGACAAGTTGGTCACGATAAACATTTCAGAAAATGACAAGATCAAGGCAAGAAATATGTCGCGACATTTTCAAATTATGCCGTGACATAAATTTCAGAGACAACATCGCAAGACAAAAAGACTATGTCGTGATAGAGAAGTTTTATGTCACGACAACCACAACATAAGGCTGTGATGAAAATTTGCCGTGACAAAGGTTGAGAAGAACTACAAAAATAATGTTACAACACAGAAACTTATGTCACGACATATTGAAGATCTAAAGGTAGAGATATTTGTTGCAACAATCGAAAACAATGTCACGACATAAATTGAAGAGAAGCCCTAGAAGAGAACAGAAGACTGTCACGACACAGTCTGATCAAAAGAGTTAATTTATGTTGCGACATAAAACAAAGCTGAAGGGTGAGAAACTCAAGCCATAAGATAGGAAATTTTGCGTCGCGACACAATCAAAAGCAAAGAAGAATGAAACTTTGTCACAATAAAGCTTTTATGTCGCGACATATGATGAGCTAAGTCATTCATTTTTAACTGATTTTCACGTTGATCGCCATCCAAAAGGAATAATTAATATGCGTAAATATGAAGAAACTCACCAATTTGTTATTAGCAGGAGTGTGAAAGAAAGAAGAAAAGTAAAGAAAATGCGTGAATTGGTGGAGTAAAATGCGTAAAAATGGCAAGGCGTAAAATGAAAGTACTGGTTAACTAATGTTGCAGTTTTCTACCGCACAGCCAGCTTACGATGTCAAGATCGAAAATTGAAGAAATTTGATGCGTGTCGCGATGATCACAAGTTAGTACCGAGATTAACTGTAGATCGAATGATGTCAGACAACATCGTGATGTCGCGGCAAAGGTCGGCGTCGTGATACAAGGGATGGAGGTCGCGATAAGAGAAGCGCCTAAGCTGCGACAGTTTGAAAAGATGAAATTGTTGTGACTTAAGCCACACTCGGACAGAGACTCCGATGTCACACACCAAAAAGCAACCGCTGAAGCCCCGCAGACATAAGTCGAGCGTCGCGGATAAGAGATTAATAATTGTCACGACATAAGACGTGTCATCAAGGTTGCGCCTTTGCTGATGTCAGAATAAGAGATTGATGTCGCGACATTAGGAACCATCATAAGTTTGAAGACATGAGTCGACGTCATGACAAGTGGATTGATGTCGCAAACATCAGAAATCCAATAAACCCGCAGAGAGTGAAGTGACGCCGCGACAGCGATGGATGTCGCGACATAAGAAGACATCGCTTGAAAGTCGCAAAGACATGAGCCGATGTCGCTGACAAGGGATCGATGTCGCCACATAAGAAGACACCGCTGGTGTCAAAGATATATTTACGCTGGCGGAGGTAGCGGACTGACGTTTTACATCAAGAACGGTCGCCAGAAACCCGCAGGCAGAAAGTGATGTCGCGACAAAGGATCGATGTCGCTACATAAGAAGAACCCAGCCTAAAGTCAGTAGAGACTTAGTCGATGTCGCCGACAAGAGATCGCATGTCGCCGAAGATGGACGATGTCGCGACATCGATTCCTTGTCGCGACATAAGATGCCTTCAGGAAAACAAAGGAATGTCACGACTTATCGAGCAACGTCGCGAACAAGTGCCAACTAACTAATGTCGACAAGGGATTGAGGTCGCGACCAACAAAGAATACAGCCAGCCCACTGGAAATCCACAAAAGAATGTATCGGAATTGTGGCCCAACCGAGAAACCCTATAAATAAGCAGCCTACCCAGAGGAAAAGAGGAGGCAAGGGGCTTAAGGTAACGGTTGATCCGGTAGCCAAAGGCTTCATTTTATTTTCCTTTTCTTTCTTTTCTTTATTTTCTTTTCTGCTTCCGCTACTAAGTATAGAGTAGATTATTTTCTATCTTCTTTATTTTGTTTTATTTTTCCTGGATCCGATGTTATCGCTGAAAGTGTGTTTAATGCGTAATTCCATTTTTCAAATTACTACCTCAATGTTTGAAGTTCGTGATAAATTGAATTCGACTTTTCCGCTTCAAATTGCGCTTGTTCTTATGATCGAGGGAATGTCAGAGTGTGGGATCAAGAATTGAGAAACCCAAATGTATTAAGAATGCTATAGTCGACTTATCTTCCCGTAGCTTGTTTCGTTAGAACTCAGAATTTCAGTTTATGAATTTACTGGGTTATGGTTTAGTGTTTTGATCCGAATGACGCTTTCTTATACCCGCTTTAAGATTTGCTTTTAATTGCTCGATTTCAAGAGGTCTTCTGAGTGACACGTAGAAGACATTCCTAGAGTTATGAACATTTCTTGAAGGTATATTAACCGCTATTAGAGATCTAATGAGCTTTTGTAAGTTTACTTAGATAAATCCTCTTCTCACTTGAAATCAAGAAAGAGTCGAAGAGTTATCAATTTAAACAAGCAGAGTTCACCTCGATTCAATAAAGAAGCCAATCCTGTTAGCCGAGACCTAATCATGAGAGGGTGATTCATTCTAATTTAGGCGGAAGAGTAACTGTGAAGCCAGCGCATCCTCGTTTGACCGATAACTCGAAGCTAAGGCTTACAAATTCATAAACGGGTATGAAGTATCAGAAAAGAAAATACCTGCATTAAGGAAACTTACAGTGAATATCTAATTCATCGCTTTCAAAGAATCAGGAAAATTAGATAAATGAACTCATGGAGTGTGGAGAGATCCAAAATTGCATCACAAACGCCTCGACAGATTTTAAAACTCCTCGAAATACACTACCTTTATCAATGTTAACTAAGGGTGAATTGGATACTTCACAATAGCAAAGTTCTTGATGTGTCCTCAAAAGATAACTATATCGGTCATTTATTTTCTGAATCATTCCATTATTCTTATTCTTAGATTCCAGTTTTTATTTGATTGTTCATCTCTTTTCCTTATACTTGTATATTTTACAACTTCTTAAGCCGGATCACAATGTCATGTTATACCAAATAGAGGAGCCAGTACCTGTGATAGTTGATTTAGAATTCTCGAGATCTCGTGGGATCGATATCCGGACTTATATCCATTTTATTACTTGTCGACCGTGCACTGCAGGATATTGTGCCAAAAACCAAAATTGAAAATGATTTACTTGGGGAGATTTGGTCTATATAAGAGAAAGTTAACAAGTTTTATGCATAGCCACGGATTAGTTAATAGTCCTTGGTAATAGTGTCATAACCTTGCATGCATGACGGAAGGCTAACAAGTTTTGGCGAAGGCCACACGGATTAGTTGGTCACCCTTCAGAAGAAAATAAGTAACTCATACTGATCTGAAGGCTAACAAGTTTTATGTGCTTGTCACGGATCTAAAGAATTTAGTAAATCAATATTCGCATCGAAAGAAGCTGAGCTCTAATTTGACGATTATGGAAGAAAAAGAACAAAATAGCTTTTCAAGCTGGTTATTTTTAGCCACTAACCTTATCAAACCATATTGAAAATATTTGTCGACTTAATTAATCCTATTAATGTAAGTGCGCTTTGATTTCGTGACAAAATTTTAATGCATAGGAAATGTAATGACCGATCCTGGACCTACAGATACTTAATTAGAGAGAACACTCTAAGTTGAAAGACAAGAAGGCGTAAAACTCAACTATGCGTATGAAAGACAGGATTTAATGGAAGAACATAGAGAGCGTACTAGAAGGCCTCCCAATCACCGGGATACTTCATGGAGGGACTTCTCTGGAAGCCTATTATTCAAGATGAGTACTCTGCAATCAGGTAGCCAGCTATTGATGCAAATAATCTTGAACTTAAACCAACTAATTACAATGGTCCAACAAAGATCGCATCGTCATCCCACCGAGGACCCAAACGAGCACCGGGAAGATTTCTCAGATGGCTAATACAAAGGAAGCTGAATGGGGTGAGACCGTAAGCCATCAACCGCACTATTCCCATTCTCATGATACGAAGAGCCTACATGGTACGACCCTACCATATGGTTCCGTTGATACTGGGAGAGCTAAGGAGGCCTACTTTGTGTAGATTCTTTCCCCACTCTCACCTCGTAGAGGAAGGAAAGAAATCATCAGGTTTCAGCAAGGGAAGATGAAAGCCCTGCATGTAGCTCGGGGAAAGATTCAAATCCAAGCAATGAAGATGTCCAATGCATGGGATAGATCCAAGACTCGTATGGACATTGTATATCATGCCTTGATATATCAAAAGGGGATCATTGGAGCGTTTCATGTCAGGGAGCATTCAAAACGAAAGTGCCAAGAGTAAAAGAGCTGGACAAGACTCAAGAATGCAATATGAAAAACTCCTTCTCAGTTTTCAAGAGGAAACAAAGAGAGGGTGGGATCACGGAGTCGAGCAAGATGACAATGCATGAGGCCAAGCTGGATGCCATTATGCATGGGATTTGACAAGCAAGAAAAGACACACACCGCCCCATGAGATAGGAGCAAATGAAAAGAGAGTTACTGGGTGGAAGTGGTCAGAGAGCTATCAAGGAATACTATGATAATAAGAGGGCATATCCGTGAGCTAAGAAACTTCATTTCAAACCCAATACTAACTCGCAAAGACATTATCACTCAAAGATCGAGGAACCACAGAATTTCTCATACGGTGGAGGGGCTTCGGCGCCCAAGGTATTACTTAACCTCAATGTGGTTATCAACAACCACCATGTCTCCAGCAAAGAAAGAATAAAGCAGAAATGAACACTTAAATGAATATCGTGGTCGAGGAGGGCCTAATTAAGAACAGATACATGGGCTTCGTACGGGGATAATAAGAAGTCAAGAACTCCATGAACAAAGTTCATAGACCAAAGAATCACACAATTCTCAAATTTTTTTTCTCGTAACACCCACCAATGCATCTCTAAAGAACTCCGAGACACAAGTGTGTGGCAACCGGCTCCTAACCCCCGTGAAAGCCAGAGGAAAGATGCCTCTCAAGTGACACAAAGAAGAATCCAAAAGACTGCATGGCTGTGCACCTTAGAAGTGGGAAGGAGTTAGAAAAGATGAAAGAAAAAATGACAAAGAAGAAAGAAGAAGAGTTTTTCCAGACAAGGAAGAAGCACTGAGAAAAAGAAAGAAGGAGCGGGATGTGAAGGACATCCAAGGCTCTAGATCATAGCTCCCATTTCCACAGAGATCGTAGAAATCAAAGATAGGAGAAGCTTGCAAGGTTTTTGAAACCCTTCTGTGGCTGGGAGATCAAGTCTTACGTGGCGTGGTGACTCAGATGCCACTCTATGCAAAATTCCAAGGACATGCCGAAAGCAAGAAAAGAAAGATAGTGTAAGAAGGGATTGTGAATCTCACCGGCTACTGGCAAAGGCCGCGGATAAAGAAAGAATTGCTTTAAAAAGATGAAGCATTCAGGAGTTTTACAAGCAATTCCTGCATCATCGAGGAGTTGAATTCCGTAGTTCTCCGTGACCTCGTGGAGCCAGTATAAACTTGATGCCTCTTTCTCGCTGCCAAGCAATTAGTTTGGGTGGGAGTGCTATTCCCACCACTATTACTCTTCAAAACGTGCATGTGATCGATGGTAAAACCTCGAAGGAGTCTTAAGCACGTATGGTCACCGCTTCGGGAAATTTGTTTTCCCAAAAGAGACTTCATCATTCCTCGACATGGAAGAAGATTCAAGAGCCACCGCATTGGGGGAGACCATTCCTAGCCAACGGTTCACCCGATCGACATGTAAAAATGAAGTTCTTACCTCGAGGGTTAGAGAGAAGTCATCGCTTCAACTTGATCAAAAGCATGCGTAATATAGACATGTATCCGAGAAAATTGCAACGTAGTTGATGAGATGTCTATATCCCAACCCTCGATGTTCACAATGATCGTAATGTTCAAATTTTTATCAATGAAAAGAGATAAATTCCCGTGATATCAAGATGACTACTTTGATCGCCCATACAACAAGCCATTCTATGAAACCGTGGTTGAGCCCGAAGCAAAATGTAAATGACAAAGGGGAAAATAATGAAAAGGGGAAATTCATCAAGAAACCAAAGTGAAGAAAGCAGGGGGTTGAAAGAGCTACAAGTCATTCAAGTATGCTTACTTAGAACTGTCAAAGAGAAAACTAAAGTGATTATCTCGGCTAGACTCGTTGATGTAGGAACAGAGGTTGTCGAAAAATCAAAGAAGCATAAAGAGTCTATACGCTCATCCATCAAGAGTTGAAGGGTATCGGCCCATCAATTTGCATGCACAAAATTCTCGCTAGAAGAAACTCAAACAATCCATCAAAGGAGACTAAACTGATGAAGGAAGTAGTCAGAAGGAGGTACTCAAATCACGAACGCGTTTTATCTATGCACTCGTATAGTCCTCAAGTGAGCCCACCATGTGGTTCCAAAGAAGGGTGGGCTTACTGTGATCCGCAATGAGAAAATGAATCGATTCCAACAAGAACAAGTGGATGTGGATGGAGGGTATGCATTGATTACAGAAGTCGAACACAAATGCACCGTAAAAGATCATTTCCTTTGGCTCCTTCATTGACTCGATGTTGACGTATTAGCAGACACCCTCATTTTTTGCTGGATGGGCATTCGTGATACAATCAGATTGCTATCGCACCCGAGACCAAGAGAGAGACCACATTCACATGCCCCTATGGTACCTTCGCCGTAAGGATGCCACTGGTCGGTAATGCCCCGCCATGGCCTGTGAGGTGTATGATGTCAATGTTCGCACTTCGTCAAGAGGTTATGGAAATTTTTGATGGATGACTTCATCGTATGGATCCGCTGATCGTTGTTCACAACTGGAACAAAGGTTTCAAAGATGCCAAGACAAAGAACTGCAAGACTTCAATGGGAAAATGCCATTTTATGGTACAGATGTATTGTTCTTGGGCATAAATTTTCTACTATCGATCAGTGTATCTAACTAAGGTATCCATTATCAAAACTCGCACCACCTACCACAAAGAAAGGAGTAAGAAGTTTGGGGCATGCCGGATTTTATAGGAGATTCATCGCACTTCTCAAAATAGTCGACCACTATGCAGACATCGAGAAGGATACAAGGTTTAATTTACGACTCGCAAGGTCGCCAAGAACTAAGATCAAATCGGGTTCAAGCACCTATAATGGCTGCAATCGTATCGGGGATCAGGATTTGAAATAATGCGTGATGCCATGATTTTGTAATGGAGCCAGCCCTAGGCAAAGAAAGGAGAAAAGACCTGCACCATACTATGCTAAGTATAACCTTTGAATGGCTAATGTAAGAAAATTACTCAACAATCGAAAAAGGAGATGCTAGCCAGGTGATTTGCCACAGGAAAATCTGTGCAATACATTTTGGGATCCCCATGTTATTATTCATACCGATCATGCAAGAACTGGCACTGGAGGTCAAAGAAGGAAGCTGGGCTTTCGGGCATCGATAAGGTGTTGTTTACTGCAAGAGCTCACCTGAGATCAAGGATAAAGGGGTGTGGACAATGTGATAACCGATCACTTGTCAAGAGAAAGAAGCACCGTCGAAGAAGAGAAAGTAATATTAACAGAGAACTTCCTGTGATGAGCAATCTGCTTAAAGCTCCTCCAACTTCCATGGTATGTCGATATTGTGAACTATTTAGCTTCAGGAGGCTTCCTTCGGGACCAAATTTACCAAATGTAAGAGGAACCTTTAATCGACAAGGTGTAATATATCTGGGATGATCCACTATTATTTAAAAGAGGTGCCGACATGATAATAAGAAGATGTGTTTAAATGAACAAAAGTGTAATCGAATGAATGTCATGTGCATCACCATATGGGGTATTTTTCAGAGGAAAGAACAAATTTCATAAGAGTATTCCCATCTGATTTATCGCCCACTATCTTCTGAGATCAGGCGAGTGGGTTAAATTGTGTGATGTATGCCAAAAGATTGGAAATATCAGCAAAGAGAAATGAAATGCCCCAAGAGGTATAATGGTGGTGCAAATTGATGTATGGGGAATAGATTTTATTGACCATTCCCACCATCATTCGAACTCCGTACATACCGCCAGCAGCCTGATTATGTTTCCAAATGGTGAAGTAGTGGCTTGTCCAAGGAATGATTCTAATACGCTTGTGAGCTTCTTAAAAAAAATATTTTTGAAAGCAGATTCGAACACCCAACTATCATTAGTGATGAAGCCATTCTCATAAAACAAAATATTTGCAAAACTCATGAGCAGGCTGGATCAAGCATGAACGAGTCTAGTCATCCCTGCACTAATGGACAAGCGTAAATTTCCAACAGGAGATTAAAAGAATACTTGAAAGACTGTGAGCTCAAGCAGAAGGATCGGGTCTTCCAAACTTGATGATGCACTTTTGGGCTTACAAGACGCATACAAACTCCCATCGGAATGTCCCCTAGCGGCTGCACTGTTTCTTTGCAAACCATGTCACCTACCTCTGGAATTGGAATACAAGGCAATGTGGGCCATCAAGAATTTGAACTTCGATTTTAAAACTGTAAGGGAAGAGAGATTGCTCCAAATGTCTGAACTAGAAGAATTGAGAAATGAAGCTTATGATAATGCTAGAATCTACAAGGATAAGACAAAGAAATGGCATGATCAAAGAATCCTGAGGAAAGAGCTCGTGAGTGTGGGAACAAGTTCCACTGCTTAATTCTAGACCTGGTGCCTGCTTCAGAGTTGAAATCCAAATGAGTGGGCCATACACAATGGTGAAGCAATACATTCGAGCAAAGACATTAAGGACCCATACCGAGAAGAATTCAAAGTCAATGGACAAAGATCAAGCACTATCTAGCTGTGAGGAAGAAATGCAGAGCCCAGCAGGTTATCTAGAAAGAAGAAGAAAACTGAAATAATAAGTCCAATTTAAGGACTCAAAATCGAAAGGCAATTAATGAGGCAACCTATAGAAAATTTAGTTTATGCTTTTAGATTTTGAATTTTTTTGCTGTAATTTGCTTTGATTAGTTCTTATAAAGATAGATTTAATTTGAGAAGTTAATTGAAGTTTAATTAAATTTTCTTTGAATCATGCATATGCCCACAAGGTCAGAAAGACATGAGGAGAAAAGCAACTCGTGACACCTCCAAGAATCCTGCGTAAATGTCACGACATGAACAAAGGGATAACTTTCTCCCCTAAATCAAACCCGTGAAATATGAGTTAATTGCTTGTTGAATTTCTCGCTGAGATGCCCGAATAAATGCTCCAAAGGGAGTATAGATTAATAAAGGAATTCAAGTTTTTAGATCACAAACTAAGGGTGCATAGGTCGCACGTAAACAAAACTTGAAAATGAAAAGTCACGACATGGGACAACGTAATATCTAAAATCTTATTTATGCCTTACAAACTTAGTATGTTCATATAAAAGGGTCATGTGCCATTTATCACCCTCTTAAATGCCCTAAAATTAATGTTCTAAATAAAAGAGGCTAAATTGATGTTTCGGACAAGCGTAATTTAATGAAATAATAATTAGCCCACAAAACTTGATTGAATTGCAATCGTTGAGAACTTCTTCCCATCTCTGTTCACTCTGTAACTGCTCATCCTCCCTTCCTTCGAATTTCAATTCCCAAAACCTTAGCTCTCGAAATCTTCAAACTTTCCTTCCGGTTTAAATGGCTGAAACCTCAAAACCTCGGCCTCAACTGGAAGAGACTGCTTTGAGGAATATAAAACGTAAGAAGAAATCCGATGTGAAGAACCGATGGAAGAGATGCCCCACAGGGCACCTAATCACCGCCAGTCAAGAAAGAACTGACAAGGGAAAGTGGAAAGCAAGAGAAGAAAGTAGAAGATTTTCTATCGTGAGGAAGCTTATTCCAACTGGAAGAAGCACTATGCCAACAAGGGGTTCGTAGCAGAAAGAAGATTCAGAAACCCTATTACCTTTCAAGTGAGATGATTGAACAAAGAGGTTGGGAAGTCACAGACATCAAAAGTCAAGCTACACAGTAGTGGTGAAAGAAATTTGCCCTAAATCTGCAGGTGTGAAAGACAACATCAGGTCGCCGAGAGTGTGGGTACCATGGAGCCAAGGCCATTAACCTAAGCCACCATGGAATGGAGCAGGCACAAGCATGGGTCAAAGTTCAAAAGCTCTGAAACCCAAATTTAAGAAGATTGCCAAAAAGCTCACTGACGGAAAAGCAACAACCTGGGATAAGGGAAGGGAGGACTAAAAACCCCTAACAGGGAAGCCCCACCGAGGAGGCTAAGGCATGGTTCTATTGCCTCGTTTTGTCCCAACCAAGCATGCACAGTGAGAGAGAAGGAAGCAATTATGCTATATGCTATTCTGAAGGGGTACAAGCTCAATGTAGGAATAGTAATTGAAAATTCTATAATGAGGTACCATGAAGGAAATACGAGAGGGTTGATCCCCACCCAAAGAACAATAATTGCTTCATGTTTAAAGGTCAGTGAAGGGAATCGAAGAAGAAGAAGAAGTCCCTTATGACATCACCACTCCCACCGATACAGAGGAGTAAGGACCTTAAACCAAAAAGAAAAAGGGGGTGTTGATTGAAACAAGAGAAGAAGCTCCAACTGCAAGACAAGAGGAGACTTATGGGCTGTCGTCAAGAAGAAAGAGAACTCAGAAACTCCTCCCGAAATAATACTTTCACATTTGCGTACAATGAAGGGCGGTGGATGAAAGAAGCTCCCTTAGATTTCTCTCTCCATCTCGTAGCTAGTTCTCCCCTATGCAAACAAAGAGAGATTCGTAGAGCAGTGAGAAAAGCTCAAGTGCATACAGGAACAATTCAATAATGAGGTCCTCAATGCCATACGTAAGATGGAAGAAAGGGAAAAGAGTGAATGTGGCAATAAGAATTCAGGAAGGAATTTATGAAAAGAGTTAAAAAGAAGAGATCAAGAATGGGAAGAAGAATCGAAGAAAAGAAGAATACTTAAAGAGGGTCTTTTAACAAGAAAGAGAGGACTTCAAGAAAGAAATTAAGGAAAGAGATCGATCTTCTGGCGTAAACTGCCGAGTCATGAATCTTTTATAATAACTTTGAGCGTGATTCTTAGCTCCTAACCATCATGAAGAAAAAGGAGGTAGAACAGAAGCCAAATTGGGGAGAACGTATTAAGGATTCAAATTTTATACACAAGTCTCAAGCAAAAAGATTTTGAGAATAAACTGATGATAAGAGACAGAAGCAAAAGGTTGCTGAATCCATGTGCAAGAGAGAATGTGGGCAGAAAATTTGATTTGATTAACAACAATCTTTTCCAAATTCTTGGAAGTAAATGACTGAAATGGAAAATATAATGAATGGCTCGGGGAAGAGACAAGACGAGTTAAACAAGAAGGTCGATTCTTCCAATGATATCTTCATTGAAGATCAAGTTGAGTGAAACTAAGAAGAGAAAGGCAAGGAAAATGAAATTCCTCCATCTCTAGCTCATTTGATACCTAGACTGGATCCCCTAATATCTTTGTCGCTTCTTCCAAAGAAAAGATAGACTTTCCTAAGCCGACCTTCCTTATCCTCCAAAGCTCCATATCACAGATCCAACATTTGCAATTGAATCAGAAATAAAATAATAAATTTGAAATTGAATTGTTGTGTTACTTTGGTTTGTTAAATTTGTGTTGCTTGTGGTTGCACATAGTTGGGAAAATAAAAGTAGGAATTAGTTCAATAATAAAATCACGAGATGTAATAAGCTGACCTGAATGAAGCAGCTTAGGATTAGAATAATAAAGGCATACAAAATGCGTATCGTGCCAAATGAATACAATAATTGAAACACAAAGTGCAAAAGTGACTTAAGTCTAACCGATAAGTCCAGAATAGAGGGGAAGGTAATACAATAAAGGAACAAAACATATTTTTTGAGTTTGTGGTACGAACAAGAAAAACAGAAGGAACCCGTTGAATATCACTTGAATTTAATCACTCATCAACAAAATGAGTCAAGGAAATCCTTACGGTTAGTCACAACTATTCAATCCAAATTCTAGAACTTGTTAGATTATTGATTGAGGCGAACCTAGGTGATACAAATTGACAAGAGAGATGATGCAAAGCATTCGATAGTTTGAGCCATTCTAGCTATCCCTATTCATATGTCGATACACACCTAGTTCCGTAAATTGAGCTAAACAAGCTTATTTTTCAAAAATAAGCCAATGGAAACCCCAACCCATCCTAAAAATCAATCCTTCAAGAAAGAACCTATGATTACCTGTGAATTCAAGGAGGAAGAAAGAAACAGTTCGGGGGAGTATATGTTTTTGAGGAACTCAAGGAGAAAATATAGAAAAGTGAATGAAAAGAAAAAGGCAAAGAGCAGAATGCAATAGAAAAGAAAGCTTATAGATAAGTTTTATCTTGTGACCTACCTATCTTGAACAATTAAGTTCTTAGGGGTGTTTCAACACCTAGCACCTCAATGCTATCCGGGTATGAGCTACTAACCCAAAAGTTCATTTAAGAGTGTTAGAAAGCTCAAAAGGTAAAACATTGCACTATCCCTAATGGGGCGACAAACAAAGGAAATTTCCTGGGCTTCAATTACAAGTGAGAAATAGTATACAATTTCCGAATCAAGCACTGAAAGAGATGTCCCAAACATGAAGCTAGGGAGCTTATTAAAGAAACTTACAAGAAAGAAAGGGCAAGAGGAAAAAAAAAAAAAAAAAAAGGAGAGAAATGGTTCAGGTAATCTTAACCTAAAATTCCTTCCATCCTACCCATTACCCGCTTCCAACAATATAAGCCTGAAAAGACCCGATTGATCTGAAGGCTGAATTACCTACATTATAAGACCAATATGAACAACAAACCTATGGAATTGGAAAATATGGAAACAATCAAAACTCATAAGGACTTTTTTAGGGAGTTAAGTGATCATTATGAAGATGAGAAAGGAAAATAATTTATTATTCAACAGATCTAATGATTATGTTGTTTGTAAAAAACAATTTCAACAAATTTAGCTTTGTATAATTATAAAGATTAAACTAACCTTGAACTGACTCAAGTTAGATGCCGTACAGTAAAAACAACGCATTCCTCAGATTTCAATCAAATTGATCACATCGCAACCGAATAAAAATGTCCTTTTGTCTCGAGAACAAACAATTTTTTCTTTCTCAAGCTGAGGACAAGCAAACTTTAAGTTTGGGGAGTTTGATGAGCTTAAAAGTCATCTATTTTAATCCATTTTTCTCTTTCGACACATTCGAAAAGGAATAATTACTATGCAAATATGAAGAAACTCATCAATTTATATTAGCAGGAGGCAGCAGCAGAAGAAAAGCAAAGAGAAAAAAATGCAAAGAATTGGTGGAGTAAAAATGCGTAAATGGCAGTGGTATAAACAAAGCAAATCGTTAACTAATGTTGCGCTGGGCTTGCACAATTAGCTATGATGTCGCGACATCGGGAAAATTGAAGGAAATTTGATGCGTGTCACGTAGATCATGTTAGGTAAATTGAGGATTAACCGTGACTTGAATGATGTCGCCGACAATACCGTGGATGTCGCTGTAAAGGTTACGTCGTGGACAAGGGATGGAGGTCGCGATAAAGAGAAGTCATTCATATGACAGGGTTTGAAAGACGAAATCGTTTGAGATTCTGCCGTTGTCGCGGCCGCAGGACCGTACGTCGCGACACCAAAAGCAACCGGCTGAAGCTCCAGAGAGACATGTTGATGTCGCGACAAGAGATTGTTGGTCGCATACAAGACGCGCTTCGCTGAAGGCCGCGCCTTGCTGATGTCGCGACAAGAGATCGATGTCGCGGACATCGTGAACCACCGCGGAAAGCTGCAAAGATACGAGTCGATGTCGCGACAAGGATTGATGTCGCGACATCGAACCGCTTGAAACCTACAGAGGTACAAAGGGATGTCAAAGCGATGGATGCCGCACGCAAAGACACGCTGAAAGTCGCAAAGACATGAGTTGATGTCGCGACAAGGGATTGATGTCGCGACATAAGAAGACATCAGTTGAAAGCTGCAAAGACATGAGTTGATGTCGCGACAAGGGATTGATGTCGCGACATCAGGAACGCATCAGTTGAAACCCGCAGAGTAGATAAAGTGATGTCGCGACAAAATGATTGATGTCATGACATAAGCAAAGATATCAGTTCAAAGTTGGCAGAGACTTATTTGATGTCGCGAGCAGAGATCGATGTCGCTGGCATGGATGATGCGTCACGATACTGGATTCCTTGTCGCACATAAGATGCCTTCAGAAACAGCAAATGTCATGGATCATTGATAACAAATGCTGCAACAAGTGCCAAACTAACTAATGTCGCTGATGCGGATTTGAGGCCGACCACAAAAGAACATGGGCTACTCCACTCGGAAATCCACAAAGAATGCATTGGAATTAGGGGCCCAATCGAGAAACCCTATAAATAAAGCAAATACCCATGAGAAAAGAGGAGGCAAAGGCTAAGTGTAACTATGATCCGCAGCCAAAGGCTTCATTTTATTTTCCTTTTCTTTTCTTTTTCTTTTATTTTCTTTTTCTCGTTTCGCCAAGTATGATTGTAGATTATTTTCTATCTTTCATTTTGTTTTATTTTCTCGGATCTCGATGTTATCGCTTTGGAGCAGAATGAATGCGTAATTCCATTCTTAATAAATTACTACCTTGAATGTTTGAAGTTCGTATAAATTTCGAATTCACTTTTCCAGCTTCAAATTGCCGTTGTTCTTATGGGATCGCAGGAATGTCAGAGCGTGTAATTCAAGAATTGAGAAACCCACTCTTCCATTAAGTGAATGTGCTATGAGCTGTGAATTTATCTTCCCGTAGTTGTTTCAAAGAATTTGTGAATTTCCTTACTATGAATTTACTTTATGGTTATGGGTTTAATAAGCTTTTGATCCGTCACACGCTCTTATATCTGCTTTTGATTTAGTTTCATTGCTCGATTTAAGGAGGTCCTCCGAGTGACATGTAGAAGACATTCATGAGAGTTATGAACATTTCTGAAGGTATATTTACTCCGCTATTAGAGATCTAATGAGTTTGTAAGTTTACTTTAGATAAATCCTCTCTCTCGCTTGAAATCAAGAAAGAGTTGAATGAGTTATCACTCTAAACAAGGTAGTCACCTCGATTCGACAAGTGAAGCCAATCCCGTGTTGGGCTGAGATCTAATCAAGGAGAGGGTGATCTATTCTAATTTAGGAGGAAGAGTAACCAGAAGCTAGGTATCCTCTTGACCGATGACTTAGAAGCTAAGGTTTGCTACCATAAAATGGTATGAAGTATCGCAAAGAAAACACCACATTAAGAAACCTTTATTAAAGTAGTCATCTAATTCCCCGTTCAAAGAATCGTGAAAATTAGATAATGAAACCGTGGGAGTGTGGAGAGATCCAACAGATCGCTATAAATGCCTTTAGACAGATTTTAAAACTGGAAATACACAAGCAATTTTATCGTTGGTTAACTACAGGAACTGATACTACAATAAATGTGTTCTCGAGTGTGTCCTCTAAAAGATAACTTGGCCCGCCCATTTATTTTCTTAACTATTCATTACTATCTGATTCCACTATTTGATTGTTCATTCTTTTTTCCTCATACTTGTATATTTTGGCGCCTTCTTAAGTCGATCACAATGTCATGTTATAATTCAAAATAGTATGGAGTTTGAGTGAGTTTATTAGTTGATCTAGAATTCTAGACTCTGGGTGGGATCGATATTTGACTTATATCCATTTTGGTTATTTGTCAATTGCACTTGCAAAGATATTAGCTTAAAACCAAAATTGAAAATGATTTAATGCAGAGATTTTTGTCTATATAGTATAAGCTTCAATGTTCGGATATGCCGCCGGATTAGTTAATAGCCTTAGTAATAGTGTCATAACCTTTGCATGCATGACTCAGCGGCTAATAAGTTTTATGATGCCCGCTGCCGATTAGTTAATAGTCCTTTGGTAATAGTGTCATAACCTTGCATGCATGACTGAAGGCTAACAACATACCATTCGAGTATTCAAGCTGCAAGGCACTAAAGAATGTCGCGACATATGAAACTCATGTCGCAACAATTACAAGACAAATTTAGCATAACTCCGTTGCGACATTTTCAAAGTATGTCGCGACATAATTCAAGAAAAAGGCATGGAATTATGTTGCGAAAGAACAATGTAAGCCACAACAAAACTGGAGGACAAAGATGGCAACTATGTCATGACATAATTTTTCTATGTCGCGATAAAGCCGCCAATTGGGCCAATTTTTGGGAATCCACAATTTTAGCCTCGAAGTGCAACCCAACATTTGAAAACCTATAAATAGAAGAACATAGGGCACTATATGATAGTCACCTCATCCTCGCCTAGGCGGATGAAGGTGAAGCTACACCAGCACTCTTTTACTCCGCTTTTCGCATATCAGGCCCAAGTCTATGAACTGAATCAAAACATCATATACAAAGATACAAAAAACTACTACCGGGAGTGGTGTTTAAAGTGTCACTGCATACAATTTCGAGTCCCATTTATATACTACATAAAAGTCAGACATTTACATTTGCTAATCGTGAAAGCACCAAACCACCGTGATGGACTCTACTAGTTTGTCAGCTCCAAGAAGATGCTGTAAGATCGCGATGTCCCTCCTGCACCTACACGGATTCAAACCCTCGTACTGCTAACGTTTCACAGGAAAACATATGACTCTATACGCATACACTACTTACTGTGAAGCATATAATAGTACGTATATTAGCAAGAGTATACGAATTTTTCTGGTGAATCACATAATAAACAAATATACAAACTCAGACTTATAGCGACTTATACTGCTCGCATCTCCATAGAGCTTAAAAGCCCATACTTGTATGGGGGGTACCCGCTTCATAAAGCTTTATACTTGCACAAAAGGAAAATTCTTAGGTCCTACAGAGTTTATATACTTATACAAGAGGTATCTGTGAGCTCAAAAAGCTTATACTTATACTGAGAAACTCCATGTATTCCATAGTAGCTTTACCATATACAGGTATCCGAGTACTACGTAGCTTATAATTACCTGAGTAAATTCATGTTCTACAGAGCTTATACTTATATGGAGGTACCCGTAGATATTATATAGCTTATACTTGTACAGAGGTACCCATAGGTCCTACAGAGCTTATACTTATACAGAGGTACCCATAGGTACTATAGAGCTTATACATTTACGGAGGTACTCCATAGGTACTACAGCTTATACTTGTTGTGCCAGTACTTGCAAGTACTACGCAGTTTATACTTATACGTGAGGTACCCAGAGGGTACCATAGAGCCATACTTATACAAGAGGTACCGTGAGGCACGCGCGCAGCTATACTTATACGCAGGTACCCTAGGGTGCTACAAAGGCTTATACTTTCAGGCGGGAAAACTAAGAGGTACCATGTGAGCTTATATCAGACAAGAGGTACCTCGTAGGTACTATTGCAGCTTTCATACTTGTACGGAGGTACTCGTAGGTTCTACAGAGCTTATACTTATACGGAGGTACCCATAGATACTATAGAGCTTATACTTGTATGAAGGTACCTGTAGGTCCTATAAAGCTTATACTTATATAGAGGTACCCGTAGGTACTACAGAGCTTATACTTATATGGAGGTACCCGTAGGTACTACAGAGATTATACTTATATAGAGGTACCTGTAGGTGCTACAGAGGTTATACTTTGTACTGGGAAGCACCTGTGAGAAATACAGCAAGTTTATACTTGTACGTAGGTACTGTAGGTACTGACAAGAGCTTATACTTCTCTGTACGTAGGTACACGTAGGTACATTCAGAGTAGAAAGATGTACATTGCTTTACTCTTATTCATTATTTAGACTCTTATCATATAAATGTTTGACTACCTAGATCAGTAATAAGGAATGAGTAGGACATAGCATAATAAGTAAATTCAAGGTACGGTATAGTGACGAGGTGCCGTAGCATCACAGGAGTGCGAACCATTGACAGAGAGTGTCACAAGACTAATAAGAGAGTACTGGCAATTAAATGTGCCAAGCACCCGCTAGAGAGTGTCGTCACACTAATCAGAGAGTACTGAAGTACTAAATGTGCTGAAGCATGGTCAAAGAGTGCCGTCGTACTAATTAGAGAGCACCATACTATACGTGTCGTCTTTCAATACACAGAGGTGATACGTCATCCAATAAATTTGCCTTAGGTGCTCTATATATATATATATATATATATATATATATAGATATATGTGTGTGTGTGTTCAAGAACTTACTATATTATCATAGGCATTAAGCCTAACATCACTTCATTTCTCATAAAAGGTATAAAGTAATGCTTTTCACTTAGTTTCATTCTTTATTTGAACCCCCATTGTCATTTATTGTGGTTCCTATACTATCGCGGTACCTAATTGGGGCTTAACAATGCAAGGGTATAAAAATTGTCAGGATAGTGCTCAGAAGCATGAATTTGTATTTATGTTTTATGAAATTAATAAAAGGTCAGATTACATTTATTTATTTCAGGCATAATGTATGAACAAAGTCATAAAATCCCGCATTTATTAATGTAACTACATAACCTCGTTGTATGCTTATACACTAGGAGGATCGAGGTTATGGATTATAATCAAATTGTCCGTAATAAAATTAATTGGAAGTTTGGGATCTTTCAAATTAATATTACCGGGGCGGTCCGCTATCATTGAGAATGAAAGCACCTTAATCCGGGTCACTAATGTATGACATTAAAGCTTTTGAGGCTCCATATATAATAAGATTATATGATAGGACCAAGGCTAGCTAATTTTTTTAAATACCGCTTGTCTCAAGAATTCAAACAATACGCTTAGATGATCATATGTATCGCCTCAACCCGAGTAGTCATAGACTCCCTCGTTTATGTCAATCCGGCTCAGTCACGGGTTAAAGCTCGTTATGGAATGGGCCCACACTTGTGTCTGGAGGCCCATTGGCCGGAGCGCAAATGGAATGTGAACTATGGACATGGGAACTAACTCCTTCCTATGGAAGTTGGATGCTTGGTCTCCTTAAGTGTTGGTTTTGGAATCACGCTTGAGCTACTTAATTTATAACAGTTTATAAATTAACTGCTCACCAATGGATTACTAACTTAAGGATCAAGATATAATTAGAGGGTAAACGGTAATTTCACCCGACTCTAGTTATGAACCACTTCTTGAGGATAGAATCGTGATGTAATGATTAAACTAATGATACCTAATTTCCGAGTAAAATCGACACGAAGGACAAGAGTTCACTTTGCAGTTTTAGTGGAATAACTTCAAAATTAATAAATTAAAGAGTTTAATTAATTATTGAATTTTATTGGAGCTTGAAATTATGTGTCCATGGGTCCCAATTCCACCATATTTTACTAAGGTCGAGTTTATCATGATTTGGAATAAATTGCACTCTATGATCAAGGCTCAGACATATTAATTAGGATCATAAATTAATATTGGACAAGCTATAGATTAAGAGTATTAATTAGACTGTTACTAAATTATTGGAGCGCTTATAGATTAAAAGAAATAAGTAGGATCATATAATTAATATCGACAAGCATATTATGAGTAATCGCATTTAACAGCCATATTAATCAAGACCAGATGGTGCACTGAAAATATCCAAATCAAGTTGATATTACACTGGTGGTTGGGATTATAAAATAAGAAACCCCTTTGCCCCAATGAAAAGAAGAGAAGAAAAGCGAGGTTTTTTCCTACACCCAGTCTCCCTAGAGAGTCTCTTCCCCTGTAGATCCCTTGTCTCATGTGTTGAGTACCAAGGCAGATCTAGGCGTAAAAAATATAGTGTAATGTTCCAGATCTGAATCTGCCGGTGCCCACACACACCTCAAGGAAGGAGGGCGGGAATTGAAGACCTTGGTGTAGGGAGTTGTTTCAACCTCACTAGCAAACAAATCTCCTATAACAATAACAGTATAGATCCTGATCTTCACCTTTTGATATTATGTGTTTGTAATGGGTTCCCGTGAAAATAAGATTTTCTGAAAAAAAAAATTTAAAACCTAATTCGCTGCGCTTTGATTTACCCATCAAAAATCGTGTATACCGGAAGATCGGTACCTGCATCTCAACCCCCTTTTTTGTGAATGGGTATGGGTACCACTAACTTTTGCATCTGCATCTAATTGGTCTCTATCCATGGCACCGGTACCCACTTTCGCACGGCACTAGCACCACCATGTGGTTCGCTTTAGAATGGCATTTTGTCATTTTTCACCCACAAAAACTTAAACAACTTTCTCTAAACTCATGTTTCTCATAATCCACAATGGAATCCTACCCAAAACACTCCAATAATGGGTTAGAATCAATAAAAACCACTTTTTCCTAAGTTAAGGCTTTTTCCCCAAATCAAAATCACAAAAAGGGAAAGTTAGAGTTTTGTTTTCTTACCTTAGCCTCTTCAAATCTTCACTTCTAAGTTGCTTGATCACAAAAGAGAAGAAAATGGGAAGAAACCCAACCAAAACTTGGATCTTCTTCAAGCCTAGCTCTTCACCCCTTTCTCCTCTCCTCTCCCAAAACGGATCGTTTCCAAAATGAGCTTCCTACACCTCTCTATTTGGTCTTTAAATCCCATTTAAGTGGTAAGCTGTTCGCCTTCCACACTTAGTCTCATTTCTCATTTTTTCATTTTAAGTCTCCTATCACTCCCATTATCTCCACTTCTGTATATAATCTTATTATTCATGACTTTATATCCCTGTTTGACAAATTTAATTTTTACTCTTTGTATCTTTGAACAAATTCCTATTCGAAATTTCACTTGCAAAATAATACTCAAAATTTCTAAATGCACTTATAATATACCCTAATTATGTTTAAAATGACTAGGTGTATTTTTGGGCATAAAGATGGTTCGTTTAACCTGAACTGGTAGTTCGAGACTTTGTATATTAATTTATTTGTCAGCATGATGACTTTCTTGCTTTTTCTGCCACTTATTTGGTTTAACTTTTTTGTGCTGGGTTTCTTGAATTGAGCAAATGATCTAAAGTAAGTTTCGAGTTGGGTTCATGGTAAAATTTTAGTTTTCATTATTGTATGATTTCAATGGAATTTGGAAATTTTATGGAGTTTATTTATTTCAGTCGCTTACAATCTCAGTGAATTTTCTTGACTAATTAGTCACTGTTATCTGTAATCTAGTTTTGAAAGACCAAGCTCCCTCTAGGAATGGATCGATGTTAATTATTGTTTTTTGCACAACTTGAAAGAACTCCATAGTTAGAAATCTTGAATTTATTTAATTGGTGTTGTTATTGAAATTAATTGTTCTGAGTATTAGTAGCTAAAATTTGTGGCAGATCTGATCTGCTCGATTTGTGAGGCCCTCAGAGTGACACAAAGATGGAGATTCCTAAGAGTATGGAGTAGTTATTATGGAGTATGTTAGACTAATATTATGGAACTAATGAACTCTAAAAGATTACTTCGATAGATCACTAACTTACTCATGGTGTGAGGATAGTTGGATGATGTATCAATTAATTTGATCAGAGGTTTCTCCTCACCATGAAATGATCTCGACCTGTTAGCATAGATCTAATCATGAGATAGAATTTTTATCAGATTTTAAAGTATTAGACACAATTAGATTGAAGAAGGTTTGAATTATCCACTGGCAAAATTCTTCACCCCAAAATTTCACCTAAGACTTAAGTGTGAAGTAATCGAAAGGAAAACACTCGTGATCTTAGAGCAGGATTATATCCCATGGCAACTGATTAGGACTCATGATTGGAAGGAACATATTTCAATTAGTGAAATGTATGGTGGCAGAGGGGGAACTAAACTATTCTTACCTTTGGCATCTTTGACAAGTTTAGATTTCAAACTAATGGGCGAACTATGTTATTAAATGATGCAGAAATTGATAATTGTACACTGATCTATTTCTCAGTGTTAACTTTACTTAGTGAACTTTCCAATCCAAATATTTTGAATTATTTATGTATAGTTATAGAATTTTAATTAGTCTTACTCTCTTTTAGTTTAAACAAATAACTTTTAAACTTTGGAGTTCAAATAGTAAGGATCTTGAGTAGATGAGGTAATTGATCTTTAAATTTCTCATCAATCCTCATGGGAATGATATCTGGACTTAAATCCACTTTTATTACTTGTATGACCTATGCATTTGCAGTGATCTAGACCAAATATTTTTTTTAAATGAAGCCTTCTCATACAAGGCGCATAAATATATTTTATACCTCACAAACAAGTTTACATGCCAAGTGTTTCTGGGACCGAATAGTCTGTAGTCGTGCTGGAAATATTTGGTTGATCACATATTTCAGTCACAAACAAGTTTATTACGCCGTTTCGAGGGATTGAAAGGAGAATATAAATATCAATATTCCAACCAAAGAGAGAGTTCCTAATTTAGACATTTTTTCTCTTTTTTATCAAATATTTTAGAAAATTACAAAAATAGTTTTAATTGCAGTAGCTGAGAAAGCTACTGAAAATGTTTTATGAACTTAAATTGATATAGTTGTTTTCCACATATTTCATTTGATCTTATTGTGTTTCTATTTCAAGAAGATCTTACATGCATAGAAAACTGCAGAACTACTGCCTTTGGACACATAACTGGAAAGAAAACTGAGAATTATGAGAAAAGTAAAAAGTGCTGAATCAACAACTATGGCAGAGTAGAGAGAGATACTGCAACCTATTCTAGAAGAAGTAGTAGCAGAGAGATCTCAGAGACAAATGACTATGGAGGATTTTTGGAGGCCAGTTATTCAAGACGAATACTTGATGAGTCTTAAACTCATATATTTTTAATCCATTTTTCTGGCATATTTTTAGTAGTTTAGATCTATTTTAATGTCAAATTATGGAATATTCACTAACTTTGTGTTTTGTAGGTTTTAATTGAAAAAGGAGATAATTCCAGTAGAAAAGAAGAAAAAAAAAATGGTAATTGGGTAGCACACGCCTCTCGTCAGCGACATAGTTTTCTTGTTTATCATGTATAGAATTTCAAGCAGAATTTAAGAACTATGTCTCACCAATAGCTGTATGTCGTGCGAACAAAGTCCAGCCGAACTCAAGGCGTAAATAGAATCTTGTGGCGATAAAGAGTTTTCTCTGGTCGCGATATCGTCAAGAAGAATGTGTGCTGAAGATTGTCACATTGATTTTAACCTTCAACATCACACAAAACGGCGACATAATCCCTTCCTCTATCGCAACATAAAGGTCATGATTAAGTATACGAACTCCGTCGCGACAAAAAGATAGCTATGTTGACACATAAAATGGCAAGGATATAACATTAGTCATCTGAGACAAGTGTTTTTATTTTGCTTTAATAAAAAGTTTTCAGTACGGAACCAGCCTGCTGAAGAAAAGTTCATTATGAATAAAGGAAAATTCTCGTTAAGCATGCAAATTGTCGGTTGAATCAAAGAAATCATGTCAGCGATATAGAAAACTCGTCAGCGACAGAGTAGGACAAGCTGGAAGAGAAAAATTGCTTATTATGTGATAAAGAAAATTATGTTGCGACATTTTCAAGAGGTAGAAGTGTATAAAGAGCTGGGTGTAACAAATTTTGTGTCGCGACACAAGACATTCTTGTCGCGACAAGAATAAGACTGCTAGATCAAAATCACATGAGACATTATCAAAGTCAAGGTAATAGAATTCAAGAAATGAGAATAAAGTCATGACGTAAAATCGCAGGTCGCGATAAGCCGCTGACAAAGATTGAAGACTCTATTGTGATAAAACTTTCTATGTCGCGGACAAGCCGACCAATTTGGGCTGTTATAAATTTGTGGATCCACAAATACGCCTTGAAGTGCCAAAGTGCCCAACATTGGAAAAGTCCATAAATAGATGCATCTACAGACCGTGCCAAGCTTCACCTGTGATCACAGTTGAAGACTCTTTGTATATTAATATTCTTTTATTTCCTTTTTAGTAGAATTAGTTTGAGCGTAGTTTTTAGTTAGTTTTCTTTCGATTTTTCGGAGTTGAGCAATGAACTGAAGTGCAGCTTCGAGTTGGAATTTCTTATTAAATTTTCTCTTTCATTATTGTTTTGAATAAAATAGAGTTTGGAGAATTTCTTGATTTCATTTATTTTAATGCTATACTTTCTCAATTAATTTTCCTGATCATTAGTCAATGATATGAGCTTTAACCAGCTTTTGAAAGGTTGAGCTCCGAATGGGTCGACAATGATACCATTTTTCTCGTGACAAAGTGAAGAACGCCTTAGTTTGAATTCTTGAATTTATTTGATTGGTATTATTTTTTAACTTAATTGTTCCTAGTACTAGTACTGTGCACCCAAGAAAAGTATTGTATCTTGCTCTGATTTCTAAGAGGCCCTCTATGTGACATAGAGATGGAGAATCCTGAGGGCATAGAGCAGTTCCTTGTGGGTATGGTAGACTAATACTTTGGAACTAATGAACACTGAAGGATTACTCAGATAAATTAACTTACTCATGGTTTGATGAAGTATCAGTTTAATCACTCAAAGGTTTCTCCTCTCTCTGATGAAAGGATTCTAATCCCCTGTTAGCAAAGATCTAATCAAGGAGATGGAGAATTTCCATTATATTGAAGGAGGTTACTCAAATTGGAGAAGGCTGCAATATCCTCGGTCTATAGGGCAAGAATTCTTCACCCTAAGATCTAGATATGAAGTAATCGAGTTGAAAACACCAAATATTAGAAAGAGGATTATATTCATAAGTAGCTGATTAGATTCATGAGCTAGAAATGAACATGAATCTCTAATTGTGCGAAAGGTATGGTTATGTAGCATCCAACTTATACTACAATGCATCTTCGATAAATTCAAATTTTTCCAACTTATGGCTTAGCAAATATTCAAAATGATGCGTAAATTGACAATTATTCCATTGTCATGTCCTAGTGTTGTCTCACCAAGAACTCCTCAACTCCATTCTATTAATATTTTATGTACACTAGTGAAATTATTTAGTATTATTTTATTTCTTTCAATCATCTTAATATCGAGTTCAAATAGTAAGGGTCTCGAGTAGTCGGGTAGTTAAGTTTGAAGTGATTCATCACCACCGTGGGAACGATATATGGACTTAATGAAAATCCACTTTTATTACTTGTACGATCTATGCACTTGTAGTAATTAAGACCGAACACAAATTTTATTGAATCCATTTTATAAAAAGGACAAACACAAATTTTCATCACATTTCGGTCAACGAGTTTTTTGCGCCATTGCCGGGGATTAGATAATAGTCCTTTGGTGGTAGAGTTATAACTTTGTTTGCACAGTTTGGTCTATACAAAATTGGTCAACAAGTTTTTGGCGTTGTTTTTGGGGACTAGATAATAGTCTTTTGGGCGTGTAGAGTCATAACTTTGTTAGCATAGTTTGGTCTATACAACATCGATCAATGATTCGTGCCACAGTAGGTTTATCCGGAATCAACAAAATTTGTATCCTATATTCCTCATACTGTCGTAGTCAAGCTATCGCAAAGATAGCGCTCTAAGGTCGAACACAGGATGGGTTTCGCGACAAATGATTAACAAAGGGGGTAAAAAAATGAATTTCACTTTGATTTAAGAAATTTATAAAAACAAGGGGTTTTGTAGTGTGCGTGATGATATTAAAATGAAGGAAAATAAGAAAAAGAAATAAAGAGGCCTCCTTGAAGCAAGTATCAGTGGCAATCGGGCTTAGGATCCTAGGCAATCGAGGTTCTGTGGTCTTTTCCTCGCACGGAGGGTGACATATAAATATCTCCAACCGGTTCTTCATTTAACTGTAAAAAACTGACCTAATGTACTTTCTTTGATAAATGGTACCTACCGGCCATCAAGTGGGTCACTTCGACATGCTGAAAATGAGTCTCCGACTCCTCTGGTCGGATCATAGAGGGTAACCAATGAATCTGATCTAGCACAAGCATCCATCGAACTTCTGCAAGCTACCAAATAATAGCCATTTAAGGAGATTCGATGATAAAAACCTAAAGTTAGAAATGAAACACAAACTACTAAATGAGTACCTGCGTGAAGAACAGGGAACCCTCCAGCCTTCAGATCCAACACCCAGAAGCCTTCTGCTTCAAAGAGGAAGGGATTTTAGCCGAGCATCCCTTGATTTGTCATCATCAAGGGGTGTTTGGCTGCCCAGAAAGTGCCAAGAAAATGAGAGAAAAAGGGAACAGAGAAGAGCATAAAATCCGGTAGTCGAAAGCTTCCAAAAATTTATGCACACAAAGTTGAATAATGATGTTTTTACAAAGCTTCACTCAGCTTATATAGTGCAAAGAGCAAGGGAAATGCATAAAACAAACCAAAAAACATAAGTTATTACAAGGGTAGAAAGGAGAAAAACCAAAATCTGAGTCGTTAACACGTAAACATGAAGCAAAATTCTCGCTATGAATGCTGATTTAATATAGCGATCGCTAAATTTATGATGAATGGAAATTAAAGATAGCAAAAATTCACTATTCAAAGACTGCCTCCGGCTATCGCTCCATTGATCCCCGTCTTCATTTTTCTTCTATTTTATGCTCTTTCTTTCCTCTTGGTCTCGATCTATGATGCTGAGTTTGACTCTAATTCTTTATGTTTGGATCGACTCAACAATGTTGGCATGATTAGTCGCAAAATCGCAAAATTTGCCACAAAATGCGATCAAGAGAATAGCCACCTTGATGTGTAAATCGTTAATTAGAATGATTAGTATACAAAAGCACTCAAAACCTATAATAAATGTGGTTCAAAATAGCACCTGGGCACTAATCACACCCCAACCTACACATTGCTAGTCCCTTAGGTAACAGGGCAAATAAAGAAAGAGAAAGAGGCATACAACGATAAACAAAATAATGTTCACAAAAATTATTTCCAAAAGGTGGAATGAGTAATGCTAAATCCAAGTGGCACCATCGCCGTCCAATAACTATCATGAGAATGAATGCAATACAAAATCGAGCATTAAAGAGCCTCCTTCGTGATTCAAATCCAAAACTCCACTATTAAAAATCTATGTTTATTTTATCAGCTCTCAACAATAAACTGCTAAACTGCACTCTCCCCCCAACCTAGCTACTACCACGACCTAGCATGCTAACCAACCTAATATCAGACCTACCTCTTATTTCATTAAATTTTATACAGAAAGTAATGCCGAGAATCCACCCCTACCAAAGTCCATGTAATGGGATCTACCCATGACTTTAACCACTAAGCCTAGGGCACCAAGTCATGAGGATCTTTCGACCACTAACTCTTCAGGTTTCACCCCGGACTCGAATGATTTCGAGACTCAAGACCTGCTAACCCATAAACTCCAACCATCCACCCATGTGAACGAACACTCAAGCCTGGCATCTCAACCGCTGAAGGTTTAAAGCACCGGCTTAAAGGCTTTCACATATACCCCCTGACCGTGCTCTGCTCAAGGCAAAGCTGTAATTTTTATTCTTTTTCTTTCTTTTTCTTTTATCTTTTCACACGATCGCCTTCTTTCCACAGGGTCCTTAATTCATTAAAGGCCAATGAAACTAGGTAGGTTATGCAAAGTAAAGGAGGTTTAGCGCTTTTCAAATCTATATCATTGCAACCAATGTGTTCGTGTGTGAAGAAGCTAAAGGTGGAAGAAAAGGTCGAAATCAACAAGAGCTCAAATCAATTGTTCACCTAATTAGTAAATTTTAACCAAATTTAACATCAATAAAATCGACAGAAGTTTCAATTTTTCAAACTACGGGCTGTGCACAACACACAAAATTTCTATTGCAAAATGGGTCCAAATTTTTGAAAAAGTAAGTCGTTTAGTATAACATCTTTTATAGAAAGGGAATCCAACAAGCCAATCAATATCATAAACAATATTTCAAAAATAATAACAAAAACATAAATACAAAAGCCACTTCTTTCGCTAACTCCCCCCCCAACCCAGACATCTCTTGCAACCGAAATGGGGCTCTGATTGAAAATTAGAGAAGGAAGTGTTACCTCCTTTGATGAGATGTGATCATTGCCGGATAGGAAACTCAAGCTTTCCATCGAGACCCTAGTCACTCCGTTTGGGCTTCAAATAAACAAGTTAGAGAAGAAAGAGGAAAAAAGTGACCGCTTGAGCATTTTGAAAATTACACATTCATAAAATTTCTAAAAGTGTTATTTCTAGCAATATTTGGATTCTACACTCTAATATTTCCAATCCGCATCAAGAACGCCTGAAATAAAAGATCTGATGAAAGTTATGAGCTGTAAACAAAATTGGAGGTCAGTGAGCCCATAGCTGGTAAATTTTCGCTAAGCTAGCTAAATTGTCGTAAGCAGCGATTTTTTTTTTTTTGAAAAATAAAATAAAATAATTAATAACAAAATAATAAAAAATAAAATTTAAACAAATTTTTTTTAAGAGACAAATTTTTTGTATATATATATATATATATATATATATATGTATATAATAAAATAATAATTTAAAAAAAACTTTCTTTTTTTAGAAATAAAAATAATATATATAAAAAAAAACAAGTTTTTTTTTTTTTTTACTTACCAGCATCGTGGTCATGGTCTTCGCGGATGCTAAGTATAATTTTCGCTAGCTTAGCGAAATTTCATATGCTAGCGAAAAATTCCATTTCACTATCATTGCAAAATTCTCGTGATGATTGCAATTTTCCTTACTCCTCCCCGCTTGCCATTTCTTCATTCCAATTTCTAAGATTTTTATTTCATCTTCAAAATTGCACACAAACTCAAAATAACACAAGAAAATTAAGAAAATTAAAAAACAAGTAAAAATTAATCTAAAAACAAGAATTAACTAAAATTAGAGAAACTATAATGAAAAATTAAAGAAATCAGAATAAAATACGCCGATAAAATAAAAATAAGCCAAGAAAAAATGAAAACAAAAAAAGTGGGGAGGACTATACCCCCCAAACCACTCTTAGGCCTCGTGTTTAACTAGCTGAGCTCGTAAATGCCGAGGTCTCGTGTCTAATCCAACTGCCAAAGACCCAAACCAACCATCAGCTACGCGATGCGAGCAAATGCCATTGTTTTTGATGTAGTGGCAAAATTGCATGTAGGCCACTAATCTTGAAGTTTTGCATGGCGGGTGCAAAGGATGGTTGGACTTAGTTTTGGGAGCAGCTTGAGCCTGAGGGTTGTCGTAGGTGTCAAGCAAGATGTACACTGGGTCGTACCGAGGGACACCGCAAAGGGGTTGTTTTTTGTCAAGGCGCGGGCATTAGGATCCAAATCTATGGGGTTTGGTTGAATGTGATAGACTCTTGGGGTTCCTCCTTCTTCCCCTTTCTTTCCCAGCACGTCTCCTCACCAATAAGGCAAAGATTTCTTCTTTTTTCTCCCATGGACAAACAGCAGCACAAGTATATAAGGATTCAGATAACCTCGTCAAGACCCGCTCCTCCAATCTTTATCGCGGTTTACTGCTAAGCACCCTCCTTCTGAATTTTCTTCCTCTTGATGAACAAGTTGATTGGTAAGCTTTGAAATTGAACATTGCAGGCTGTCAAATTGCTGACCCTCTTCACTTTGAAACCCATCTAATTTTTGTTCCAGGGGGTTCTCCACTGTGTTAATTTCTTGATCGGGTCTCGATGTCACTTTCACCTTGCCTCTCTCTATGAAATTATCCTACTAGTTTACACAAGTTCGGGATGGCTTGTTCACCGTGGATGGGGTTGCGGGTCATGGTGGTCGTGAGATGAGGGTAAAATGGAGAAACAAAGAGGTACAGCCGAGGAACACTATAAATTCAGTATTGACTATCCATTGTCTCTTTAGTCCTCATAGACCTATTTGGATTTGGATTTCTCCCCAAGGGTTGCTGATTTTGCCATGGAAGGTTCCTATAGTCCCTCATTGTCATATATGCCTAGGGTTACTCCACTCCGAATACCCACTCAGACATTACTTTCCTCTTCCATTGGTCACACCAAACCCAATTCGAACATTCAATCTCAGCAGTGAGAAATAAGGCAACACAAGACAACACCAAAAAAAATCCTGTAGGAAATATATATAATTTTTTATATGAAATGAAAATAAAATAAAAAATGACAGTGAAATATAAAAGAAATTCACCAATACTTGTGATGAGGATCAAGTGTTCAGCCACTCTTCTCACTTGCACTAAGGCACCAGTATCCCCGATAATCTGGCCATTTGATTCGCAGGCTACGCAGGGGGTGATCCGAAATCAACAAAATTTTGTATCCTATATTCTCCCATCGTCGTAGTCAAGCTAATGCAAAGATAGCGCCTAGGTCGAACACATGGGTTTTCTTTGCACAAATGATTAACAGTGAGGCAAAAAATAGTGAATTTCACTTTGGATTTAAGGAATTTATAAAAACAGTGGGGTTTTGGTAGTGTGCATGATGACATTAAAATGAAGGAAAATAAGAAAAAGAAATAAAAGAGGCCTCGCTATCGGGTAACGCTTAGGATCCTAAAAAGTAACCGAGGTTCTCCTGCATCTTCTCAGACGTGGGAGGGTGACATATAGTCGCCTCTCAAACCTGCTTCTTCATTTAACTCAGAAATCGACCCTAATAATTTTCCTTTTGATAAATGGTACCTACCGGCCATCGTTGGTCACCGACAAAGGAAAATGAAGTCTCCGGACTCCCCTTTCACGGATCATAGAGGGTAATTCAATGAATTTCAAAGGATCTAGAAATAAGCATCCACGAACCCTAAAAGCTTACCAAATAATAGCCATTTAAGGAGATTCAAGGGATAAAACCTAAAGTTAGAAATGAAACACAATAACCGCAAGTGAGAACTCACGCGTGAAGAATGTGTGGAACCTCTGTACCTCTTCAAATCTGAACACCTGTAAGCCTTCTGCTTCAAAGAGGGAAGGGATTTAATTACGAGCATCCCTTAATTTGTCATCAAGGTGTTTGGTCGCCCATAAAGTGCCAAGAAAATGAGAGAAAAAGGAACAAAGAAGAGGGCAGTAAACGGGTAGCCGTAAAGCTTCCCCCAAAATTTATTACAAAGAAGGATCGATGTTTACAAAGCTCGACTCTAGCTTATAGTGCGTGAGTAAGGAAATTACAAAACAAACCAAAACATAAGTTATTACAAGGGTAGAAAGGAGAAAAACCAAAACGGAGTCGTTTGAACACAAAAAAAAGAAGCAAAATTTTCGCTATGAACAGTGATTTTCGCTATCATAGTTAAATATCCGTGCATAGCTAAAATAGCTCTTTCGCTTGGCTACGCAATTTTCGCTTATGATAGCCAAAAATTCCGCATATTTAAATTCACCGTCGCACCGTTTCCTCGCTATTGTTCCATTGATCTCGCCATTTTTCTTCTATTTTGGCGCTCTTCTTTCCTCTTGTCTCGATCTATGATGCTGAGTTTGACTCGAATTTTCATGTTCGATCGACTCAACAATGCCGGCATGATTAGCCTGTAAAACTGCAAAATTTGCCACAAAATGCGATCAAGAGAATAAGAGCGACCCGATGCGTAGAATCGGGTTAATTAGAATGATAAGTATACAAAAAGCACTCAAAACCTATAATAAATAGGGTTACAAATAGGACTTTTTGGGCACTAATCAGTCAACAAGAATACTTTGCTGTGAGACAACCTGCTATAGAGGCCAACAATTTTGAGCTAAAGCTAGCTTTGATCACAATGGTGCAGCAGCATCAAGACACTGGACATCCTAGTGAAGATCCCAATGAGCATATAGGAAGATTTTTACGGATGGCAAACATAGTAAAGCATGGAACAGGGACACAGAATTGATAAGGCTGCAACACTTTCTTTTCACTAGAAGGCGTGTGTGGGTGGTTTTAGATACTACCTTGTGGATAAAGTGAACATTGATCAGAAAGAGGTTGGTGGAGCTTACATGGGTAGATTCTTCCCTCTTGCCCACCTCGAAAGGAAGGGAAATGTCATGGCATTTAACAGCAAGGAGAGGATGAAAGTCTCTATAATGCATGGAAAGATATAGAATTCTTGAAAAGATGCCCAATGCCTTAAATAGATTTGACCACCAGAGATGGACATCTTTCATCATTCTATGAACTACACCTCTAAACGTATAATTGATGCAACCTGCTATGGAGGTAAGGAAGAGTGCTGAAAGAGCTAGCAAGTTGATTGAAGATCATGACATAACTATAGAGCTCCACATTTGAGACTTGGGGTAGTATAGCAGGCCCAGAAAGAGTGGGGTTATAGAGCTGAGCAGGGTAGCTACCACTAAACAAAACTTGATCATTAATAAACAAGATGAGGAAACCATGATAAGAAGAATGCACTCCACATGATGAGAACTGATTGTTCTTGGAAATGAGTAGAAGAGTAGTGCTAGTGAAGACTATCTCATGAAGGTCTCTATAATTTGAGGAGGCACGGGTTTCTCAATGCCGATAAGCTACAACTTTAAAGCGAGCCTCAACTTCCTTTAACTCATTTGCACCAACATAGAACCATGAGAATTTCTCTATGGAGGTGGAGCCACAGTGGAGTCCGAGGCCACGGTTTGAATTTCAACAACATTATCCTCCATGGGGGACAGGCAGCAAGGAGTTGAGAAAAAAGCCGAGGGACCTGAGGATACCTTTGAAGATCAGATGTTGACATTCATATGAGAGAGAAAATAAAGGTTGTTGAATAATCTTGGTAAAAATTTATTGAGCTTCTGCAGCATTAGACGAACACTGATAATGTTTGATAACAAACTACTCTCTTAAAAATCTGAAGAGACACGGTAAAGATGACTATTTAACAATGAAAAAACAGTCAAGGATGCTAGCTAAAAATTGATGCAAAGAAGAATCTAAGGATTGTATGGTGGTCGACTCTTAGAATGTAGGAGAAGATGACGAGAAAGAAAGAGGAAGAAAAAATTCTGAAGAAAGTAGAAAGAAAGTGGAAGAGACCAAGTTAGACAAATTCGGACTTAGTGAAGAGACTATGAGAAAAGAGGAAGAGGGGTCGTGGTCTGACAATGGAGTGGAAAGGAGGAATTGAAAATGAAGGGGGAAAAACAAAGCTTATACGTAAAACCACATTGGCCAAGTAGTGCTTACTTCACCAAAGGCTATTGGGGTCTGAAACAATGGCTTCTTAACAATTAAGTAAAGATTATAAAATATATTTATCTTGCCTTGTATGAGAGGCTTCATTTAAATGTTTTGGTGCAGATCTTTACTTAAGTACACAGGTCATACAAGTAATAAAAAAGTGGATTTAAGTCGGGATATCTTATCGACCAGTGGGCATTAGAAATCTAAAAGATAAATTCACCCATTATCAGATCTTATTATTTGAACTCCAAAGTTTAAAGTGATTTTTTAAACTAAGGAAAGTATTAATTCAATTCTATAACATATATAAGTTAAAATAATTTAGGATTGGAAAGTTCCTTTGGTGGAAGTTAACTTATTTGGAAATAGATTAATTATATTACAATTATCAAATTCTTGCATCATTTATAACATAGTTCGACCATTAGTTTGAAAAATGCAGACTTGTCGAAGATGCTGTAAGGTAGTATAGTTTGATTCCTCCATACCACTCTACATTTCTTTAGTTTGAAGTTAACTAACATTTCCCATATACATGAGTCTGAAAATCATTTAGCAGGATACTAATCCTCTTTAAAAATTTGGATGTTTTCTTTTCGTTAACACACAATTCTTGGGGCTGAAGGTCTTGCCCCCATAATGGGATATCTGACACTAACTATTATAATTGATATCTAATATTCAAGTCAATAAAATTCTATATCATTGAGTTAGTCTGCGCTTCAACACAGGGATCAAAGATCCTTTCATCCAAAAGGAGAAACCTCGATTGGCTAAATTGATGATACATCATCTAACTAATCATCAAATCGTGGATAATTGGTGATCTATCGAAGTAATTTTGGGTTCGACCAGTTTCCATAATATTAGTCTAACATACTGATAACCATACTCTGAGGATGCTCATCTCTATGTCACTTTCGAGGGCCTCAAAATCAGACAGATGATCCTTTTACACAAAATTACCACTGTCCTTATATTAAACTAGTCATTTCAGAGAACAAAAACTAATAAAATAAATTCAAGATTTCTGCTTTATGGCGTTCCTTTAATTCTTAAAAAATGAATAATTAACATCTGATCCATTTCCGGAAGGAGCTGAGTCTTTACTCAGCTTTGGATCCTGAATACTTGAGCAAACTAAGCAGTCGGAAAATTCATGCGAAATTGCAAAAGCGATGAAATAAATGAACTCACCAAAATTGCCAGAAATCCATTGAAATCGAGACAGTGATGAAAACTAAAACTTTACAATGACCTGAAACGAAACTTCACTTAAGATCACATAAGTTTCAAAAGCTAATAAATTGTGGAAAGAAATAAAGAAAAAAAAATACAAGAAGCACTCGACTACACAAAAGTTTAGTCAGGCGAAGTTGAGCTACGATTGCCCTAATAATGCTAAGCTACTATTATGAGTTTCAAATATTGAATGCACTTGAGGATGAAATTGTGGATTCAAGATTGGCAGGTTAGTAGAGCTTTGTGAACATAGAAAGAGTGTGTCATGACATGGTTGCCATCTTTGTCCTCCCGGTTTATTTGTGAAAACTAGGTGTTGCAGTGGTGACATGTTGATGTCTTTTTGTGATTATGTGCATTTGACATACTTTGAAAATGTCACAATAGAGTTATGATAAATTTGTCTTGTTGTTGTGACATAGGTCGTAACCGTGACATTTCTTTAATTTTGCTTACGGCTTGAATCTCGAATGGTATGTCGCGACCTCGAAAACTGTTTAAACAAAGTTTCCTTTGTTACTCCCGATTTATTGTTCTTTGACATAAAATTTTTGTGTCATAAGCGAGTTCTAACCCTTCATAACATAACTTTTATGTGTGACCTTCAATTAACTCTTTGGCAAAACATTGTCGCGACAATCTTCAGTTCTCTTACAAACTCTCTGCATTGTTTTTTTATTGTTCTGACAAATATCTTCTGTTCAACTCTTCATTTTATCCTGCAACATATATTCAAAGTAATAAATGACCTATTCTTTAAGTAGTTCCTCTCTATTACTTTATCATTGATAATACTTCTACTATCATCTGATGAGTTTCATCTCGGCTTATGTTGTAGTTTGTCGCTGACATACGCGCTTTTCTATTAAATATCCTCTTTTTATATCTAGTCTACCACTACACCAATTTCTCTCATGAATATCGACATATATCCACCACATATGTTGTATTTCCCAAAAATATTACATTAAACTTATAAAACCTTTACTTATGTGACTTTGTCCTTCATGTTTCACATGCCTCTTCATTTTCTTATCGGGACATAGTTTACTTTATTCACTGACATTCTTTCTTCTATTAAATCATGCATGTGCGAACTACAGTTTATATCTATTATTAATTCTCTACTGCTAATTTAGCTTGGATCATTGACAGAGCAGAAAGAATGTCGACATTCTTAGAAAATTTCTAAACATCTATATCATTTATCTTCAATTCATCTCTATATATTGTTTCTTTGTGCAGCTTGTTTATCATTCGACCCACTCATATTTATGTCGACAAAGTTGTGAAGTAATAAGATAATCTTCACTTCTGAGTTCAACTTATCTTTGTTGCGACATACCATTGCTTGTTACAACATAGTTCTGCTGGTTACCTTGAGATTGTGTCGTGACATTCTGAAATTATGTCTTGACATTTTATATAGTAATTTCTGTTTTTCTTGTAGACTTGTTTCCTTTTTCATTCAACCACAAAACACAAAGTTTGGTGAATAACTATAATTCAACATTAAAGATGAATCATAAACTTCTAAAAATATTCCACAAAAAAATGGAATAAAATGAATGAGTTTAGGACTCATCAAATTCCCCCAAACTTATGTTTTTTACGATATAAACCCAAGAAAATAAGATTTTGTTTATCCTCAAACAATTTGGCTTTTATTTTTGAGACATTTCAGTTTTTGCACTATGTATCTTTTCCCTGATCCACAAATTTAACTTAAAAATAGGTTAGTTTGTACAAAATTGCTTTGAACATGTTTTTTTTAATCTGAACTAGGAAGATTTTCAATTCTAAGTTCACTAACTAAAATAATTCCCATGAGCAATCAGCAGTTTAATTATTTAACCCAATTTGTGAGTATGTGATGGTCTTCTCTCTTTTAATTGGCAGATTGGTTAATCTTGAATAATAGATATGTTCTCTTGATTCTTTACGTCATATGTTTGTTTGTCATATTAATCTCTCTAATGTGGCATATACCTGTGAGTCAATTAGGTCTTTTAGAAACATATTAATGTTTTGCTTGGGTGAGTGGTAGATAAATTGTGAATTTGGAAACTAAGTTTACCCAAATTCTATATAACAACCATTTGCTGTTCTTCATCCTTTACTTTTCGATGTGATCTAGGCAAACTTGAAACTTTGTTTAGGTGCACAATTACATGTTCTATGTTATTGTTGTTTTTCTTGACTTACATTCAAACTATAAATTCAATTCCTCATATTAGAAGTGTTTTTTTTTTTTACTTTTCATTTTAAATGTGGCCCATTGAGCCCATGCAATATTTTATCTTTTTCAGCTTTCTACCACCCTTAGGAGCTTTTGGGTTATTAACTCTCATACTGGAGTTGGCTAGATTTGCTAGATTGTTTGGCTTACCCCTAGAACAATTGTTCAAAGGGAGGAAGGTTAAGACAAAACTCATTATCTTGTTGTTTTTGTATTTTCATAGCTTCTTTTTCTTCATTTGTACACCACATTCCTCATTTCAATTTAACTTTTTCTTTCTCAGCTATTCTTTTATCCTCTTTTGCATTTCAGAATAATATTCTTTGAGTGTCCTCTTCTGTAATTAATTTTTTATCATGCAATTGGAAAACAAGGTTCTTGCACCTTAAGATTCTTGATTCGGAGAGGATTTAGAACTTTTCATTTGCTGGTTGATGGGACATTTGGTTTTAGCTCAAACTGAACTAAGGGATATGCATATGCATATTTACAAGAAGGTAGACTTTGAAAGGTTCAAACTTACAAGAATGGCCTATATCATTTTCTATAACAAATATTAACACTAGAGTTTCACCTTCGACTAATAATCTGGCACAATTTCTAGGACTTTAGGAGATTAAATTGTGATGGATCAAGAATGTCTAATCTTAGCACAATTTGTTATTAGTACTTTTGACCATGTGCATTTATTTTAGGATTCACCAACAACTATTGAAAATGTGAATTATGGTCTTGTTGTTCATCATTTGTTAAATCTTCTTGAATCTTGAAGTTCAACTGTTCTGTTGATAATATTCACAACTGTTCTTTCAATTCTGTCTGTCCCTACAATTTCATCTGCTTTCTTGTTTGGTTTCTGGACGTGTTTGCTATGTTGTTTTACTGGCTCGGCTTACATAAATCAAACCATTCAATTCAGAAAAAATTTCAACATAGCAGCTTTAACTCAATTTCAATTCATCATTCAAATTCCAGCAAATAATACACAACTCCGTCAGCAAGATTATTAAGAAGAATTAGATTATCCTTTGCAAACTATACAAACTAAAAGTCATCCTTCTTTGTTATTTAGATTAAACAATGAAAAATAAAAGAAACACAAAACAATGCAAGAAAAAAATAGAACCAAATTTTACCTTCAGGATTTCCTTTTCATTCATGTTTTTTCATTTCATAACTAGTTACAAGAAACGAAAAAGGAAAAACAACAAGACCGTCATTTATTTTTTTCTCTCATACTTATATAGTGAGCTGGGCTTAGTTACTTGATTGAACTTACCTTCATAGAAGAGAAGTCAGGGATTTAGACTTGTATCTTTCAACCTTCTCTTCCTCTTTAATGTGAAGGCAGACCACTCCATGAGTCATACATTTGCTTAGTAAGTTCATCTTGTCTTCTAATGGGTTTCAGGACCCTAAATTCCCCTTGGGTGAAGTACATTTGATCAGAACATTGACCATATCTAGCTCTCAATCATAATTTTTCTCTGATTATGGTTCTTTATCTCTTATCTCTATTTTCTACTTAGAGGAGCTGGTTTCCTTGATGCTCTTTTATATCTAAATATCAAAGGCATTTGCCTTTTGCATCATATTCTTCTCCATAGAATCCTCCATCTCTTTCATTATCTTCAGCAACTCACCATTCTCTTTCAGCTAATTAAAATGAAAACTCCTATTCAGTTCTCTCTGCTTAACATTCTTTCTCTATATTTTCATTTTACTCTTCTCTTATCCCTTTATTTGGTACATCCTCATTTGATCTCTTATTCTCATCTGCATCCATGTACTCATCTCTGTAGTATAAAAGTTGGAATGTCTTTAATTTATTAATGTCCCTTTCACTGCCTCTTTGCCTCATGACTCTCGACATTTCATCATACACACATTGTTCTGCTTTTGTTATGAGCTTTAGTTTGTGGCTCTGATGGATTTCTCTTGCATCTGAGAGTACAATCAAAGATGGGCTCGAAGCTTCTTCACTACTCTTCCAGATTATCTTAGAAGTTAGATATAATTGTACTTGCTCATTTTCTATGCTTGATCCCTTCCTTTTTTTCGAAACCTGTTCTTTCTCCTTACCTTTGTTCTTTGGCCCCTTAAGATATTACAGTCAAATATTGAGGAAAACTGGACATGTTATTTCTTCTTCAATCTCTTCAAACTTCCCTTTGATGCAAATCAGAGGTCAAAATTTTCAGAATCTGGGTTACTAATCTACGTAGTTGCCTCTTGCATGCCTTAAATGAGAGTTTCTAATATTTTACATTAAATTTGTGTCCATCGAGATGGCATACAAGCTATGTCTTCTCAATTCTCTCTTTATAAAAATTGTTTGATAATTAAAAAGAGTGGAAACAAATAAAAATTAGTTAAACATTGATACGTCTATTTGAGCCTCACTATGAAATGAACTGTGAGGTTCTTCTTATGAGTTCATTTTAATAACACTAGTCGAATCAAGCTATGTTTTGGTAATCCAAACCTTTCTGAGTTCTCACCAAACTTTGGATCATTTTCTGGTTCATATTAGTTTCTTCAATTTTCTCCTATCTTGGCGAAAGAAAGCTTGTATATAGCTGTATATAGCTGCTGCTGCTGCATGTTTTAGAATGCCTTAGCTTGCATGCAACTGAAGCGAAATGTGTGAGCAGCTCAGCCATATCCATAAACTCTGACAGACGAGTCGCACCCATTAAGCCTACCATGTTTAAGGTAAGAATTTCCCTTAACTACATCCACAAATCCGAGGCCTTTGCTCCACCAAAATGGAAGTGACATCGCTTTCTTCTCAATTATTTATAGGGTGGTGAGTGCTTTTCAGCCCCCTTTTCTTATTCAGGAGAAGTCTTGCTCAACATCTTTCCAAGTGAAATATACTGCTTTCAAAGATAATCATATACCTCTTTTCTCCCTTGCTTGTTTGCCAAATGGTTTCCTACATTCTTTCAGTTGGGTGCTCGAGCCTATCCAAAATATTTTTCAATATAAACATTATAAATGTGCATCGTTTATGGAACCATTCATTGCTCACCCACATTTGGATCGCAATCTATTGGAGAAATATATGATGTTAGGTCAAGGAAACTCATTAGATTTTTAATTCATTTTTTCGGTATGTTACGAGATAAATCTTGATTTAATTGCTGAAAAGTGGATAATTAACTTCCAAATTCATTTTCTTGAGGAAAATCTGTGAAACTTCGAATCTTAGCAAAAATACGAAAGAAACCCATTGCGGTAATTAAGGGTCACAACTAAAGATTTAAGTGATCTTGTAGGCTCACGATTGATAATTCAGAATCACGACATCAATAGATTCTAAATACGAAGAAGAAATAGAAAACTTGAACAAGTGAAGTATCGACTTGAAGAAGGAGTTGCGACAAGCGTGTAATTCGAAATGAAGGAAATAAAATCAAGGAAGAAATTCATGTCGCGACATCACTGCTCGACACAAGCGAAAAGAGTGATGTCGCGACATAACTCACGAAGTCGCGACGGGATAAGTATGAAGCCTAAGGAGAAGGTTTTGCAAAGAAAGAGGTTGCAACCGGTTTTTTAAATAAAAGAAGCTTAAAAATTTAGTAAGTGACATCCATTACGATAATAAGAGCATGCACACTGCAGGGAAGGTTGGGTGCAACCAAGATGAGAGATTTAGAGGAGGTCGCATTAATAATAGAAGCCTTGCAGGGAGCTGAACTTGGGCCTTTCACAAGTCAAGGATCAGAAATGATGTAGATCTGCTCATTGGAGTCGCGACACGAAAAGGCGAAGAAGGAAGAAATTGATGTCGCGACATGTAAGTTGCGACTGGAAAATAGGTGGGAAAAGAGGAAAATAGTTTGCAACGTAGAGCGAGGTTGCAAACACAAGGAAAAGAAATGGGAGAAGACGAAGGTCAGCGACATCACCATGAGGTTCGACATGGAAATTGAAAGATATGAAGCAAGAAGACCACCAACAAGATTTTAGATGAGATCAAGAGTCACACATGGAAGTCATCATCTGAACCTTAAAGTAGTGCATAACTAAAGCGATGCCATATTAGAAGAGTTTGGAAGAATAGGAAGACGTATGATGTCATGGCATGTAGCGGTCGCGGCAGTAACTACTTCTGAAGAACGATGACCAAATGAGGTCGCGACTAGAAAACGATGTCCACCTGACCAGGTCGAGGTAGTGCGAGACAGCCCGGGTTTAGCTTGAGAGAGTGTATTTGATCAGGCAATCAAGACAAAGTCATGTCGGCGACTATCATAGAGTCGCTGACATAGGACGATATTTAGACTTTCCATTTGGATTTCCACACGGGCATTTTGGGGATTCATTTGAAATTCTTTTTGCGATATAAATAGGCTAACAACAGAAAGTAAATGATTCAATCTTACTACCTAGAAAGAAAGAGAACTTCAGTGTCATTTTAGAGTAGATTTTTATTTTTATTTTGATTTTTATTTTTTGGTTTCAGATATGGCTAATGCGACGGTGAGAGGTTTGAATCTTTAGTTTATTATTTTCTTAAAGTAACTACAGCTGAAAAATTATAAAAATCTAGGCAATTTGGAATTCATTTTTCTTAGTTTTATTTTAATTCTGATGGTTGTGCGTGATAGATTATGTTCTTAATTTACAATGCGTGTCGAATCTGACTCTCTTTGGATTTGATTTATTTGATCTGATCTTTCTGCACAATAATGGAAGTCATTTAGGTTGGTTTGCAATCGATTGTCCTTTTTATGTGGATAGGATTCCAGTAATGTTATTTAATACCGGTTGAGGAATATATCTTGCCTACGATATCCAGGATGCCTACAGGCGTGACACGAGGATGAAGATTCTGAGGGTTGGGGAAAGAGCATTCTTTTACGGGTATGTTCGACTACCATTAATATTTTAGAGCTCGAGAGTTCATTTGATGTAATCCCCCTGTTAACTGCAATTTAGTGTGGAGAGGTGTATTTAACAATATAAATAATCAGAAGTTCACCTTAATCTATAAATGTAAGTTTAATCCTCGTGTTACAGCTTTAGATCTAATCAAGGGAAGGATCATTCCATAGATGCGGGAGGTTTGAACCTGAATTAAGTAGCCAAAACTTTGCGAAAATCTGAGAAGGTAAGCAAGAAGATTCTTCTTTGTCAATAGGAAATGAATTGAAGTATTGAAAAGAAAAATACCGGATCTTACCCAGAATGGTTGGAATATAGGTGTTTGGTTTGATCTTGTCTTGAGAGAAGCAAGGATGTCAATAACAGTGAATATAGGAAATCAATTCCAATAATTAGGAAATCTTGGATAATAACAGATCCATACATAGAAACGAGCAATGGGTTTAGTCTTTGGAATTGATTGTTTGTTGTTTAATTTGATGGTTTTTCCAGTTATCACAGGAAGCGATTAGTCATTCATTTATATACAATTTATTTCCATTCTCATTTGCTTTTTGTTTTTAGTTTCAGTTTTGAAAATATTCAATATTATAATTTAATTTGTATCGTGTAGATAAAACCTTCATGTAGTTTGAGTCAAATAGTATGATTTTATTGGTGGGAATTAGTGATCATATTGCAACTTCATATCAATCTATTTGGAATGATACGGACTTACATTCGGATTTTACTACTTGTATGACCTGTGCACTTGTGGTGTGTATAGTGAACCTCTATACATTAATCCTTGAACATTGAAAAGAAAGTGTCATTTATCAAACAAATTGCATCAAAGTAACATGGATGCAAGAGAATTAACAAGGCTCTATTAGCTATGTTAATTTGAGGGTTTTAATTATCATAAGAAAAACAAACAAGTTTTTATGAAATTATGATTCTTGTAGTGATTGAAAAATTAAACGATTGATAATAAATGAAAAATATACTAATTTGGACCTTTTAAGAAAGACAAAAATAGTTTATAGCTGATGCCACCAGTATAATCACTAACAAACCCATGTTGTGAAAATAATTTATGTTTCCCAGTTCAGATAATAATCCTAATAATCTGGTGTGTTTTGATTTCAGGAGAACCTTTAATACATGAAGCGGGTTACGACACGATTCCGGCGGATACTAAATTGGAGAGAACACTCGGGAGCTTAAGACAAAAGAAGCGAGAGCGGTATAAGCGAGATGAGAGACATGACGAACGGAGGCGGATAGTGACCTGAAGGAGCCTCCATTCTGTGATGGAGGGGATTTTGGAGGCTGTGTCGGGAAGAGTGATACACCTGTGGGCTTGTGACTCCCAGATGCAAATAATTTGAATTAAACTGACCTTGATTACAATAAAACAATAACATCAGTTCTTGTGGTGCATCCTTTTGAAGACCCAGCAGGCACACCAGGAAGATTTCTCGGGATGGAAAATCAGTGAAGCTAAGCAGGTGTGAGACGGAGGAGGTGATAAGTTGCATCTTTCCATTTCTTTGAGAGATATAAGCGACCCACATGGAGTATGAATCATTCTCTATGGTTCGGTTGATACTTGGAAGGATTTAGTGAAGCTTACTTGAGCGGATTCTTTCCCCGTCTCTCTATGGAGAGAAGAAGAGATAATAGTATTCTGACAGAGGAAGATTAGATTTCTGTATTGGAAGATTGAAAGGTTATTTGAAAGATGCAGTGTGGCATAGATTTGAAACTGAGGATGGAATGATGTTGTCATGCTTCAAATGATGTTATCTAAAGGTGTTATCGATGCTTCATCTTGGAGCATAAACCGAAAAGTCTTGAAAATGAGATATGAGATGAAGACTTTTGGCAAAATGCAATATAAGCTCCACATCCCAGGTTTTCAAGAGGATGCAAGGAGGAAAAGAGTGTAGATTTGATAAGATGGCTTTGACCATGAAATAAGGATGATGGATCTTTGCATGTGTCATGGATGAATGAAAAGCAAAGAGAATGATGCTACTTGCTCATGAAATAGGAGGCGTTGGAAAGAAGGAAACATGGAAAAGGAAGTGCGATGTGGCAGGAAGAAGATTCTTTATGGTCTTGAGAGTTAATGTGACAAACCGAGGACTATCATTCCAAGCCAAATTCTAACCTACCCTCTGACTGTGCGAGGAACCATGAGAGTTCTCATATGGGGAGGAGGGACATTACAAGGCCAGCGGCTGAGACTGAGGAATCCTCTGGGGATATAGCGGCCACGAGAGAGTTCTTGCAGTGAGTGAAGCTGAAATGCAGACTGTCAGGTCAGGAGGAGGACTCATCCATTTGAAGAGCAAATCTGCAGTTCATGGGGAATGACAAAGAATTTCATTGATTCTTTGAGCTGACTATCGGCTTGGAAGCAGAAGTATGATGTCTCAAAATGTTTCGGAAGATCTTTGTTGCCTTGCTAAAGTTTGGAACCTGGTAGAGCTGATGGCCACTGAATGTACTTAGGTGACGGGTGCCCCCTAGTGATACTCGAGAAGAACTAGAAAAGGCTGCGCTGGCAATTCAATTAAAATTGGGAAGGATTTGAGCGACCTTGAAGGGTGAGAAAGAAGAAAGGCTGAAGGCAGAGAAAAAGAAAGTGAAAAGAGGGAAGGAACAGCAGTTGGAGCGTAGGAAGAGTGTAAGCCCGAAAGAAGGAAGAAGTACCAACATACACACTTTATGTTTTCATACCATTTCATAGGACTTCCAAAGTGAGAAAGAAGAAGCAGTTTCTAAATTCTTGGACATTTTAAAGAAGATAAATAAATATCCACATTGCGAGGTAATCGGTCAAATGCCTCTTGTATATACAAAATTTAAGAGGAGATCTGAGCAAGAAAAGGAAGATAGCTGAGGAGGGAATGTGTTGAACTTGTTGCTACACTGCGGTGCCATTGTCAGAAAAAGCTCGTGAGATGAAGACCACAGCGGTTCCTGCATTCACTGTTCCTTAGGGAAATATGAATTCGAAAGCTTTATGTGATTACAGGCTAGTACTCGAATTTGATGCCTCTATCGGTTGTGCACAGAGAGACTTAATTTGGGGAACACTGCTGGCAATTACATTCTGGAATGGCTGATAGATCAATAGCTGTGAAGGCATTCTTGAGATGTACTTGTTAAGGTTGGGAAATTTATCTTCCCAGGTGGATTTTTGTTATCATCACGAGATGGAGAGAAGATACTGAAGTTCGCTTTATTCTTGGGAAGACCTTTCTTATGGCCCCGGAGTTGCCTTGATAGATATCTTGAAAAGGTGGGCGGCACTCGGGGTTTGAAATGAGCATTGTACAATATTAATAGGGTCAAGATCCTGATCTGAATCTCACAGGCGATTATTATGGATATGGAAACAATAGCCTTCGATGTTGAATTGAATTCTGGTGCATGTAACCTCTATCAATAAGTGAGATGAATTTTAATTATCTTGAGTCTTGTTGAAATCACGCCTTAATTGTATTTTAACAAGGAAAGGTCAGTATAAGTAAGCAGGTGAAGATGAAGTAAAGCGACGAAAACATAAACTCGTAAAAGCGAAAACTAATCAAAAAGGGCTATTTGGACATGAAAAATTCCTTGTTCATTTTTTGAAATATGAGTTTTAGAAGACAGAAAAGAAAACCCAGGTTATCTGTATCATTTAGTGATGAAGAAGAAGAATAGGATTCTTGATAGTGTGAAAATACAAAGGAAACAATTGCTTGTCGATTGAGGATCTGAAGGAGTATAGACCTCCATTTACATACAAATAACTGTTTGGATGATAATGAAAAACTTCTATTGAGCATCAAGGCTGAACCCGATTCTGAAGTTTGCTGAGAAAAATTTTGGGAACGATGGTTAAATACGGGTTTTATACTATATCGGATAGTTGATTGTTGCCAAAAGTGCTATTTGAGCCACATTCAAGATGGGTTTGAGTGCTTTTTAAAACATCATGTCAAACCTAAAGAAGAGAGAGGCGAAAGCATAGAGGTGTGATGTGTGCAGGTGCATAGTACCACGCGATGCCATTTCGAGTTTGTTTTGATAATTTTCTTTGAGGTCTTTGTACCTCGACCATTATGAAGAAAGATTGCAGTGTTTTCAGCCATCAAAATAGAGGAATTTGAAGTGGATTTTGAAGGAAGGTGGGATGCGATGGCAAGGAAGATCTGATGAAGCGTGAGGCAATACCTGAGAATTTCAGCATAGTTGCGAGAGTTATTTGAGGATTGAAAAAATTGTGATGAATTTAGCGATCTAAGCGAAAATTGGGAGAATTTAAACTAGCTATTGAATTTAACGTGCCTAGCGAGTGAAACAATTTAAGCTATCTCACTATAATTTTCGGCTAGGCTGATTTAGTAAATTTGCGAATTTAGTAGATTATGACCTATCTTAAGCGGATTCTCATATAATGAAGTGCACACAATGATTTTTGTATTCTTATTTAAGCATTTGGTTTTGATTATATTACTTAATTTTATTATATATGTGTTTATATTTTGTGTGTATTTTGTGGCTTAACTACTTTGAGTTCTGCTAAGCCCCCTGAGCTTATAATACTAAAGCAGCTTTCATTTTATAAAGGTTTCCATAGCCTCATTTAGGTTTAATTTAACCTCTTCTCTCTCATTAACTCTTTTCATTTCTGAGTGCCAAACACACCCTTGGGGATGACAACTCAAGGGATCTGCGTGCTCGCCTCATAACTGAAGAAGAGGAGGGTGGCTGAAGCTTGGTTTTGTAGGTTGTCGAGTTGTCCTCATACTTTAAATGATGCAATTTACATTTGTTCATACATTCAAACTGGAGTTTAATGCTGGTTTAATGTTTGTTCCTTTGGTCAATACTTGCCATGCTTTAGGGTTCGATTGCATGCTTAATGCTAGATGCCAAACCAATCTACTGAATCATATTTCATTACCAGAAATGAGGTTAAATATACTGGGGGTTTTCAAATGAATGGACTTTGAATACTTAATGCTGGTTTTTGACTCAAATAGAATTAGTTCTAGGTTAGGTTTTATAGCTAAGCAAAGATTCGGTTTTGTGGCTTTGACTATAGGTGTTTGCCTGTCTTTGAAACAACTTAGGATATTTTAATAACCAATGTTATCAAGCTAGTGACTGACCTTAAGTTTACCATTTCCACATTTCATAAGCCATTACGGTTGAATTAGAGAGGAACACCACATTACTGTTTTTTAACCCAAAATCAGAAAATCAAACAAAAGCCTCTGTTCAAACACGATACAATCATTCGTACAGGATGGCATTAAAATTAAACTACTTGGCCTTATCTTTGCATTGGCTTGACTCTTAGCGAGTGAGAGGAACTAAGGATACCATCATGGATTGAATCACCTACATTAGCACGGAGATCAAATGAACGATTAGGGATAATTTAACCAAACTCATTATGATGATGAGTTGATGTGTGCTTCAATCAATTTAAGTGTGAACGAACTTTAATCCTTTTTAATTTAACTGTTTGTAACTGAGTTTTACCGCTTGGCAGTTACTGCACAGTTTTTTTTTATAGTCAATTTTTGTTCTAACTAACACTGACCTTTCTTTGGAAAGCTTTGTTGCGTTCTTTGTTCTGTTCAGACTTTATGAGGTGTTTATGCGGCAGCCTTTAGGCCCAGAGGACATCGGGTGGCAGCAAAGTGGGTGCACCACTTGAACAATATTTTGCGAAATAAGTGCAGTGACCAAATGGATCCTCTGAGACAGCAAAGTCAACAAGCACCCTGTGAATCTGACGGCATACGGTCGATGATGGGGAACATACCTCTAGAGTTAAAATTGCCCCTCACACATATACCTCATAACTGAGGATGCTTGTTGAGACCCTACATTACCTGGCACCCACTTTTCATATGGCCTGGAGAATATATCTATTCACACATCACGGAGTTTTGAGGAGGTAGCCTACTGCCTTCAAGGAAATTATCGCCAGCATGGATTTACTCCCGAAGCTAAGCATTTCACGCTCAAGATGACTAAGATTTGGCTCAATTCAACGAGGCCGAGAAACTGACCCAATTAGAAATTGGCGAGATCTTGAAATTTGAATTTTGAAGAAATTCAGTGCTGCAAGACTAACAGTTTAGAGGAAATGATCTACCCTGCTCAGCTAACTGACTAATGAAGTTTATCGATTGTTGGGAAAGATTCATTGAGACCATCAATACATACCACTACCATGGTTTAATCCTGGATTCAGTGAACTATTTTGATGGTATGTTTCAGCCATGAAGCAGCTAATGGAAACAATAATATTAATAGGTAACTTTGAGCAAAAAAGCACGGATGAGGCCATGGACTTTTGGGCTATGTGGCAAGAAACCTCGAGCATAGGATGAAGTAAAGTCGAGGAAGGCAGAAAGATCAAAGCCTTTAGCCCTGAGGGGCATTTATGCACTTTCAGAAGATACACAGAGATAACAAGATTGTTGCTGGCTAGAGAGGTTGGAGGGCTGAAATGAAATGATGAAATGCAGAAGTAGTATTGGGTTACCTACTATCTCATCTGAGCTTGTTTTGATTATCGGACAAATAGTCATCTGGGGAGCCTTGTGAGAGCATGCCCATCTAGAGAGGAGGAGGAGAGGAGGGAGAGGGAGATCAAAATGATCTTATAGGTGCTCATATGGCGGCACTATAACCTAATTGAAATCATCCATTTGTCATGGAAGCAAAACCCCCTGCTAGCATGTCCTCAAGAACCTGGCGGTTTGGCTCCGCTTCAGCGGCCTAACTATTGACCTATCAGATATCTTCTCCACGGTTGAAGTAGAAGCGATCGAATTTAAGTAAAGTAGTAGGCTACATTCGTAGAAAAACGAAGGTGTTGAATGTTCGGACTAACAGGAAAATTGAAACTGATAGAGAGTTCACTCAGCAAGCTTGGATAATATGCATTTGTGAAATTCCCAATTCTCATGACTGACGAAGTTCGAAATAAGGTTCCATTCAGTCACAGCCCAACAACAGAGGGAGTGCATGAAATAGGCGGCTGACTGATCTAAATGGAGGACCAGTGAAGTTAAGCGGTATTTGACTTTAAAGTGGTAAGAAGCTGGGACAAGCGGAGTCGACTCTGATAAAATTCGGCTCCCCTGATGTGATCCACACAGAAAAACAGTTGTTCATGAGGAGGGTGAGGTAAGTGTACTCTAACTCTAGGGCTCTCAGAAAAGAAAGTTCCATTAACTTGAGCAAAAGAATGCTAAGAGTTTTATAGCGTAGTAGAGATTTAATGTTCCTATATGTATGATCCATGACAAGTCCCCACTACGCAAAGTTCTTGAAGGGACTACGTGCAAGGAGTCTATAAAAATGTAAACAAAGGCCTTTTGACTGAGAGAAAGTGAGTCTATCATTGTTTTGCAAGACTCAGTAAGAGATAAAGATAGGGATGTCGGCTGATCTCGGTCGATATTGGAGAGCATCGAGTGTGGAGAAGCCTTTATTAAGGCTTAGGAGCTAGTGTAAACCATACATATTCAGAAATGACCACAGCAAGTCAGTTTGGGGCTGAAACCACTTCTATCCTGCTTTGTCCACTAGCTCAATTCAGGTCTAATACCAAAATAGAAAGACCATTAGATGATATGTCTAAGTGAATGATTTTATTGAGGTGGATTTAGTATTATGACACAGAGCCAGGTTCTTGACAGGAATAATCCTGTTCCCATCATATTGGGAGGCCATTCCTGGCTACTTCGAATGCCATAATAAATTACCGGAATGGGGTTATGCAACTCACATTTGGGAATATGACCTTAGAGCTTCAAATATTTTCGACTTGAGTAAAAGCGTATCTTTTTCGGAGGAAGATGGCCTTGAAAAGTCTGTATAATAGATCACGATTCTTGAAAGAACGGCTAATAAGCGGCCGTCAAGATAGCTAACCTTTTTTGAAAGTTCTCTGGGTGCTGTGACAACAGAACCTCGTGCGCAGGCTTAGTACGGAGATGCTGGAGGAAAAAATAAAATCTACCTGCATTAGCGGTGATGAACGAGGGTTGATATATACATTTACGGAAGAAGATGACAATAATCGGTCGTGATTTCATCAACGCTGACTATACTACTGAAACTTAACACTAACACATACTAAAGAACCAAAACTATAAGCTTGTTAGAGTTGGAAAATTTCTGATTTAAGGCATAAACTGACAATTTGCACCCATCATTTACCCCAGAAAGGAGTCTAAAGAACATTAGGCAGCCAGTGGAGGTTGAACCCCCACCTACAGGAAGTAATTGCATTAGATCTAAATTATCAGCCCAGTATCATTTACCCCATTTACGTGACGCTTGTGGTGAGTGACTCGGGTGGTGCACAAAAATCAGGTGACAATGCTATGAAGGCTGAATTGAAGATTGTCTCTACAAACTCACTCTTGGGTTAGAGAGTTATAACAGATTATAGGAGACTTAATGAAATGGCAATATACTTCTTAGTTAGTTCTTGATCAGCTCCTTGAAAGAGTTTACGGACACAGTTATATTGGCTTTACGGATGAGTGTGGGAATTATTTCAGATGAAATTGCCCCAATAGTCGGAAAAGACCTTTCATATCCATTTTTGCATTTTAATTTTTATATGCTTATAGGAGGATGCCTTTTGGTCTTTACCGCATGACCCTTTTCAGATGTATGCTATATGGTGGAGAAAAACAATGGGTGTCATGGATGACATCACTGCTCTCTTCTGAATGATTTTGAAGAACTCTGATGTGTCCCAGGCTTATCTCTGGGAAGATTGTGGAAAACCTGGTGCTCATTGGAAGTGCCATTTATAGTTGCTCAAGGTGTCTTTAGGCCACATTATTTCGTGGGGATAGAGTTGATAAAGAAAGATTGAACTTGGCTAAACTTAGTCCCAGCGGGTATGAACAGTTAGGCAATTCCTTGTGGTCTTCTGAAACTATAGAAGATTCATAAAGATTTCGAAGATTACTGAAGCCCACATCTGACTCTAGAAAGAATGCCCAGAATTTGTTTGGAAGAAAGAATGCCGGAAAACTTTGAAGAGTGAAGTCCGTTTGACTCTTGCCACAGATAGTAGTGCACTGGCTGGAAGTTGCTTATTACAGGAATGAATGCTGTGAGTGCAGTGATCTTGCTATTGGAATGATTACTCAGCAAGAAGATGGAAGCACTCATATGATCTATTGTACAAGCAAAACCTTATTAAATGAGACTTAAGAATTACTTACTCTGAGAAGATTGTTGGCGAGTGTAGTTTGTCTTTGATAATTAGGCATACTTAGTTTGGGTGATATAGTCATTTTACGGACCATTCAGTGAAATCTCTGACTAAACAAAATGCAACAAGAGCTCATCAGATGGGTTCTTTTACTTGAGTTTAACTTGCAAATTAAAGACAAGAAAGTGAGAATGTAGTGAAGATCATCTTTCAGGTTGTAACAATAGCCCCACGACCTCTACCTGGCCCCATCAGTAATTAATTTTCTGAATAATCACGATCATTAGAAAAAGCTCTGGTATGCTCCCACTTAGCCAATTTCTCGCCACGGGAAATCATAGAGTGGAAAGAAACGGGATAAAAGAGTATTTCTTTGCGAAGATCCGTTTCTTTTATTGGGAAGAGCCCTTTTTATTCAAATCTGTCTGGATCAGATAATCGGGAAGTGTATTACGAGGAGGAAGAACTGGGAATTAGGGCCGCTTGCCCTGAAAGTGCACAGTAATTGGTCATTTGCTTCAAAGGCGAATGAGTAGAATCTGCTTGATGCAGTTTCTTGGCCTTTCTTGTTTAAGAGCTTACCAGATATCAAAATTATGCGATAAATTGATGACTCGGGAAGTTGTCGCGAGTCATATGATGCTGAACCCAATTTTAGTGGTAATTTATTTTGATGTTTAGGACACATCGATTTCATGGGACTATCTTCCCACCTCTTATAGTGCATCATACATTTTGTGGAGTGGCCCATATTGTCCAAGTATGGTTGAAACAATCCACAATAAAACCAGCTGGCTCTGAAAGTGTTATAAATTCTTCAAGAAAACAAAAACATCTTTCTAGGTTGGATTACAGCCATCATTGGCGATGGAGGTTCTTGAACTCATATAATATACCAAAACCTCGTGGCTAAATGTGGTGTGAAACACGAGTGCCCACCCCTTACCGTCACTCAACAAAGTGGCATAAGTGGGACTTGCTAACAGGAGAGATTAAGGATGTCAGATGGGTTGTATGTGACAGAAAAGTGGGTCCCGTGGCTGTTGATTCGGCTGTGGGCCTCTGGGTGACTTTCAAGATAATCCTTGAATCTCCCTGCCTCAGTTTGGTCTATGTTAAGTACATGCTTCAATTGGAGATGAATATAAGGCATGGTGACGATCAAAAAGCTAGACATGGATCTAATGTTTAAGAGTCAAGTTTATGATCTCAATGAGTTGGAAGAAATACAGTGATGCCTACTTAATTCAGAAGTTTACTAAGGAAAAGATGTCTTGCTATTGGATGTGCTTTGGAAGAATTTATTGAGGGACCAGAATCTCATAGCAGCTCCAAACTCCATCACTAGGCCAGCTCTGAAGTACGCGATCAGGCAGGTCTAGTCATTATTCAGCATGACATGCCCCATGGTTGAAGTGGGACTTCTCAATCCAATGTTGATAGGGTGATCGAGTCAATGGACAAAGGGTGAAGCCACATGTTGTCTGTGGTATGTGGGAGGAAATTCTCTGTTTGGACCCTCCTGATCCTACAGTCCACCGTCTAGGGTACTACACAACAGTTCAATGATACCCCGTTCTCATTGTTTCATTCAGGTAAATTTCTTTGTTTGAAATTTGTGGTAGCAATCAGAGTTTGACATTTGATTTCCTTGTATTAACGTTCACGATGACATAACAGATGCGTACATACAGCCATCAACATATGAGGTGACCATTCTAATCCATTAGTTTTTGCATTTCCATGCAAGCTGGATTAAGTAATTTTTATATTTTTGGAATTAGGTTGCTTTAGATTATCTGAATCTGAAACTCTGACTTCATTAACTTCTCTAGTTTTTAAGTACTTTATTGTCTTTATTTGAATTGTATCTACTTTTCTTTCAATTGGACAATTGAATTGCATTTAGATGAACAATTCAGATTTGCTAATTAATGAAAATTGACCTTGGATTTATTTACCTTAATGTTAGAACAATTCCCATACATAGTTTAGTTTTGGTGATTGGATTGCGTTTTCAAGCAGACAATTTTCTTGTTTGCCTTTCTTACCAGCCTACCTTCTTCCTTTACATACCATGAGCTATTAACTCTTTTTACTGATTTGTACCTTTAGGCATGAAAGAATCTATACATCGCTCACTTTGCAAGCCGACCTCGAACTATCTTTAAGTAAACCTCCTTCTTCGTTTATGTATACCCATATATGAAGAGACCGATGTTAATATTCAAGGAAAGAAAAGAAAAAAGAAAGATAAAAGCCGTGGCGCTTTGCCTTGAAACTAGAACACGGTCCGTGAGGTATATATTGGCAGCACCATGATGCCTAAACCTTAGTTGGTTGAGGTGTAGACTTAGTGTTCGCTACATGGGTGGATAGGTGAAGTTTAGCGTGTTGTAGGTTCTTAATTGGATCCTTTCATTGATGCCCAAACCTTAATCGGGCCGAGTCATTTGCACTTCGCATACCTAACTTCGTGAAGTCGAAGCTTTAGCATCGCACACTACAATGTAGTCAAACAAAGAAATAAGAGTGTAGCTAATCCTATTTTAGGCCGGGTCAACGCTTTAAGGCTACGGCAAGAGCCAGTCGTAGTGAATTTCGCACCTTACTCCACCAACTGGGTTACATTAGGAACAATTAGATTTCGTGGAAATCTGTGCTGATTTGATCCTGATATCGTCCCTAAACTTGTTTTATATGTTTTTTTGCTCTCTTACGTCTGCCGAACAGGTGTAAATTGCCCATTTTAAAGGTAAAGCCAACGTACATACACTTTTCGAATCGACATACACTCTGAGAAAACACGCATACATACTTTTTGTTTTAAAGATTGGCGGCGGACTAGCAACGTGTTTGGGTGGATTAAGGCCTACAAAAGTGCTATTTCGAGCCCTATTCAAGATAGGTTTTCAGTGCTACACTAATCATGCCCCAATTAAGCCAATTGATGCGCAGGTCCACTTAAGACCACCGATGCCATTTCAGCCTGTTGCACTTTCAGGCTCAAGGCACTTCACCCATTTATGTCAAGATTTGTTGTTTCTGCAACCTTCAAAATGAAGGAATTTGAAGTGGATTTCAAGGAGTGCCGGGATGCAAAGGGCAAAAATAAGATGCAAAGGAGCGCTATGAGCAATACCGTGAATTTCGCCATGATTGCAAAATTAGCCGATTGCGAAATTTCGCAATCATAGCGAAAATTCAAGATCTCAAATGGGAATTGGGAAATTTCAGTTAGTGAAATTCCTCGCTTAGCTAGCTTAAATCTCATCGTGCCTAATAAATTAACCAATTTCGCTTATCTCACTTTAGCCAGCTTAACATCGTTGATACCGAAATTTCAATTTCGCTATCTCGTGAACTCACAGCTGCAGAAATTCTCGACATGCCAACAAATTTTCGCTATGCTAGCGAAATTCTCCTGACAAGAAAAATCACGCCCTGATTTTTATTCAATCCCAAACGACCTGCTTTGGGCGTATTACCATTTTAAATTTTATGTAATTTCATATTTTTGGTATTTTCGTAGTTTCACACTTCGTCAGACTATATAAACCCCACAAACTTCAGAACCCTAAGCAACTTTTCATTTTATAAAAGTTTCCCAGAATCTCTCATTTGGGTTTCATTCATTTCTCTCTCTTCTTTCATTTTCTAGTCGCCAAACACACCTCTCGAGGATGACAACTCAAGGGATACAAGCCTCATGCTTGGAAGGAGGGTGGCTAGCTTGGTTTCTTTGGGGTCATTGCAGTTGTCCTCTATGCTTTAAATGATACAGTATCGCATTTATGGTTCCATACCTTCCAAACTGTATAGTTTAATGCCACATCGTCAGTCTTTCGTCAATACTGCCATGCTTAGTGGTTCTGCATGCTCAATGCTGATAATCGATATCCTTGGGGATGCCATTTACGAGCCACCGAAACGAGGTTAAATGCTGTGGTTTTTAAACCGAACGGGACTTTCAATGCTTAAGACTTGGTTCGACCTTAAATGGGGAGTGGTTCTAGTAGTTAGGCTCTTAGTGCCTAAACAAAGATCCTGCTTTGGCTTCACTATAGGTCATTCGCTCTAATGCGAGGAAACAACCCGAGATTTTAATAAATTTCATGTTATCAAGCTTAGTGACCCAAGCCTTCAAAGTTACCATTTCACATTTCACTTAAACCACATACTAGTCGGCTGAACATACAACCCCCACTGTTTTTAACAAAAATCCGAAAATCCAAACAAAAGCCTTACCATTTGCTAAACACCGATGCTAATCATTCGTGGGATGAAACTCATCCCCGTGTTCGACTCCCAGGATCGCTATGTCGCAAAGAGCTCGACTACCTAGCAGTTAGGAGGAACTAAGGATACAAATATTGTTGATTCCGAATCACCCTACCGTTAAGACGAATCAACAGTTCTCGGGTAAGCCCAAGGCATGTCGTTCCTAAGAAAGGTGGATTCACCGTGGATCGTAAATGAAAAGAATGAACTGATTCCTACAAGAACTCGTGGATAAGATGGAGGGTGTGTAATGACTACGTAAAATTGAATACTCGCAACCGTAAAGGATCATTTTCTCGCTTTCATTGATCGGGGGATCGGATAGTCTACAGACACCCCCATTTCGTTTTCTTAATGGATACTCGATATAACTAAATTTCTATCAGACCTCGAAGATCGAGAAAAACTACTTTACATGCCCATTTGGTACTTTCGCTTGGGGAGAATGCCATTTGGCTCAGGTAATGCCCCGGTACCTTCCAAAGACGAGATGCGACATGTCTATATTTCTTTCCGATCCAGCGTATAGCATGGAGATCTTCTGATGATTTGCGTGTATGGATCCACTTAGAACAATGCCCGCATAACCTAAAGACAAGATTTCAAAGGTAAAGACAAGAGTCTAGTCCTCAATCGAGAAATGCCATTTTATGGTTACGTATGAATCAGCCTTTGGGGCACATGATTTCGCAGCTAGGTTGAGGTGGCATCAGCAAAAGTTTCAATTATAAGAAATCTTATGCCACCCACTACAATCAAGGGAATTAGGAAGTTTTCAGACATACCGGATTTTATAAGATTTATCGTGAGATTTCTCAAAAGTTGTTAGACTACTATGCAGATTCGAAAAAGCATACTAAGTTCTATTTCATGAATCCCACGTAAAGCTTTCGAGGAAATCAACCAGATTAGTCAAGCTCCCATCATGGCAAAACCAGATCGAATGTAGAGAATTTGAAATCACGTGCGATGCCAAAGATTTCGCGAATGGGAGTCAGATTGGGACGTAAAGATGAAAGTGTTCAAGGCCATCACTATGCTAACAAAACCTTTAATGAAGCTCAAGAAAAATTAATCTAATTACCAAAAATGTAGACGCCTGGCAATGTTGTTTGCATGTGAAAAAATTTGTGCCATATATTTCCAGTGGTCCCATGTCATATACCTTAACGATCATGCAACACCATATCTAACGGCAAAGAAAGAAGCAAAGCCAAGATCGGGATCGTGGGTATTATTATCATAGGAATTTGATTTAGAAATAAAGACAAGAAGGGCAGTGACAATGTGATAGCTGATCACTGTCAAGAGTGTAGAAACCCACTATACAAGAGGAAGAAAGAGAAATAGCAAAATTTTCCGTATGAGCGCTATTCCACCGCCACTCCAATCACCCTAAGATGTCGATATCGCGAACTTCTTAGCTTCAGGAATTATGCGTCTAATCTCACTACCAACAGAAAGAAGCTAAGGATCGACAATAGGTACTACATCCGGGATTTACCCATTATCGTTTAAGAGAGGAGCTGATCTCATTATAAGGAGATGTATCGGTTTGAGCAGCAAGATTTTACAAGAATGTCATGCATCACCATACGGGAGGACATTTCATAGAGATAAAATGTTTCATGTTCTCGCCGATTTTACCGCCTACTATTTTAAGGACTGCTTTGAATGGGTGTTATGTGATCAATGCCAAAGAATGGAACATCAAAGAAAGGCATGAGATGCCCTCGCGCAAGGTATCTTCGTGGTGAAATTGCTTCATGTACGGGGAATAGATTCACTGACCTTTCCAGCTTCATTGAAATATATACATACTCCTACCGTGGATTATGTATCAAAATGGGTCAGAGGCAAGAAATTGTCCAAAGAATGACGCCAATACAAGCCAGGATTTTTAAAGAAATATTCTCAACATATTCAGGGACACCCGTAACTATAATTAGCATGGAGGTTTCATTTTCGCAAATAAGGTGCCTGATAAACTCATGAGCAGATATGGTATCAAACACACATGAAGCTCGCTTATCATCCTCAAAAACAACAAACGTGGCAAGCTGAAATTTCCAACAGGAGATAAAGAGAATTATGGAAAAGACCGGTGAGTTCCAAAGAGTAAAAGATCGGGTCTTAAAGCCGATGATGCACTCGCATACAAACCGCCTTTTAAAACTCCCATCGAATGTCCCCATACGTGACTTGTCTCGGGAAACCTCACACCTACCTCGAATTAGAATATAAAGCCATGTGGGCCATCAAGAAGATTAATTTTGATTTTAAAGCCGCGAAGGAAGATAGCTACTCCGCTTAAATGAATTGAAGAGTCGAGGAATGAAGTCATGATACAGCAGACCCAAGGATAAAACAAAAACCCGCATGATCAAGGAATTTCGAGGAGGGAATTCAAGGCGTGAGATCAAGTCTTCGTTATTCAACCTGCATCAAGACTCTTTCCAGAGTCAAATCCAAATGGAGCGACCATTTACGTGGTGTCAAGCACACGCTAGGGGCGCGATACTTCGTAATCCAAAGAATCATGAGAGTTCAAAGTTAATGGTCGAGATCAAAGACTGTACCCCCTGGGAGAAAGCACTGGAAAAGTAACCCTTAGTTTTGAACAGGGGAAATTGGAAGAAACAAGTAACAATGGCGTGAGGAAAGTCCAATTAAAGACTAAAAATCGAGCAGCCAGGAAGGCAATCCACACCCAAATTGTTTTTAATCTTTCATATAGTTTAAAATTTATGTGTTTAAATTCTAATAACTTATAGTGATTTTTATTCATTATCGAATAAGAGTAGGTAAATATATATATATATGTTTTTTGGCAGGATAATGGAAGATCAGGCAAAAATGGAGAGCATCCGTGAATCAAACTTCAATAAGCATAATGCACTGGTGTGGCAAAGATATTCTTTATTTGATTTTTGAAATTTGTCTTTAAATAGCATGATCAAAATTGGGAATTTTTATCTTGTTTCGTGCTTAAATTTTGAATGTGATGCATAGTATAAGCTGTTGATTTTCAGATGACGAGATGAATCGAGTCAGAGTTGTTTTGAAATGGAATTGAATAAATTGAAAATTGCTTGAATTCAGTAGTTTATGTTTCGTCGCAACATTATCCAAAAGTTGCAAACTAAGAATGTTGGATGAAAATAAAAAGGGAAAAGAAAGTCAAAATAATGAAACCGAGGTCACGACTAAAAATAAAGGAGGGAAAGAACATTTTTATGTTGCAACACCAAAGTCCTGCTGCGGACTGACATTTCAGCTCACAACCAAAATTTCAAGCTGCACTGCATTATCCTAGAGCAACAAAGCAGGTTAAAACCTCTTACTGGGTGTTCCAAAGAAGTTAAAAATAAAATTCATTGAAAATCATTAATCGAGAAGCTTCCAACACTTAATGTCGACTCACATAGTAACTGGCGATTAAACCCAACGTCTATTCCACTTCAAATTCCATCAGACTACAATCTACCCGTTTCTAATCTTTCAAGCCCGTGATCATTCATTTAGAATCTTTGAAATAAATAGTTATTAATGCAGAAACATACATCAATGTCTTGATTGAATGAATTGGTTTGGTTTGCTCAGTTTCAAGGAGAATAATTAGAGGGAATTTAATAAAAACGATCAATATTCTCACCAAATTCCCAAAACCCCTGTTGGAAATATCAAAAGAGTAGAAATTCGAGAAACCTCATTCAATTCATTCATCAAAAATTTAAAGAAGATAAATGACTCAGAGGTTCCTAAGAGACGAAATCATCATATAATGATGGGATAACAAAGGAAAAACAAACAAAGAGAATGAAGAAAAGGGAGAATGAGAGAAAAGAAGAGTTTCAAAGCTGTGAACACAGAGTTTATGGAATGAATGGAGTCGGAAAACAAACCAATTCCATTCCTTATTCCATAAAACGATGTGTAATCAAGAGAGTGGTTGGCGGAAGGGAACTGAAAAAGGCTAATTTCAGGAACCCATCAACCGTAGAAGCCTGCAGGTGAGAAAGGGCTCCAATTTGCTGCACGCACCTGCTCACCGAATCACTCTGAGCGAGCTCAAGGTCCGTGAACCAATTTCGCAGAGCCGCAACCTTCGTGGGGAAGATATAGGATTTTAGGATCGAGAACAGAGAGTTTTTCTCTAATTTAGTTGCCAGCCTTATTTGTGCGGAAGCAGATCAGACAACATCGAAATGTTTCGATATTTGAATAAAATTCCTTATTGACCTACAAATTGATTGTTTATGAGTAAAATGAAATTTTATTTTTGTGTCATTTTTTATTTTTCAGGCATGAATCAACAAATAATTTCCGTTTCCAAGAACAAAGAATTTCGTGGAAGAATCGTGGCGTGAATGATTAAACTGAAATTATGAGTATTTGGGCTCGCATTGCTTAAATTTTAGTTTCAAGAAAATTGGAAAATCATATCACGATGGAACAAAATACTGATGAAATAATGTAAGATAGTAAATAAATACAAGTCTTGGAAGAAATAATACACTTGGTCAACAAAACTTATGAAACTTTGATAGAATTGTGAAATACTTCAGAGATTCGTGGATCGAGGAGTCCATATCCTGGGAACTTGTCTGATTACCACGAGGCGAAATCTGTGTGAAACAACCAACAAGAAATGAAAAAGGTCATCCTCGCATTGAGCTTTCTAAGCCTACCCTCAATATATGCTTAAGCATATTCTCTTGGGCCTGATTGAGCTAAATAAGCCTTATTTCTTCAATAAACAACAACCGAAACCTAAATTCCTCTCGTAATAAACCGCAAGAAAGAGCCCAAATTACCTAGTTTCATTCATAAAAAGTTTACTATAAAGAAGAAACAGTTTAGGAAAATATTTCCAAATTTTTCAATGAAGGAGGTGAAGAAGTAAAGAAGGTATATGAAAGGGTGGAATAAGTTTTGCTCATGGGCCTATTTCCCTTGAACAATTAAGCTCGTAGGGGTGTTTTAACACCTAGTACCCTAATACCAACTGGTACGGGAGTTGCTAGCCCAAAGTTCTCTAAGAGTAATAGAAAGCCCGAGAAGACAAACATTGCACTATTCTAACTTAAAACAAAAGCAAAAGAGTTCAAGAAACAAAGGAACTCGGTATGAATAAAGAATATATGGAAATCGGAATTCCCTAAAAAGTAATTCAGTATGAAGATGAATCGTGCAAAGAGGAGGAGAATCATAAGGCGAGAAGAAAAAGTGGTGAAAGTCAAGGCAACAAGTATAGACAAAGGTGTAAACCTGGGTGATTTACAACTTAAATTTTCTCCATTATCTACCTAATTACCTAAGCCCAACATTACAAGCCTGAAAGACCTCATTGATTTTAAAGGTTGAATTTACCTACATTAGTGGGAGATCAATATGAAAATAAGCCTATGTGGGACTCCTTACAATCGCCCAAAATACTCCCGTAAGATTAACTAAATTCAACATGAAGATGAATGATCAAGACCCGCACACACACACGTAACAAGACTTGTTGAATAAACTGCTTAAATACATTACTTCATCAAGAAATTCAGGATAGAAGCGTAGCCATGTCTTATCTCTTGAATCAAACTGAAATTTAAAAATGATGTCGGTATCTCTTAATTCTGGGGACGAAGGTGGAATGAGACTATGGTATGAATCGTAAAAATGTCCTTAAAAATTCTTAGTTTCATTTATTCGAGGATAAACAATTTTTCTTTTTCTTGCTGGACAAGCAAACTTCTTAATTTTGGGGGGAATTTGATGAGTCCAAACTCATTAGATTTTAATTCATTTTTCTAAGTATGTTACGAGATAAATGTGATTTAATTGCGTAAAAGTGGATACTAACTCCAAATTTCATTTCAGAAAATACAACGTAAAACTCAAATCTAAGAAATATCAAGAAACCAAATAGCAAAGAGACCAGGTCACAATCCAAAATTTAAGTCGCGACAGAATGCCTGGGCTTGCCAAGAAATTTCCAAGTCACGACATCAACAAATTCTACTCAAGAAGAAATAGAAAATCAATAAGTGAAGTCGCGGATCAAGAAGGAGGTTGTGACAAAGAAAACGTGGTCGAGACTGAAGGAAATAATCAAGGGAAGAAATTCATGTCGTGACATCACCTTGATGTTGCGACACCAAATGAAAAGAAGTGATGTCGCGACACCACTCTGAAGTCGCGACAAGGATCCGTCTATGAAGCCACCAGAGAGGTTTTTGCAAAAGAAAGAGGTTGCAACCAGTTTTTAAATAAAAGGCTCCATTTCAGGTCGCAACATCATTCTGATGTCACGACATACACACAGGAAGATTTAATGTGACGCCCCATTTCCCGGGGGTCCGTTGACTACCCGTCAACCCGCACACGCGGATGTCAAAGCGCCAGACGCCACTTTAGAAAATTCGCAGTCTCTCACAGAGCTCTACCCAAATACGTGACTGCATATCCCTGGGTCCCAAACAAAGGCAATATATATCCAATACGGCCACTGGGCCCATAAACAATTTCAATATTCATACCAACTATGAACTAACTATATATCCTATAGTTACAAGAGTTAAGCAATATTTTCACTTTAAACCATACATATATTAAACTTAAAGAGTTTTAATACATGTAAACCACCAAGCCACATTCCAAATTTTTCTCTTCTAATCTCCGCCTCAGACGAGCCGTCTCGCACGCCTCCTTGCACTGCAAAAAGCTGGGGTCCCACGACGGGTGAGCTAATGCTCAGAAGGAGAATCGCCCTAAGTGGGCTACTCACCACCTAAGGCAAAGGTAATGTTCCAGTAAGTAAACACACATTCAAGCAAATGACGATCCTACTCGAATGTCTACATGACTAACTCGTATCTCGAGTCCTCACCGACTCTCTCTCACACTCGCCTAAGCCTTGTATGAGAATTATTATTTTATTAGTTTGTGGACAACCCTCCGATGTATATATATATATATATATATATATATATATATATATATATATATATATATATATATATATATATATATATATATATATATATATTAATCGCGCAGCCCGACGATTGATATATTATTTGCTTGTGGACTACCTCCTCCGATGAATATCAATTGAGCGCTCCGAAGATTGATATTTTTAGTTTGACCAATTCTCCGATAATTAATCTTTTAGACTACCCGAACCTTTTTCTCTAGATTCCATCTCATGCACTCACTCCCTATAATCCAGGGTGTTTTAGTGCATATGGACGTATGTAGCGCGCCCATTACGCCTAATCACATGCAAATATATAAACATGAATATACTAACATAATTCAAATCACACAATCATGTTATGTAATTTTTACAACTCATACATCAAAATTAGCTCACTTACAATGATCAAACACGGTGCAATTTAATTTAAACTACCTCTAGCCAAATGATATATTCACACAAAATATATTTTTGTGTTTCACTATTCCTAAGGAACAAGAAAAACCTAGGTTTTACGGTTCAACCATTCCATCGGTCACTTTGTGAACTCCAGTATTTCACGGCATTCCTGACCTAATTTCAATCAAGGCCGATTTAATGCATAATTGCCACACAAACAAATCCACTAAAATTCCCATCACTTCGCCAATCCAAAAATTCTCAAAAATTTTCCAACAATTCGGTCCCAAGTTTTGGGACCGATCAAACGGCCCCTCACGGCCTTAAACCAACCAATACTTGGTTTATTACAATTTTGGTGAAATGAAACACCCAAACAGCCCCTCACTAAGCATTTCGGCCAACATTTTGGTTTCCAAAAATTATATCACCCGGTCCCAAGGCCTGGGGATCGATCAAACTACTGCTCAAGGCCCCATACCAACCGAAACATTGAAAAACACTTAAAGAAGGAATAAAACCCAAATAGAGAGAAACCCCTACTCCCAAGGAGTTTAACAGAAACCCTAATCCTGCACCCATCGCGTAGGCCGGCCTCTCACAGAGCAAACTTTCCTTCTTGTCTCGAAGACTGACTACGGACGCTCGTATTTCGAGAGAAGTGGCTCTCTCTAGTACTTTGAAAACCTCAACCAGCCGCTGCCCTCGATCTCTGCTCCAGCACCGCCCATTTAAGGAGATGACATCGTTTTTAAGAGCTTAGTGACTTAAAGACTTTTCTAAAAATGACGTTTATGTCCCTCTTTCCCAGTTTTGACATTCGGCACTATCTCGGCCGTCTATTTACATCATTTCTCTACTCATACCACCTGCGGCAGAGCAGCACGTGTTATATGTGGATCGTCAGACTAAATCGACACGACATCTGTAATGTTAGCGTCTGAAAACGGTAAATTCCGACCGTCTTCGAATTTGACAAAAATTTTCGCGGTTAGCTAGATTTCACAGACGATTCCAACGGTGAAATCTGCCATCCGAGATCTAGAGAATAAAATTACGGATTTTTAACCGAAATTACTATTTTCAGACCAAATTACTCGATTTCTTTTGCTCTTTCCGTAAATTGGAATTTTCTGTGGTCTTACATTTGCTAAAAACTAAAGATAGAGTTTAGAAGGAGGCCTGGGGAACTCGTAGCCAAATAGAAGCACTTGCCAGAACCGAACTTCCGACCTTCACAAGTCAAGGATCGAATGATGTCGCGACACTCATTAAGGTCGCGACCAAGAAAAGTCGAAGTGCCAAATTGATGTCGCGACATGTAACCCAGGCCTGACCTGGAAAATAGGTAAAGAGGAAAATAGTTGCAACGTAGAACCGAGGTTGCAACCCGAGGAAAAGAAATGGGAAGCAAAAAGAGGTCTACATCACCATGAGGTCGGCATAAAATTGAAATAAGGAGCAAGAAAGTGTGCTTTTAATGAATGCACTTGATATTGGTTATCTACATCACCAACACGATTATGTAATTAAGGAATCAAAGTCACTACATGTGAAGTCATCATACAAAAAGCAAAGTGGTCGCAACCTAAAAACTGATGTCGCAACTCGTGGTCGAAGAATAGGATGACAATGATGTCGCTGACATGTAACCGGTAACGACATCAACACCGGCCGAACGATGAGCACGAGGTCGCTGACTCACAAATGATACTTCACCATTGATCAAAGGTAGTTGGAAGACAAACTGGTTGAAACTTAAAGAAAGAAGTCGCGACTGATCACGAGCAATCAAGACAAGTCCATGTCGCGACATCAACTTGAGGTCACGACATATGATAGTGAGCTGGGCTTTTTCCTCGATTTACCTAGAGCATTGGGATTCGCCCAAATTCTTTTGCATAAAGATAAATAGATAGCTGTAGAAGAGTAAAGTAAGATTCCGTCTTCACTACCCAGAAAAGGGAGAAGAAGAGGAACTTAGTGTATATTTTAGAGTAGATTTTTATTTATTTTTATATATTTTTTTATTTTTTGGTTTTGAATCTACGAATCGTGCAGACGAGTGTAGCCGGATCTTAGTTCTATTATTTTTCTTAAGTATTAATGGCTGAAAATTATAAAATCTAGACGAATTTCGAATTCATTTTTCGCTTTATCAGAATTACGTGGTTGTGCGTGATCTGGGTGTCTATTTCTAATTCGAGAATGCGTACTAGAATCTGTATCATTGATTTGATTTACATTTAGTTACAGCTTTTCTAAGACAATAATGGAGAATTAATTTGCTCGATTTTTACTTAATCGTACATTTTGAATGGATAAGTTCCTAACAGTAGTACCTATACCACCATTGAGGGAATATCTTACTTTGATATTCCAGGATGCCCTCTCGTGACACAGACGAGATTCCCGAGAGCAAGGAGAGCATTATTTTCGGGTATGTTCGACTACCATTGATGAACTCGCGAGCTCGAGTTCATTTTGATAAATCCTCTATTCAAGCCATAATTGAAGTCGAGGGGTGTATTTAACAATATAAATAATCTGAGAGTTCAATCTTAATCTATAGGTAAGTTCCAATCCCCGTTAGCTTAGATCTAATCGGTGAAAGGATAAACCCATAGATCCGAGGCTGGTTACACCAATTAAGTAGTAGAAACTTTGCGAAAATCCTGATATGGTAAAGTAAAAGTTCTACTGTCAACCGGAAATGGGTGTGAAGCTTTGAGAAAGAAAATACCTGTGATCTTGCAAGAGAGTTTGGAATACAAGTAGTCGGTTTTGATTCCTTGCTCTCGAGAGAAGCAAGGATATCCAATCAATGAATATGGAGAAATCCAATTCCACACTAGGAACTCGACACAACCCATCCATACATAGAACAAGCAATGGTTTTAGTGTCAATTAACCTGCTCCATTGTATTTCATTGATAGTTTTTTGCTTCTCACAGGAAACCTGATTCAATCCATTCATTTGTATACAATTACTTTCATTCATTTACTTTGTTTTGGCTTAGTTTGGAACATATTCAATATATAGGATTTTTAATTTGTATCGTGTAGATAAACCTTCACTGTGAGTTTTGAGTCCAAATAGTATGAATTTTAGTAGTTGGGGTAGTTGGATTTGGTGTAATCGCTATCAATCTCTGGAATTATACTGACTTACATTCGGGACACGACTTAGATTTACTCGCACTCATAGATCATGTATCGAATCCTCTATACATTTAAATCATGAACATTAAGAGAAAATTATTTTATCAAACAAATTTATCCAAAGTAACATGGATGCAAGAGAAGTGTAAGGCTCTCGTAGCTATGTTAATTTGAGGGGTTTTAGTCTATATAGAAAAAGGCAAACAATAGATTTCCAAATGAGGATGGGAAAGGTCTTATGAAGTATATCCCTTATACATAAAAACTCTGCACCACCAAGATTCCTTGCAAGGGCACCAAGATTCTTTTTCTTAAGTTGCCCATTCTTTGAAATTTATCACAATGTTTAACCCATTCAAAACAATATCTAATAGAGTACGCCAATAAAAACCTTATTGGAGGATTTTAAGTGTGACACCCTAACCTGGCAACTCTGTGTTAGGAAAGGGTGTCACGAAACTATAGACTTTAAACCTGATTTAACTGAGCAATTCTCAAACATTCCTTAAATATAATCATATAATTTAACATATATTAAAAAACCACACTATCATACCCCACATGTGAAGGCTCAAGCATCCTCTCTCATATATTATTTACAAATCCCTTTCCTTATACCTAAAAGTTAATATACATTATACGGTTTAGAATAAAATATTAAAAAAGAAACACTGCAGGTGAGCACCTATCAATGAGATGGCCTTCGAGGTTGATGTGGAATGTCTTGTTCTCTAGCCACCTCCTCGGTACCTACATGGATAAACACCCATGCTAAGCATAAAGCTTAGTGAGGATCCTTACGCATGGATGACCACTAACCATGATCATCACATTCTAATACTCATATAACTTGCTATGCATATATATATATATATATATAATCTTATAAACTTGTAAGTTAAAATAATCCATGAACTTACCACAATTAGATAATTTAATTCATTATGTTAATCTCATGTGCTATGCTAATCAGGCTTTGTCTATCGGAATCTATATCATTTAGTCATAGTATTAATGACTATTCATGTATTTTATATTTCCATTATATGTTACACATTACTTCCTATGTTTATGATTCATGTCTCATTTATCCATATCTTTTCATCTCTTTTTACATGTGTCATGCTTGCATGTTCCAAAGAAGTGGATACGAGAAAAGACTGTATGTACCCGAGGGTACTATCACTGTATGCGACAGTGATCTCTATCTATACTATACTGTATGACCCAAATGGAGCCAACTATATTTGTATGTTATAGAAATTGTATCCCTAATAGGCATGCCCATCTATCCATCTACCAGGTCATAAGCAGGCAATCAATCTTATTACGTTTTTAGTACATATCCCACATACATGAATAACTATTGTTATAATGTATGCACATGAGATTTTCACTATCCATTATTCTCATATTCATAAAGAGCACTTTCACATATCTCTTATCATCATAAGAGTGTACTCGATGCTACTTTATATACCAACTATACATGTATTCTCTTTTCTTCACATGACTAAAATTCACGTCCTTTCTTATTATTCCATTCTATTTATTTCATATTATTTAGCATTAAATCATATAACTTTTAGGTCACTTTCCTTATCTCACTTAGCTAAGTTATACTAACTTATTTTCATACAAAACCATCTCCAATAATTCTTTGAGAGTATATAAGAGACATTTAGATGTCTCAAAATCCTATAGTTATGTAGCACCCCTTTCCGGTCCCACTTGATTGGCAAGTCCGAACTGGATCCGGGATGATCGTTTAATTCTTTTTATTTACATTTTATTAAATTTTTTTTCAGAAGTGTCGCAACCTAAATCCCCGGCCCAACCCGAATGGTGGATCCGAACCGGAGCCCAGTTTACTCCGACAATTTTCATTTATCTTATCAAAACATTTTATTTATGTTACTTCATTTTAAAGTCTTCACCACGCTGGAAGCATTTCAAATGAGCCCATAAATATTTACATTTATACAAACACATTTACATTAAGGCATTCTATGCCCCTTAAAAAAAAAGGAGTATTAAAACAATATTTGCATGAGTTTAACTCGTTTGATTAAAAAATATCAATGTTCAAGAATGCAATGTATGCTCATGTCGAGGTATATACTTATACACCGCACGCTTTCTCTATAACTCTGCGCTTCTTATTCTTGGCCTCCTTTCCTGTTCACTCGATACTTGGGCATAGTTAAAAACTACATGCTAAGCATTTTCATGCTTAGTGGTTCTATACAGTTCTCTATCTAATCCAGCATGCTTTTATTCAATCATACTTGTTACTCTATTTCAATGGTCAATGCATAAACAATACATATGCTTATACATTTGTACATAATTTCATTTACAAACAAGCATTTTCAATGCAACAATTCCTTCACAATTCAATTCATGAGATTTAAGCATATATTCATAAAGATGTATTTGGTTTACAATCTCATTTTCACTTGTCAAGTTTGTTATGTAACCTTGACTATTCAATTTATTTTCACGACGGATTTTGCTTGGTGAATCCAGTCTCGTGTTTCATTCGGTAATGTGCTTACACATTTAGCACCCCGTTCATCAATACGATGGATGCCGATCGGGTGCATTCGCTATGGTTGGTTTAAAATGCCACATCGCCATTACGACGATAACATTGATGCATCTCACAAAGTGGGACATTTAGCAATATAATTCTTCCATCATGGCAGATGCCGATTGGTGCATCCTGCTAAGTGGGTCATTAATAATTCACTTCGATTTGTTATGTCACAATATGACAATATCATTTGCAATTCAAATAAATGGACACGAGCAAATATTTGACAATTCATCCAAATTTCTCTATTTCAAACCATTATGTGAGTTCAGATTACCATTCAATTGACGTATGCATATTCCATACAATAATTTCACATTTACATAGTAAACTATCAATACACTTATAGTAAGGATAGAGGTTCAATGAACAAACCAAATTATCGATCCCTTTGTCTCGCTCGGCTACCGCCCTAGGTTAGCTGTCGCCTTCACCCGCACCTAGTCAAATACAAATTCTTTCACTCTTAGTGGTTGAACAATTAACGTATCTAAACGACACGCTGCCGAGGCGAAGCGCAGGTATGTTACTGCTTTCACTTAGTTTCATTCTTATTCGAACTCCATTAGTCATTTATTAGGTGTAGCACCCCTTTCCGCCTCGAATTCGCTTAGCTGTCCGAACCAAGTCCGGGTTTCTCTAATGTCACTCAATCACCTTATCAAAACACGCCAGAGCTACACTTGAAGTTGGCATAAAATCCTTTTCAAATATGCGGAAGCGTTTAAAGGTGTCTTACTCCCACTCATTCATGCAAAAGTACAATTACTATAAAGGCATATCAAGTCTTTTTAAATGATTTACAAAATAGATATTCATACTTGAAATTGTTTTTACAAAATATCAATGTTCAAAAAGAGATATGGAGTGAATGCATATGTCGGAACATACTCCGCAATTCTTTCTTTATGACTCGACGCTCCTCGATCTTGCTTTTCGCCTCCTATTCAATCGGTACTACAAGATAGATAAAACTACACGCTAAGAATTTTCATGCTTAAAGTGGGTTCTATACAATTCCATTTCTGCTTCGCCTTAAATCAAATCATGCGCTTCTTTACTAAACAAACTTTCAGATCTTTTTTGTATGATCATTGTCAATACAATACATATACTTATTTCATATACAATCATTTATGGTTCATTGATCAAATCCGAATATACACTTCCATATGCAATAAGTCATTGATAATCAAATCATGATTTACAGCATTCTTTTCATTTCACCTCGCAATCATGATTTTCAATTCCACTTGTCACAATCTCAAATCAATTCAATTCAGTTCTGCCTTGAATAAACTAACCCATGTTTTTATATACAGATATCTAATCACCGCACGATCCTCGCGGGTCAGCAGCTCTGCAGATAAAATCCGCTATAACACAAGCACGGTCCTCACTGGCTGTTGATTATTATTAAAAATCAATTAGTACCTACCGATACGGTCCCGCCTGGGTTGCTGGATCGAGTTACCATCAATACAATCGCTCGTAGTACTCCGCTTATTTTATCCCCTATTGGTGTATACCAATCTATCCTTCATACGAACTAAATGGTTAACATTCAATTAAGGGCGTTCAAATCTTTTATAGCAACATACAGTACAATATGTACATTTTTATAAACGGTTCATTTTCAATACTCATGAAATTTTCATTTGCAAACATTTCACAATCAATTTCTTCAAATCAATTAAAACAATTCAATATGCTTTTCTTATGCATTTATAACAAATAGTTCAAATCTTGAAACGAGAATAGGAGAAGATAGAACAAACCAAAATCGTCACTTTGATTCCGATCTTCGAATCTCAACTTCAATGCGGGCTTTCCTCCTCATCAGCCCCTATTTAAATACAATGCACAACCACCACAGAAGATATCAGATGCTCGTTAGTTTGGTGTTCGTCCATTCTTCACTTGAAAAATTTCGAGACACATGAGCCATAATTTGCCTATGCTTTCTTTAAAATTTTTTAGCTCTATGAGTCTATTTTGGGTGAGGAATGACCATCTCAAGTTTGGGATCCTAAACTCAAGTTAATGGAATTTTAATGCCAAACTGGTCAATATGCTCGCCACGCTTACTCATCATATTCCCAATTTCAGGGGTCTTAACTCCATAAAATGGTAATGGTTTGTTCTACTCATTTGAATCTATGGTTCTATGGTTTCTTCTCCAACTGAAATCATCCACCTGGGATCACCGTAACCTCGTTATTGCATTTTTAAATCTTACTACCCAATTTGCAAAGGTATCGACCGTTTCACATAGTCAACTTTGACAAATTTCTGGCACTGATGAGTGAAACTCCAACTTACGGCCAAAACACTAAAAATACCCAAAACAGAGCATAACCCGGTGGAGCTAAATTCCGAGCTCTCCTTAAGCCCGTATTTGGGAGCCTTAGAGCCAATTTGCCCCGACCTCTTATACATTTGTAAACCTATCTTTTATGGTTCTTTAACAATCAATCACTTCATTTGGATGATTATAACTAAATCTATAGCCAAAACAAAGAATTAAAGGTCTTGATAAAATTTTTTGATAGCATTTTGAAAACCCAATACTTTCCCTTTTGGCAAACACCTCCAAACCAATCCAAACCAATCTAAATAGTGCAAAACAATTCAAACCGAACTAAAACCATCCAAGAACACTTTTATACCACATTTGGGTTTATTAAACCCAAAACACAAGTAGAAAGGTTAGGTTTGGTTTTTCATCTTAAATCCCTTTTAATCTTCAATGTGCCAAGCTTTCTTCTTCAACTTGACTTAAACTCTCGCTTTAATGGAGCAAGAATCACAACCTCTTCACTCCCTTGCAAGCCCCAAACTTCCCTTCACTTCTCTCTCAAACCGCTTTGCTCAAAATGAGCTTTCAAGACCACTTGGTCTTAAATATCCCATGTCACATAAGGCCTGTTTCGTCTTCTTTAGAAAAATCCATTTTGGGTTTAAGTTCTCCTAATTGCTAGCTTGCCCACTATTTGTCTCTATTTGCATTTAAATTCTCATCAATCACACTTAGACATTTCTTCTTTCTAAATTATGACTCTTAGGTCCTTATTTCACAATTTCCAATTTTTGCCCTTTTTCACTTGGGTTTATTTCTGGGTTCAATTAATTTCTCATTTTACCATTTAATATTTGCATTTGGTTTTTAGCCATATAATAATTTAATCAACATTCATTTAACAATTCCCGAAAAATACCCAAGTTGGCTCAATTTATACCCGGAATATATAATAAAATTATTAAAAAAAAAATTCTAGGGTATTTTTGGGGAGTTACATAGGGTCCCTAAACAATCGGTGTACGAATATGGGACTTAACGATGCAAAGTATGCAAAACTAGGGTTGCTGGGAGCATCGGTACCGATACCACTTTGACCTGTACCAGTACCAGTCCTCTTCCGTTAATGGGTACTGGTACAACTTTGAGTGGTACTGGTACCACTTCTCCTCTGCATAATGGGTACCGATACCAACTTTTGGTACCGGTACCACTTGCGGGTTCTGCCCAGAAAAAGGCAGATTTCGCCTTTCTCACCCATTTTTCTTTAATAAACCTCCTCCAATTCATCTCATATCAAAAATCCACCATGGAATCCACCTAAAACAACTCCAAAAGTTGTTTAGCACCAATAAGACCCTTTTTTCTTAAGTTAGGGCTTTTCTTCAAAATCAAAATCACAAAAGGGTGAAGTTAGGGTTTGTGTTCATACCTTGAATATCTTCAAATCTTCTCTTGTAGGCCGCTTGATCTCTTAGAAGCAAGAAGTGGGAAAGAATCACACCAAAGCTTTATCTTCTCCTAAGCTTTAGTTCTCTCCCTATTTTCTCCTCCCTTTCTCTCCCAAAACGGGTTTGCTCCAAATGAGCTCCCTTAGACTACGTTTTGGTCTTTAACCTCATTTAAGTGTAAGGCCATGTTTGGCCTTCCACACTAATTCTCATTTTCCCATTATTTTTTTTCCCTTTTTGGTCTTAAGTCACTTATTCTTTATAAGGCCTTGTTTGGCCACAAAAAATGCATTCTTTTGACTTAAGTTTTTTCTAAATTGCTTTATAACCCATATTTCATTTTATTTGCACTTCAACTCTCATGTTTACACTTAGACATATAAACTTATTTACAATTGACCCTTAGGTCCTCATTTTACAAATTTCAAATTTTGCCCTTTACACTTAGGTTAATTTCTGGGTCCAATCAATTCTCATTTAGCATATAATATTTGCATTTGGCTCTTAACCATATAATCATTAAATCAATATTCATTTAAAAATTCTCGGAAAATACCCAAGTTGGCTCAATTTATACCTCGAATATATAATAATTTTTATTATAAAAATTCTAGGGTATTTTTAGGGAGTTACACTTTCCTAAAATAGGGTCCGACTTCCCTTGTTTTCTGAGTACAATGAGTTCAAAATCTCAACATGTTTTCTTCATGAACTTTGTTCCTCTATGAATCTATTTTACTTAGAAATTGGAATCATCCAAACTTAAGTTATGACCTTTTAATGCCAAACGGGTCTGTTTGCCCGGTTTACATTGGTACTCGACTGTGAGACCCGATTTCAGAGATCTTAACTCCATATTTTGACACTAGTTTCTTCTACTTATTTGAATCTACGGTGTTAAGGGTTCTTCTTCAATTAGAATCATCAAATTTGAAGTACCATAACTCCAGATATGTCCTAAATAACCAAGACTGCTCCGTTTTCAAAACAGAAATAATAACCGGTCTTTAGACCTAAATTTGAGGGTCTTAAAGTCATATTAATACTATTCTTCTATAAAAGTAGGACAAGTCTTGCTCTCTCCCGACTTGAATTTCCTAAATCGAGCACTCTAGACCAAGTTATGGCCAAATAATTCACTTGTGGCTCGGGAAATTTTGATAGCATTTCCCCAAAAACCCCAACATTTCCTTTATACTGAAATTCCTCAAATGAGGACCACAACCAAATAAAAATCAAAACCAACTTTAAACCCAACTCAAACAACAAAACAAAGAGGAAGAAATTAGGTTAGTTCCCTAACCTTAATTTTCTTGAAACCTTCTCTTCTTCTCTTCCTCTCTTTCTCTTCTTTTTTCTACTTTCTTCCTCTTTACTTGCACATGGAGAGCATGGAAATGGATTGAGCAACGAATTTGGTCTCCTTCACACTACCACCCGAATGCCCTAGCTCTCCAAAGCCAAAATGGGAAAAAAAATGATTTATAGAGACAAATCTTTGGTCTTATCTCTACTTGTTATAAGGCCATGTTTGGCAAAAGGCATTTAACTCTAATTTTCCATCTTTTTCATTTAAGTCCTCCATGGTTATTTCATTTACACATCTAATTATCAAAATTCTACAATAGCTTAATTTCCTTTGTGTCCTTAAGTTGATAATTTACCACTTATCCTTTGTACTTCTTTAAAAATTCCGATTATATCATTTTTCACACTTAACCCTAAATTTTTAAAAAAAAATTGACTTCCATTTTACTTTAAACACATAAACCATTAAGGTACAATTTATGGTGTTACACCCTCTCTCTCTCTCCCCCCCCCCCCCCCCCCCCCTTAAAAGAATTTCGTACTCGAAATTCATACCTTAATCAAATAGATGTGGGTACTGAGTCCCCATTGTCGCTTCTAATTCCTATGTTGCTTATTCCATACCGTGGTGTTGCCAAAGCACTTTTACCAATGGTATATTCTTATTCCACAATTGTTTTACTTCTCGAGCTAATATAGCTTTTGGCTCCTCATCATAGGAATAATCTTGATGCACCTAAGACTTCTCGCACAAAGTGTGATACGCGCTCATCCGATCTATATATCTCCGAGACATAGACTCATGAAATACATCATGTAATTTGGCTAACTCTAGAGGGAGAGCCAAACGATACTCCACTGTCCAATCCATTCCAAAACTTCATATGGGCCAATGAACCTCGGACTCAACTTCCCTTTCTTCCCAAATCTAAGCATCTTCCTCCATGGAGATACCTTTAGGAACGCTTTATCACCCACTTCATGTTCAATGTCCTTCCTTTTCAAATCGGCATAAGGATTTCTACGAACACTCAGGAAACTTTTAACCTTTTTCCGAAATAACCCGAACTTTCTTCATATTTTACTATGTCTCCACTCAATCACTTATGCTCATTAAATTATGTCCAACATAATGTGAGTTCTACATCACTTCATATAAGCTCTATGGTGCCATGCCAATGCTTGATTGATAATTGTTGTTATAGGAAAATTCCATCAACGAAATATACCTATCCCAACTTCCAGGAAATTCCATTACACATCCTCGAAGCATATCTGCAAGCACTTGAATCAATCTCTTGGACTGTCCATCTATTTGGAGGTGAAAAGCTATACTGAATTTGAGACGAGTGCCCAATGCTGACTGTAACTCCTTCCAGAATATTGATGTAAATCTTGGGTCTCGGTCTGACACAATTGACAATGAAACACCATGCAATCGAATAATCTCATCCACATATAGCTCAGCTAGTTGATCCATAAAATAGTTTTTCCGAACTGGTACAAAATGGGCTGACTTCGTGAGTCTATCAATTATCACCCAAATAACATCATACTTCCTCTGCATAAGAGGGAGGCTAGATACGAAATTGATGAGTCTTAAACTCATCTATTTTTAATCCATTTTTCTAGCATGTTTTTAACAGTTTCAGATATATTTTTATGCCAAATTATGGAATATTCACCAACTTTGTGTTTTGCATGTGTTAATTGAAAAATGAGAGTAAACAAGCAGAAAAGAAGCAAAAAATGGAAAATGCAGCAGTCTCTATCAAGGACATAGTTTTTGTATGTCGCGACACAATTTCAAGCAAGCCAAAAGAACTATGTCGCAGCCAGCAGCTATATGTCGCAACAAAGTCTAGGCTAAACTTCAGGCATAAATAGAATTTTTGTTTCGACAAAGAGTTCTATGTCACGACATTGCTAAAGAAGAATGAAAAGAAGACTGTCGTGACAATCCTTAACTTTTTCACGACAATGATCAAGGAAAATAGCAAAGGAGTTGTGTTGCGACAATATTTCCTCTATTGCAACATAAAAGGATGAAGATTAACATATGAACTCTGTCGCGACAAAAGATAGCTTTGTCGCGATAGAAAATGGCAAGAATACAACACAAGTCAGCTGAGACAAGTGTTTTTTATGTTGTGAACAAGTTTTCAGCATAAAGTCAACTCAAGGAAGAATTCCTGTCACAACAAAGAAAATCCTGTCACGACATTAAATTCAGAATTCACAACAAAGAGCAACAAAATTCTATCCCAACAAGGAGTTGAAAAGAAACACAAGAGGAATGGCGACAAAGAAATTCATGTTGCGACACAGTAAAGAATTGAAGACAAAACCTCTTCACGACAGAGAAGTTTTATGTCATGACGATAAAAGCTATGCAATGATAAAATTCTGTCGTGACAAAAGAAAATTTGGTCGCGACAGAAATTGAATAAGAACTAAGGTTAGTAAAGTCAAGTTTGTCGCAACAAAGATTTCTATGCCACAACAAATAGCTCAACAAGCGACAAGAATCAGAGAAGAAAAGTCTGTCATGCCAAGGAGTTTCTTATCGCGACCGAAATTGCTAAGGACTTGAAGAAATCCTGTCATGATAGAGAAAACTTTGTCACGACAGAGTTGACAGGTTGAAAAGGAAAATGTTTGTTGAGACAAATTCCAAAAGCATAAGGAAATGAGAAGCTGGTTACAAAAAAATTTGGTGTCGCAACACAAGACATCTATGTCGCGACAAGAACAAGATTGCTGAATAAAATCTATCTTGCAACATTATCAAAGTCTGTCGTGACAGAATCCAAGAACAAGCCCATAAATTAGGCCGTGATAGAAAACAACGAACTACTACAGAGGCCAGCGACAAAGACTGAAAACTCTGTCGTAACAGAACTTTCTATGTCGCGACAGAGCGACCAATTTAGGCCAGAATTTTAAGGATCCACAACGCAATTATTGAAACATTGGAAAGTCTATAAATAGACGCATCTAGGGCACTGTGCTTAGCTTCAGCAACTCCAGGACGTTTAGATAGTTGAAGACTCTTGTATATTTTTATTTATTTTTTATTTTTTTTATTTCTTTTTATTTTATTTTCCAGTTTAGTAGATTTAGTTTCAGTAGAGTTTCAATGTAGATTTTAGTTAGTTTTCTTTTAGATTTATGGATTTGAGTAATGAACTGAAGTGTACCTTCGAGCTGGAATTTTATTGATACAATCTTCTTTCTCATTACTGTCTAATTTAAATGGAGGATGGAAAGTTTATGGAGTTCATTTATTTCAGTTTGTTTACAATTTCAGTGGATTTACCAGATCAGTTAGTCATTGATATGAGTGAACCAGTTTTGAAAAGTTGAGCTCTCTGGAAATGGGTCAATGATGATAGTCATTTTTCTGCACAAGGTGGAAGAATGTCGTAGTTAGAATTCTTGAATTTATTCGATTGGTATTCTTTTCGAATTTATTTGTTCCCAGTACTAGTACCGTGTACCCAAGCAAAGTATTATATCTTGCTTTTATTTCTAGGAGGCCCTCTGCGTGACATAGAGATGGAGAATCCTAAGAGTATAGAGCAGTTCTTTGTGGGTATGGTAGACTAATACTCTGGAACTAATGAACTTTGATGGATTACTCAGATAGATCACCAACTTACTCGTAGTTTGAGGATAGCTGAATGAAGTATCAGTTCAATCTCTCAGAGGTCTCTCCTATTTCTGATGACTTGATTCTGATCCCGTGTTAGCAAAGATATATTGAAGGTGATGGAAATTTTCATCAGAAATGAAGGATGATGTGTCAATCAGCGGAGAAAGCATGTCTCTGTCTATGGGGTAGAATTCTTAGGTCTAAGAATTTGGGTATGAAGTATTGAAAAAATACCGAGATCTTATAAATGAGTTATATTTTACAAGTAGTCGATTAGACTCATGGCAGTGAAAAGGAACCTCCTAATCGTGAAAAGTATGGTTGAGGGAATCGAACTATGCTATCATGCATCTTTAATGACTTCAGTTTTTTCAATTTATGGTTGAGCTATGAATTGATATGATGCAGAAATTGATTATTACTCATTGATCTAGATCAGTTTTGTCTCCTCGGTGAATTCTCAAACCATTTTATTAAAATTTTCATGTATATTAAAGAAATCAATATACGATTAAGTTACTTTTTTAGCCATCTCATCATCCTTGATAGGTTAATAGTAATGATCTTGAGTAGATGGGGTAGTTAGTCTTTTGATTTAATCATCGATTACCATTAGAGCGATATCAAGCATTTAAATATCCACTTTTATTACTTGTATGGCTTGTGCACTTGCGATGATAGACCAACTCAAATTTGAATGAATCGTTTTACAAAAAAAAGCGAATCAATCTTTAAATACATCTGACGTTTGGTCGTGAGTTTTTGGCCAGTGAAAGTTGGCGAGGATTAGATAATAGTCATTTGGTGGCTGTGTCTGAAATTTGGTCAACAAGTTTTGGTCTTGATTCTTAGGGAGGCGAATAGTTCTTGGGTGAGCGATGCAGAAAGTTTAACCTTCTGCGATCACATCGTATATATAATTTGGTCTCAGCAAGTTTTTGAAGAAATTTGTTGGCTAGAGGATAGATAGTGAATTTAAAGATCAATATTTTAACTAAAGTTACTAATTTGGACATTTTTCATTATTATAAAGTTTACAAAAACATAACAAGTTTTAATGGTAGTAAACCCCAGAAAATGTAAGAAATTTTCATTTGATCTCAGTGTGTTTCTATTTTAGGAAGATTTTAAATACATAGAAAACTAGAAGCAGATCTATTACCTTTAGACCTTTGAAAGTGAGAGAACAGAGAATACGGAAAGTTCTTGAGTGCTAAATCTCTGAGGATGGTAAATGGGAGAGAGACTACAACATCCCGGGAAAGAAGAAGAAAGAAGAAGGGCCTTAGAGGCCTTACACTATGGAGAGACTTTTGGAGGCCTATTATTCGAGAAGTACTGCATTTGTTGGGCAACATGCCATGAAGCTTGACAATTTTGAGTTGGAAGCGGCCAGTTACTGTAATTTATAGTAGCACTAGTTTCTTGGTCATCCCTCTAAAGATCGATGAGTATATGGGGAGATTCGCGAGGATGGAAAACTGATCGGGTTGAATGGGGTGAACCCCGGAAGTGATCAAGTGCGGCTATTCCCATTTTCAGCGAGGAATGTGTAGCAACTTGGTTTGAATCATTGCTAGTGGGATCAGTGAACAGCTGGGAAGAGTTAGTGGAGGCCTTTATGAGTAGATTTTCGCTGGCTCTAGCCACGAGATAAGAGGAGAAATAATTGTCTTGGCGGGGGGAATATGAGAGTCTCTCTGATGCATGGGAGAGATACAAGAGACTGCTAAAAAGATGCCCTATGCATGGAATAGATTTGACCACTCAGATGGATATATTCTATCATGCTATGAATTATGCCTCAAAGGGTATAATTGATGCATCTTATTGTGGGGCTTTTAAGAGAAGAAGTGCAGAGGAGGTAAGGCAGTAGATTGAAGAATTTCCAAATGCGACTCTGAGGCTCCATCGGCTTTAGAGATTGAGTGGGGCGAGGAAGTGGTTTAATTGAGTTGAAGCGCCATGACTACCATAGAAGCAAAGTGGATGCGATGAACAAACTTTAAACAATGAAGAAGAATGCACACAACTTAGCAGAGTGGGAGGCTTGAGTAAAGAAGAATTTGAAGCGTGTTGAGGACGATTGAAGAAGAGCCCTACTAAGTTGAGGAGGCTCAGTACCTGAATGCTAATAGGAGCTACACTTTTAAGCTGACCTCAGCTTGCCCCACTCATTGTACACTGTACTGAGACAGTAAATTCTCATATGGTGGAGGAGCACAACAAGGTCGGGCAGACGAATATGCGATAATATCATGCCTCACTGGTTCCAACAATAGTAGCGCCAAGCGGGACCAGAGACGAGATAATCAAGAATAAAGGAGATCTAATTCCTTTGAAGACCAAATGATTGCTTTCATGGGGGAAAACAAAAGGCTGCTAAACATACATGAACAAAAGTTTGTTGAGCTAGCAACATTCCAGGAAAACATAACTGTGTTTTAGGCCAACACTAATGCCTCTTTGAAGAATCTAGAGACTCAGGTAGGGCAACTAGCTTTAACCATGTAGATTCAGTCCAAGGATTCATTTCCAAGTGACACAAGGAAGAATCCAAAGGATTGTATGGTAGTAACTCTAAGAAGTGGTAGAGAACTGGAAGAGAAAAGAGTTGAAAAGAAGGACATTGAGGAAGAGAAATATGAAGAAATTGGAGGAGAATTTAGTAGCACAACTCATAAACTACGGAGGAGGAGAAAACAACAAAGATGCAGCTAGAGCAACAGGTGGAAGAAGAAAATCTAGGGAGAAAAGAAGGAGTTAAAAAAGGTTACAAACACCCGGGTTTCCATTTCCTTAAAGGTTGCAAAGGAAAAGCTTGATGAAGCGATTCTCACAAATTCTTGAACATCTTCGAAGATAGATATCAAATATCCCTTTCTCAGGGCGTTGAGCTCAATGCCTCATTATACAAAATTCATGAAGGAGATATTTGAGTAGAAAGGATTGCTAAAGAAGGACTAGTGGTTGACGACAGCTTTTGTGGTCAGTTGTTTAGAAGTCTTTACGAGGAGAAAATGCGGGATCAGGCAGCTTCGCTTTTTCTCACCACTACTCTGATTAGACGGCTGATATGGGAAAAACATTGTGTGAATTACGAAGCCGATATCAACTTGTGCTTTGTTTGTTGCTAAAGAACTGGCTTGGGGAACACTCTAACAGCCATGACCTTACCAGTAGCAGGCGAACAGTGGCTTTATCACGAGCATTTTAGAAGATATGTATCGAGTGGGGAAAATGGGTTTTGATGGACTTCTAATAGTCATTGATGGGAAGACAAGCAAGTCCCAACTGACATTGGGAGAGTGCTTTTCTTGGCAATAGGGCGACTTTGATCGATGTGAAGAAGAGAATTAACTCTCAGAGTGTTGGAGATAAATGGGTGCGCTTGATCAAATCACGAGTTTGAAATAGCTTGAGCTAAGTAATCTTGGTTGTGAGATTGGCAGAAACAAATTCTCATGGGTTACTAGGCCGAGTTAATGATTTTAATTTTCAGAGTTCAATGAATGAGAATGAGATGAATTTCCAGTATCTTGAAGTTGAATTTCTAGACTCCAATGTTAAATTTAAAAAGAGCGTACTCGGTGTTGAAAATAATATAGAAAAATCCGAGTAGTTATAAAGAGGGAGAGATGTAGGAAATGTAAACAAAGTTTAGGGTTTAATTCTAAAGAATGGCCTGAACATTTGGAGTCTTTCTTGCAACCAGAAAAAGGAAAGCCAGTCATCATTGCAGCTAGATTGACTGAGCTTGAAGAACAAAAACTGTTGGAGATTCTCATAAAATATAAGGAAGCAATATCTTGGTCCATAGAATATCTAAAAGGAATCCAGTCCTTCTATCTGTATGCACAAGATCCTGTTGGAGGAGAATGCTAAAACCTTTATAGAGCATCAGAGAATGCTGAATCAGTAATGAAAGAAGTAGTCATAAAAGAAGTATTGAAATGGCTAATTGGAGGCTTCATATATGCAATCTCAGACAACCCTTGGGTGAGCTCAGTTCATGTGGTTCCAAAGAAGGGAGGATTCATTGTGATCAGAAATGAGAGGAATGAATTGATTTCTACAAGAACTGTGACATGATGGAGAGTGTTTATAGACTACAAAAAATTAAACACTGCTACCAGAAATGACCATTATCCTCTACCTTTCATTGACCAAATGCTAGACAGGTTAGTAGGCACTCCCATTACTGTTTTCTTGATGGATATTCTTGTTATAACTAGATTTCTATAGCCCTAGAGGATCAGGAAAAAATTACATTTACATGTCCTTATGGCACCTTTGCTTTTAGAAGGATGCCTTTTGGATTATGTAATTCTCCTACTACCTTTCAAAGATGTATGATGTCTATGTTTTCTGATTTGGTGGAAGAGGCTATGGAAATCTTTATGGATGACTTTTTAGTATATGGATCCTGTTTTGAGAATTGTTTGGAAAATTTAGAACAATACTTTAGAGGTGTCAAGACAAAAATCTAGCTTTAAATTGGGAGAAATGCCATTTTGTGGTAACAGAAGGTATTGTCTTGGGACACAAGATTTATGTAGTTGGGGTAGAAGTAGAGCAAGGCTGGCTGTTATAAAAACTCTCATGCCACCTACAACAGTCAAGGGGATAAGAAGCTTCATTAGACATGTTGGTTTTTACAGAAGATTCATAAAGGACTTCTCAAAAATCTCCAGACCATTCTGTAGATTGCTAGAAAAATATGCAATTGATTTTTATGAACCATGTAGATCTGCATTGAATGAAATTAAATCCAGATTAGTGATAGCTCCCATCATGTTGATACCTGATTGGAACAGTGATTTTGAAATTATGTGTGATGTCAATGATTATGCAATGGGAGTTGTATTGGAACAAAGAACTGAAAAGATATTAAAGGCCATATACTATGCCAGTAAAACCTTTAATGAGGCATAAGAGAACTACTCAACCATAGAAAATGAGATGCTGGCAATGGTGTTTGCTTGTGAAAAATCCAGGCCTTACATATTGGGGTCCCATGTTATAATACACACTGATCATGCTGCAATTAAATATCTTATGGCAAAGAAGGAGGCCAAACCAAGACTGATAAGATGGGTACTACTGCTACAGGAGTTTGATCTTGAGATCAAAGATAAGAAGAATGGTAACTGATGTGATGGCGAGATCCCACTTTGTCTAGATTGGAAAATAAGCGTTGGAAAGAAGGCGAAATAGCATAAAATTTTCCTGATGAGCATCTATTTTTGTTGTCAGTTCAAACACTATGCTGATATTGTCAATTACTTAGCTTATGGAGTTGTGCCACCTGAATTCAGCTACCAACAGAAAAGAAAATTGAGAACTGATTTTAGATTTTATATTTGGGATGAGCCACTATGAAGGGACCAGATTCTCTTCCTAACGAGGGACTCTCTACGGCACTCCTCACAGTTTGAGAAAAATTTCTTTTAATAGTTTTAAAATGAATCCTTGGAGCGAACCCATTTATATAGTTATGCTTTCCATTAAAACCTTATTAAACACTGTGGGAAAATTTTTTCTTTTCTTTTAAACATTAAACCCTTTTTATACGATCAAGCATTTTGCAGAAAATTGGGCAGAGTTTCCTCTGTTTTTCGAACATTTCCCAATTTTACAACACAACGATAAGCATTTTACACTCTAATAATGTTCGTTTTACTCTCGTCCCGACTACGGGACATCGAGTCCGCCTGAAATTTCAAATCAAAATTTAAAATCATTTTCTGAACACAAAATATAAACAATATTTTTATAACCGTTGGGCTCGAGTCGGGGATTACACCCAACCGCCTATGTTCCTATACCACCCAGAGGATCAGAGCTCTCGTAGTTCATTTCTTTAAAACATATATACATTATAAAATAAAGGTGCACAAGTAGTCCATTTATAAAAGGTGCATACATTTTGAAAAGGGTCGGCCCGCGTGGCGAGTAATCACTTGGGCACGAGGATGATGCTTGAGTTTGCTCGTCGATCTACGCCCCTAAAAACATTTTATAAAACATTTGGAAGAGGGTGAAATTTAAGGAGCTCAGTAGAGTATATGATTCATAGGAAAATAATGTTTCGGATATAGTTCAATAAAATGTGTAAAACAATTGTATAAATATCTCATTTCAATAAACATTGCTACTTTATTTTCTTGTTTGAATCAAGTCATATCAATGGAACCCACTCTTGTTAACCATAGTTGGCTGTAGAGAACACTCAGTGAAGCAGTCTTACAATCAGTGGCGAAAGACCTCGATAAATGGAGTGCATTTCTTTTAGATACCATTGTAGTTACCATTGCACTATGGAATAAATCACATCATGCATTGGTAACCTTTTCCATTACTTTTCACGTGGCAATATGCATCCTCTTCCACCCACCCTGCATAAAATCCTATCCACTTTCCATCCTTTCCCGTGTGCCATACCCACACATGGCAAAGCACTTTAATTACACTTTTCCTTTAAGCTTTATCTTTGTAACTTAGGGTAGCAGTTAGTGCTCAAATAGTGCTATTTTTGAACCACTGTTTATAGTAAGGTTTTGAGAACTTTGTGTTTAAATAGCTTGATTGGCATTAAGGTCCCAACTTCCTACTTATATTTTGTGGCTATTTTGTAGTTATCTGAAGAAATACGCCAACGTCATCTAGCTGACTCATACACGAAGAATCCAAGCCGAACTCGGAGATGTGTGTCATAAGTCGGATGGAAAATGGAGCCTAAGGCCCGAAGAAAATTGGACACTATGAGAAATTTCGCGGGGGTTCTGAATTTTAACTGTAAATTTCGCCGGGTTGCGTCAGTTTATGATTGAAAATTGCAACCTGCTGTATCTCCACTTTAACCCTAGATTTGTGCAGCACTACTGTGGCTTTTCCCTAAATGCTTCTGCTATGTATTTTGTTTGAGTTCAAGACATTTTTTGTAATTTTCATTTAATTAAATTTTGTATCTAAGCCTCGGTCAAGTGTGTCTGAGAGGATCGATCTTTGTGCAATAATATTCTGGAGTAGCTTTTAGATCTCTACGCCTTTGTGATTTTCTCATTTTCTCTCCCTTTCTCTGCTTTCTCCACCGTCAGAACCTTTCGGCAGGGATGACTTCAACTTAAGGGATGTGGCACAAACCCCTCATCCTTGAAGAGGCCACTAGGCCAGTTTAAAAGTGGCTGCTGTCCTCCCTATTTTCGCATATGTAGTTATTATCATTATGATTACGTATCTCGGCTCGAGGTTTAAATCCTTTTGATGTACTATGATTGGCTAGTACTTGGCAAGCTTTTAGGGCTCAGTGGATGCTTATTGCTGAGTCCACTGAGGCTCGCTTAGTTGTCATTTATTTACACAGGTTAGGTCAAGGAATCGATTTTCTTGCTATGAAACATAAATGACCAATAAATTCTATATTTAGAGAAAAACTTTTGGGGTTCATTTTTGTGCTTGAGATCAATTCGAAATGACTATAGATTAATCCTCAGCCAGGGAAAAATACGGGACACTCTCGGTGCCACTATAACCTCGAGCCCGGTGGCCAGACTTGAGGTTCTTTTACATTCTGTTTTCATTTTTGTTTTGAGTTTCAAACAATCCTGTATTTTTTTGGAACCCAAATCCAAAGTGAAATCACCATTTTACATCAGCTGCAAATCATTTGAAGTGAAGAAAACCCGTCTACGAGTTAGATACAAGTATATCTTTGCTAGTGCTCCCAGGCTCTGTGATGGGGTTTAGGTTTATAAATTTTGTTAGTTCGGAGCTGCCTAGCTACACGTTCGTCTTAGAATCGAAAATGGTAATTCTTTGGGGATGATGCACTTGTCTGAAGTGAAGTACATTGAACTTGTGATCCTCATCCGCAATGTTGGTGAAATTCTAACCCTTTTGTCTCTACTTTTATTCTCCTGGCGGAGTTCTTTAATTGGGTTGATTTAAATTTTATACTGTCCATACATAGAATTTTTATTCTTTTTATTTATTTTTATTTTAGATAACCTTAACCTTTTTTGGTAGCCCTGCTTTCTCTTTTGTTGTCTAAACTGTGCCACATCTACCGACATGCACCATTGGAATGAAACTACAGCATGAAGATTGGAAAGGTCGATGCTCGGCAAACGAGGGGGTTGTGAAGTGAGCTGAACACTAACCGAGATGGACCCTCCACCGAACCATGAGCCCGACAAGGGTTCGAGGGTGAGTGCCTCTGGAACAATGGGGACCATGCCACACCCACAAGGGTGAGTGCATCCTCATGTATTGTACCTCCCTCAGGGATGTGAATTAGCCTAGGGCCTTATCTAGTGCCCTGCTCTCAGCTCCATGGTATGGAAAGTGTCATGCTCACATCAGAGATTTAGGGGAAGTTTGCATGACTTTCAAGAGGGTGTAAGCGATGTGAGTGCAGAGTGAAAGCCTTCCGCAACACGAAAGGCCAAGGCGAGATTTGGCTCAAATCTAGGGCTTAAGGCTATTAGGAATTAGGGAGATATGCAAACGGAATTTTGAGAACTTGACACCACATGGAAACCCGATAGATACGAAGGAAATTTTACCTTCACGACTCTAGAAAATGAAATTCTACAGTCTTGGGGAGAGAAAGGAACCTAGAGATCATTAGTGCCTGCCCTCATCATGGTTTTGATACTTGGATACTAGTTAATCCCACTTCTATGATGGAATGCCTTCCTACTATGAAGCCTTGGTTGTTGGAGACTATGTTCGGAGGGGATCAAACATCAGGGGAGGAAGCCATGGACTTCTTGAACTGTGTAAAATTTGAGACATCCCAAGCATGGGATGAGGCTGACTGAAAGGTAGAGAGGATGAGACTTGTAGACAACCAAGGAGGTATGTACTTTCGATCATAGAAGGGCGTGGGAGATGAAAGCAAAAGCTATCCACTTTAGTAGAAGGTTGGAATTTGGAAATGCGAAATCACCATGAGAGTACGACGATGGCGAGGCATCTATGACTAACAATCCTTGTTTCACTTTCCAATTCAATGAGCACCAAGGAGAGCATTTCCCAATCACTCCTTTAGTAAGGGATATGATGGCGAAGCGGACGATATTGTGGGGTTAATCTGAGCCATGTAGCGATACCTGTAGCGGCTTACATAACCTAGCTGGAGAGGAACCAATCTCAACCTCTCTTGGAAGCCAAAGCCTCCACCATATGTACCCCCAGCTACAATAGCGGTATGGCTCCTCATGTGCACACCACCTCCCATGCTCCATCTCGATTAGACAGCTATAATGAATTTGACGAGTGGTAAATGACTTTGTGGAGGAACGGGAAGAGCGTGAATGCCGAGCTAATTAGAGGCAGACACGATTGGAAAACACCTCAACAAAGATGATAGCCACCACAGTTGAGATCTTTGAAAAATATGACAACCTGCGGTATTCAATCTCAAGGTTAACCCAGCGAGGTGCGAAAGGAAGTTTCCGTCTCAAACCTTTACCCGATCCAAGGGAGTGCATGAAGTGAGCTCGTCCGAGTGAGCCAGTCTGGATGGATGAAGTTGTAATTATCACATTGAGAAGTGGTAAAGAGCTTAAACAACCAGGTAACTAAGCCAGCGCAAAGAAGGCGAGAGGTTAAAGAATTTGAACCGGAAAGTGTGAGTGACCAAAGACTATAGTGAAAATAACACCTTTACCTTTTTATGAAGCCTTTAAAGTAAGAAAAAAGGCCATCAACTGAGAAGTGAAATCTTAGAAGTGCTAAAGCTAGTGAAGTCAACATCCCCCCTACTTGATATGATTAAACAAGTCCCCACATATGCCAAATTTTGAAGGACTTGTGCATAGTGAGGGAAAGAGAGAATTTGGAAATGTTGTGAAGGCGCTCATTTATCAAGTCGTGCTATCATCCGATGTAGCTCAGTGAAGTATAAAGATCCGGGTTGTCCTACCATCTTGGTTAATATTGGAGGCACTTATGTAGAAAAAGCACTGCTGGACTTGAGTGCCAGTGTAAACCTGCTTCCTTATTCGATGTACAAACAGCTCGGGTTAGGAGAATTAAAGCCCACTTCCATCACATTGTCTCTTGCAGATAGTTCCATAAAGATACCAAAGGGGACAATACAAGTGGACAAATTCTCTTTATCCGATGGAATTTTGTTGTACTTGATCTGAGAACTAGGCTGCGATGAGGGCTAATTATATCCATATCATCTAGGGAGACCATTCTTGGCCACACTTCTAATGCTATTATCGACCCTACTGAAATAGGGTTATGCGGCTCACATTCGAAACATGACCTTGACATCTTCCGGCAAGTAAAAGCACATGCAGCGGTGGAAGATGGCTCGGAAGAAGATGCGCATAATTGATACAATCCTGGAAGAGCGAGTGCCTAGCATTAAATGCGGGATGTGCTAGCGGGAACTAGTTGATTATTTTAAAGAGTAGCGAGGAAGCCCCAGACATGAATGTTGTGCGGGAGCCTTTGGAGAAAAAAGCGAAAGTGCGGCTAAGTTAAGGAAGGAACCGGTGACCACACAATCTGGACCTCAAACCACCTTACATGGATTGATGTCTACTTAGAAGAATAGGAGGCGGTGCTGATTGTCATATCCTCATGCCGCTCGGTGCTTCACGGGAAAATAGTCTGCTGGGCATTCTTAGGAAGAACAAGCAGGCTGTTGGGTGGAAATCATTGATCTGAGATTAGCCCGGAGTGGTTGCACCATGCATCTACTTGGAGGAGAGGCCAAAACCAGTGGGCAGCCACGAGGAGGAGAATTTGAATCCTCATATTCAGAGTGATGCGTGAAGTCACAAGTTACTCTAATTGGTATTATTTACCCATGTCAGATGTAACTTGGGTGAGCCCAACCCATGTTGTGCCTAAGAAATCAGGGGTGACCACTATGCATAATGAGAAGGGAGAGGAAGTGCCCACCCGCCTTACTACAGGTTGGAGGGTATGTATTGATTACAAAAGGCTAAGTGAGGAGATGAGGAAGGATCACTTCCCTCTACCCTTCATAGACTAGCTTCTCGAAAGGATTTTAGGCCACCAGCCACATTAGCTATTGGATTAAGGTATTAATTTATTTTCAAATTGAGATTCTTGAGAAGACTAGGAAGACCACCTTCACACCTGCCCCTGCCACATCCATTATTTGTACTCGGTATCTTGATTTGGTGGAGTGCATTATGGAGTTTACATGGATGATGTTATAGTTTATGGAGGAGCTTTGAAGAATGCTTGACCCGACTTAGAAAGCATCTGCAGCCCAGGTGTATAGAAAAACTTGGTATTGAGCTAGGAAAAATGCCATTTATGGTCAACCGAGAGGTGTCTTGGGACATATTATTTCGAAAGGAATTGAAGTTGACAAGGCGAAAATTGAGATGATCTCAAGCGCACTCAGCTAATGTAGGAATCGTGAAATGATTCTTAGGGGCGTACGAGACTTTATAGGAGATTCGTCATGGACTTCTCGAAATTACCCAAGCCCTTTATAAGCTATTGGAGAAAGATGACAAATTTATGTGGAATGAAGGAATTTCTTTAGAGCTTTGAGGAACTCAGGAAACTATTGACTCTTACACCCAATGTGGGGCCCCATTGGAGGTTACCTTTCGAGGTGTGTGCGCCTTGAAGTGACCACCTCGCCATTAAGGCGATTCTCGGGCGGGGAGAGGGAAGAAGGAAAGCCCTATGTGGTCTACTACCCAAGCAAGACATTGAACGAGGCATAGAGGAATTACAATACCACAGAGAATGAGGTCTTGTGATGAATGCATTCTTTGGAATGAGGATTCGAACTGTTGGTTGGGTTGGACATAATCATATTCACAGATCATTCAGCTTTGAAGTACTGCTCACCCAATTTGAATGCGAGCGAACTTATTAGATGGGGTTCTTACGCTGCAAGAGTTCAGCCTAGATTAGGGACAAAAGGGTTAGCCGAGAGATGTTGTTGCGAGATCATATCTACGAGACTAACCATAGCACACAACACTCCTGACCCCCGATTAATGATGAGTTTCCTGAGAGTCCTGCTCTGATTGAGAACACACCTGGTATGCGGCATTGCGGTGCTTGGCAGCGGGAGGTCTGCGATTAGGCCTGAGGCAGGAAGTTTTCTTTGCAAAAATTCACTCTGTTATTAGGAAGAGCTTCGCTTCTTGTCTGAAATACTATGCTCATTAGATAATCGGAAGGTGTGTGCACAGGCTGAGCGATAAGGGATCTTCATTATTCTTGGTGAGAATGCATGTGGAGGCCATTTTGCTTCCTAGAAAACTGCCAGGAAGGTACTATAGTCTGGATTTTATTGGCCTTCCCTTTTCAAGGATGCCCATACCATGTCACGAAGTCTGACAAATGCAAAGGTTGGGGAAAATCTCTATTCGTCACAGTGCGCTAGACCCGATCTTTGGTAGTTGACTGTCGATGTTTGGGGCATCGATTTCATGGGACCATTCCCTTACTCCTTTGGATACATCTACATTTTGGTGGGAGTTGACTATGTGTCAAAATGGGTTGAAGTAGTGCCTTGCAGAGCAGCAGACCACAGGGTGGTGTTGAAATTCCTAAAGGAGAACATCTTCTCCAGATTTGGGGTCCTGAGCCATAATCGGTGATGGAGAGTTGATTCGTGCCACGATGGTGAATTTGAATCAGCAAAATTTATATACCTAAGTTCCTCCTACGTAGTAGTCAAGCTCTTTCTTGATATAGAATTACAGAATTCGAACACGAGGATGGGTTTTCTAAATCACAAAGGAATAGTTTACAATAAGTGTAAGGTAAGGCTTTCTATTTGGACTTTTTTAGTTTTTGTTTCAAAGCGATTAAGAGTAGTTTAGCTATTTGAGAAATTGTAAAACCTGAAAGTGATGTGTGAAAAGTTAACTTTGAAGATTTGGGTCACCCCAACTTGTAACCCAGAGCGAATAAATTGTCCTCTTCGGGTTTTATCCTCGCGTTATGACAAACAACCTATAGTCGAAGCCACAGCTGGGATTTATGTTTAACTAGCAGAGCCCTAACCACTGAAACCACTCCACATATGGCCTTTTAGTTTGAAACCCTAACATTCAACATCATTTCAGTGGCTCGTAAAGATCATCTAAAAAACCACAGTGCATCTAGCAATAAGTATACACTGTATCCTAAAGCATGGTAAGTATTGGCCAAATTAATGACATTAAATGATATTCAACCTGGATTTGAAGATAGGGGTCATAAACCTGATTACTGTAACTTTTAACCTGAGAGGGCAGCCTGCGTGTCTGCATGGCAAACTAGCTTCCTTCCTCTTAGAAAAGGAAGCAGCGAAGCATCTCTTGAGTTATCATCCTTAAGAGGGTGTTTGGCGGCGAAAATAAGGAAAGGAGAGAAGAAACACAAACCCTAACTAAAATCTACGAAAGATATTCTGAAAATAAAAACTTGCGAAAATTGCTTCCTCGATTTGTTTGTAGGGTTACAAAATGGGAGGGGGCTTATATAGGCCTGATGTATGAGAAAATACCATAAAAGCCCTAACAATTTGATTTGAATTTAGGAATAAGGAGTAATACCAAAAAATTGAAGTCGGTTTGCATTAGTACAAAAGTGTGACAAGCAATCATTCCCATTTAAGGCATCTGAATTTTGCTAGGCGAAAATTTAGCTAGCTAAGCGGAAATCACCAGAATGGCGAATCGGGAATTTCGCTAGGCCTAACAATTTCGCTAGCCAGTGAGGAATTTATTTAACAAGCCGAAATTCTTGTGAGTAGCGAAAACGTGAAATTTCGCTAGGAATAGTGCATAGCGAAAATTTTGGGTCTAGCGAAAATTCACAATTTCGCTAAGATTGCGAAATTTTCGCTAAGGCTGCGAAATTTTCGCAATCGGCCAATTTTGCAATCTTGAAATTCCACTGGAATTCTTGATTCTTCTTTACTTTGCCTCTGTCCTCTCTTTGCATTGATTTTCTTAGCTGCGCCATTCTCTCTTTGATTTTTGGTCTGTTTGATGGCTGACAATTGGGTTCGATCTTCATGATTCATCATATGTCTCGATATCGAACTCCCAAAGTCGCGAGAGCACGCAAAACAACCAAAAGTAACCTCTAAGCGACATAAGTGAACTAAGAAGACTTGAACACTTCAATTGGCATAAATAGCGTGATTTGCGGCGCAAGCACTCAAAAACCTATCTAATATAGGGTTCAAAATAGCACTTTTGGGCACTAATCACCACCCCCAACGAAGCGTTGCTAGTCCTTAGCAATGCAAAAACAAAAGGAGATGCATGTAGTGATTTTCAAAAAGTTTATGATTAGGGTTTATGTACATATAAAAACATTACCTTTATTGAAAAATTAATGACAAGTTTAGCAGATTATGAAAGAACCAAAACTATACAAGAATAATTTCAGGTCAATATTGGTTCCATGATTCTCAACTTGAATTTCTACCTAAGTCTAATGGCTCTTTATATAACCAGTTAAGCGATAAATTGCAAAGTTATCCCCTCTGACTGCAGCGACACTGGCCTTAAGTTTGTTGAACGGCACAGATAGGGCTGGTTACTCTCTTATTTCTTTATTCGACTACAATGTAGGGTGCAATGCTTAAAACCCGACTTCACGAAGTCCGTTATGCGAGGTCCACGATGACTCCCCAGCCAATTAAGGTTCCCAGGGCATCAAGCGAAAAGGATGGCTGACCCTGAAACTCTGCAGGCTTACTTGGACTACGAATGACTTGAAAATCAAGCACAAATCGTTAAACTCTACTATCCACCCATGTAACAAACCTCATCGATGACTCTAACCAATTAAGGCTTAGGGCATCGGGTTCAAGAGCTTTCGCCATACACCCCACGGACGTGCTCGGGTTTCAAGAGAAGCGAGTTTCACGACTTTATATTATTTTTTTCTTTTTCTTTTTCTTTTTTCTTTTTGCTTTTTCTTTTCTTTTCCTTTTTGGAAGACAATATTGGTCTTAGTCACGGGCAACACAAACCTATCCTAGGTGCCTTTGCATACCTAAGGCCCGGCTATGCAAAAGTAGAGAGGAGAGTAACACAATTTCCACATGACTCTATTATGTCTGATACGGTGTGCGTGTAATGAATTAGCATAAGGGAGAGGAAATGTTGCGAGTTAGGCATCTTGGAACTTCAAGCTGACCAAAAGTGCGGATTCAAGCATGGAATTTGCTCTAACATAAAGGTGACAAACAATGATTCAATTTTTTCCAACACAAGGCAATTCAATTGTCAATTGTAGCAATTCAATTGTTCAATTGAAAATAAAAACATTTACGTAGTGGAGAGTCTGAAACATGGTATGCAAAAATCTGTATATATAGACTGAATAGCTTTTGATATAGCCAAAATGGCTAATACATGAATACAAAGCTAAACATATAAAAGTATCACTGCCTACTATGGCTAATACATAAATCCTAATCAAAATTAGTAGGCAGTTGATAAAGCTGGTAACTATACAAAATCATAAAGAAACTAACCACACCTACATTCTTTGTGGTGGTGGTGGAGTCTGAAAAGCTGCTTCTTTATGACGAAACATCGAATAGGAACAGCGTGCGCGGGTGGAGGCTCCTCTCTGCGATCGGGAGCAGGGAGGAGGCCAAGTGCGTCATGATGCGCTGGAGGCATAGAGTGACATTGGGCCAGCCTGCGATGGAGCTGCTGTGTAGGCTGCTAGTGACGGTGGCATCCATCCCTTTCTGATCTAGAGGCGGCGTGAGACATACTTTCAGGTGAATGGTGTTCGAATAGGATGGTAGGGATGTCGAATTGCCGACGTGATGTAGCATGTGGAGGAGGAGATGGAGGTGACATCTGCCGAGTCGGACTCCTCTGTATCTCGGGCTCGAGGGCGATCCACATCATCCCCATGGAGTCCTCGGCCTTCCCCTTTGACCGAGTCACCTCCTCCGGTCTACTTGTCGGAGATGGAAGATCTGGGCATGGTCATCACCGCTCCCGGTAGTGAACCCCCGAGGAAGGGCATCGAACTCTCATCTCAATCCTCGGCTCCTCTAGGAATCCCATATGCTCGAGAACCTGGCAGAGTAGTCTCGGCATCAGTAGTGGAATGCTCTCTGCTCGTACTAGGTCCTTCCGATGGACCTTTTCCTCGAAATGCATCAAGGAGGTCATCACCCGGCTGGAGGGTGAACCAATATCCCTCGAGATCATTAAAGAGCCTCCAAGATGGCTCCCCCTCCATTTGCCGCGTCATCTTTGTGGCCCGGAGCAGGACCTCGTCGGAATAAATGGTCGATCGGCATACAGGGGCGGGGCGCCGCACATAAAATGCTAGTCGGTTGTAGTGTCTGCACGGCCGTGCTTTCGAGACCATCTCTCGATGAGGTGGAGTGAGGCCCCGATCTCTATAACCCTCTACATTGGCGGCGGTATACGAGGCCCAAAGTGGCGATATATAGAGCGCTCACGAGTACTCCGCGGCGATCATCGATGAGAAGCGAAGCTAGCATGGGACCATCTGTAACACCCACTCGAGATGTCATCAGTGGTAGTAGGCTACTTGGCGCCGCTCGTGGGTAATAATGTTGCCCTCGGAGTCGCGAAGGCGAGTAGTAGATAATCCTCGATCAATCCTCTCATGGACTCCCTAAACACCCAGGATCGGCCCTGTGGCTGGGACATCATAGTACGACTCGATGAAAGTCTACGATGGAGTCATTGCATTCCCCGAATAGGGTTCCCTAGCAATGACCTCGATCCACAGGCTGGTGACAACGAGCGATGATGTAGCCTCGACCCGTGTCATATTTGGTGGTGTTTGAGACCGGGGAGGAAGATGGCTCGCACCAGGCCCGATGTGCGGGCCGAAGCAGGCGGCGGGCCCTCGCCTACGAGGCACGGTGTGATGGGGCCGGGGTCCGTCAGGTGTGTATCCTCTGAGATCCACGAGGCTCCTCGGTGCGCCTCGGGGACCGGTGATGAGTGCGGGGTCGGGCCAGGAGTGGGGGCTAGGCCCTCTCTATAGATTATCTTGAATCCCCAACGCATGTGAAGTAGGGATCCACCTCGAATCAGAACCATATCTGGAAATCAGATAATACTGCGGAAGAGGGCTGCGCTCCTTTGAAAATGCGACTAAAGCCAGATATACGGTGTGAGGCTCAGCATGGAGTGGCGAGTCACTCTGAAGCAGGGTAGATGAACCCCGAGGGCTCACGCTCTGACTCTGCCGACTCTGGAATAGCCAAATAAGGCTCAGTAAAGGACCATTCTTTGGGACGGGGCACGGCTAGATGAACCCGAGGCACGAGGGTCCTGGGCGGCGAGTGGAAGCGCGATGAGTATAGCGACTCGAGTGCGGTGGCTATAGATGCGAGCGGTTGTGTAGGCGTAATAGCGGCTGCGGCGGTGGCGGTGAGCGGACCATTTGGAGCAACAGCGGTGGTGACCGGGGCTCGGTGAAACGGTGCCTGCGGCTGGTGCGGCGGCGGTGAAGTTTCGGTCGTGCGGGGGCGGCTGCGGCGGTGGGAGTGACCGGCTGCGGAGGGGGACTCGGGAGAAGTATTTGGGAGGGAGAATGTGAAGTGATCTAATGGCCATCCCCCTCTCAGGTTTAAATAGGCGTTTGGCGGTAGTCGAAGGTCCCTACACCGATTTTATATTTTAAGCGAATTTAGCTAATGATAGTACCACTTTGCAATTTAAAATTTTAGATTAATTAGTAGTACTATATGAAATAAAAATTATTATAATAAAATTTACTATATGAAACCATAATTAAAATTTAATATAAAGTACTATAATGTATAAACAAAATTACTAAATATGGAGCTTCTAATTTAGGAAACTTTAGAAAATAAGCGAAATTATCAAAATTAACTAAATTAAGACAAAAAACAAAATTGTTGAACACTTGTCCAGGTTTTTGAAAACAGGACGATTCAATTTGAAATTACTCCGAGGAGAGATTGAGGAGAATGATGCCGCCGACCCGCTGCGATGCTTTGGGTTGACTCCATGGTGTTGGGTGTCGAATTGTTGGAAGTGGTCCTCAACGATGGCTTTTGAATTGGAGCAATTGGCTTGCGGTGGGTGTTGATGCTTAAGACCAATATCTCTTCATCGCCCAGGTGATTGCTCGCCGCAGTTCTACGGACCTTTGTGCTTCCACACATCTTGACCATTTGAAACAACTTCATCGGTTATTTGATTTTCATGTTCTAGCAACTTTGCTTGTTGTTCAAATGAAGATGTTTAACTCCAAGGCATGTTGCAAAGGTAAGTTGCATGACTCCATTCAGAAGCAATTTATTATTGCGTTAATTTGTGGCCAGATGGTCTTCCTAAGATGATTGGAACATGGTGGAGTTCACTTGCAATTGGCTCAGTGTCCAAGCACTACAAAATCTTTGGGTAGTAGAATTTGTCTATTTTTCACCAAGACATCCTCAACTATCCCTTAAGGTTTAACCGATCTATCGGTAATGATAGTGTGATGTTGGTAGGTTTAAAGTTCACAAACCTAGCTGCTTGTATCTTGAATCTACGGCATTAGGTTCCTGCTGGCTCTAAATCAAGCAATGACTTGTCTATGCAAGTCCCACCAATATTAATTGAAATTGTGGGAGATCCTGGATCCTTGTATTTGTGAGAATTATTTGCTTTGGATTATGGCAACGGCTTGTTCGGTGAGAAATGCCTTCTTCTCGATGCAATCCACTTAGCAGTTGTCTGAATCTTTCAAAATTTTGCATAAGCAGGGACTTGTTTGATTATGTCCAATAGAGGTATGTTAACCTTCACTTGCCTTAGGACTTCTAAGATACCTGCTTGCTGAGATGCCTTCTTCTTGCCTCTAAGTGCTTGTGGAAATGGAGGTGGTATGCGGTATTTCATTGAATCCTCCTTTAGGAGAATATGCTCCCGGTACGATTATTCTCCTGCTGGATTCTTCAGCGGGCTTTGGTAATGGGTTGATCAACCTCTTTTCCACTTCTCGCGGGGTGATTATAGCCTTCACCTCATCCATTCCTGTATTGTTGGATGATCTGCCTCATGGATTCCCTTTGGGTTTAGCCTTTGTTGGGAGGAACCTTCCCTCTTTCTTGCTACCTCAAGCAACTTGTTGATCTTGGTGATTGAATCATAGATTATCAATTTTAAGTTCGAGTTGCTCTCTAGCCCATCTATTCTCTTGTTCGGTGCCTTTCTCTGATATCAATCCTTTGTGCCGGTGCACATTAATTCCTTTTGCTCTTCCACAAAGTTGCCTACCACCTTACTCAAATTTAAAATGGCTTGTTACGCGAGGAAGGATGAGGATGGTGGTGGTTGTAGTTGAAATTAGGAGACAAAGCGTGGTTTTGGCACTTGGGAGGTACATAGGCGGGGGTTGGGTTTCCGGGAAGGTTGGTGATTCCTCAATTGGGTGTAGGTATTGCCATGGGGCGATGGGTTGTGGTGAAAACTATATTGTCCTACGGTGTTGCACATTCGACATCGAATCCTTCATTGAGGGGCCGCCCAGGACCTTTGTTCTCACCGGATGTACGAGGGGATTGGGGTGGTGCGGATTGAAGCATGCGGGATTTTCAATCCTTTGCACACTGCTTCATGGAGCAACACCGCCAGCTCCTCCACTTTCCCCAGCTAAGGTTGAGTGCAGCTTTCATTTCTATATCCTGCAGCGGTGTATAAATCCCTCCTGAGGTTGGGTGAGGCCTCATTGTTTCAATTTTCTCTGGGAGTTAGGCTCATCCCGACCCTTAGAAGTTTTGACCACATAATTTAAGAAATCCATGGCCGTCGGGATGCTTACTTAGAAAGTCTCTCCTCACATGGTTTCCAATTTGCCCTCATAGCGGGGAGACATACCACCATAGAAATGGTTTACCGGCATCCATGTATCAAACCCGTGATGTGGGCATGCAACTGATGGTGTTCTCCATAAATCTCTCCCAACAGCGATAAAACCTCTCACCATCTTAGTTTGCAAGGTATAAATTTGTCTTTCAAATTATTGGTCTTATGAGCGAAGAACTTCTTGAGTCTGCTGCAACTCGGCCCGATTTCTAATGGTTAGGCCTCGGTGGGTTTTGGCAAATCTTGGCCTTGTCCTTTAGAATCCCGATGCAAATGCTTTTGGCAAAAGCAAATCCATGTCCATCATTCCTTCATAAAAGGTAATTATACTTCCTCAAAATCCCTTATATGAGTGTATGGATTTTCATTTTCATACACCATGGTATGTGGGGAATGGGGGTACTGAGTAAGGCCGCTCTTTACATCTTGTAGGGAGGTATGATGCGGGAGGGTGATTAGTGCTTAAAAGTGCTATTTTGAACCCTATTTATTATAGGTTTTAGTGCTTTTTGTGTACTAATCATCTAACGATTTGCACATTAAGGTCCTACTATTTTAATGATCGCATTTTGTGGCGGAATTTTTTGCGGTTTTGCGAGCTAATTATACCAAAAAATTGTTGAGTCGATCAAGCACGAAGAATTCAAGTCAAACTCAACATTGCGGATTAAAGATCGAAGGAAGAAGGAGGCAAAATGTGAAGAAAACACGATGCGGGAAGCCTCCTGCGAGCAACATTCGACTCAGCCAACATTTCCTCCACGCTGCAGTTCACTTTTCACGCTACACCTGTTTGCTTTTGCTTTTGGTTTTTCCATTTTACCTATATGTAGATTTGGTTTTTGTAACTTCCCTTGAGCATCTATATAGTCTCAGTTTGTACAAATCAACGAATTGAATTTTCGGATATACGATAAGCGGGAGCGGGTTTCCATGGCTTCTTTTCCCTTTTCTTTCCTTTTTCTTTTCCATTTTCTCGAATTTGCCCAGACACTCCTCTGAGGATGACAACTCGAGGAGGATGTTGTGAACCCTCTTCCTCCCTTGAAGAGGACGGGCATTGGCTAGAAGTGTCTGGAGGTAACTCACGGTTCCCTGTTGTTTTACTTGCACGTGTTATGGTTGTTTCGTATTCACCTTCTCGCCAAGTTCAAAATCTCTTAAGCATGCTCTCTTTAATGTGTATTTGTAAGCTTTTTGGGTTCAATGGATACTTTCACTAGATCCATTGAGGGGGCTGGGTTAGTTGTCTCCTGCTGGTTATCGTGGAGTAGGGTTTTAGAGATGTGTTTTCTTTATTAGGGACATTTATGCCCATTTAAATGCTATGTTTCAAAAGGAAAATCATAGGGTTTAGTTTTAAAGCTAAATGAAGATCCGGTTCGAGGAAATGACTATATATCACATCCTCTGACTTCGAGGAGAAAAATACCGAGGTATGTGGTTGCCTTAAAACCCTAAACCATTCTTTCCTTCAAGGGTTCTATTTCTGATTTTTTTTCTTGTTTTAGCTTCGGTCAGTGAACACCCAGAATTTGTTTTTACGAACAACAAAAATCAAATTTAATTCGCAATTTTGCCTTCATTATTAGTCATTTTGTGCGAAAACTCATCTACGTGTTGACCCTAGACCTTTATCTTTGCGATAGCTTGACTACGGTAGGAGAATTAGGAATATAAATTTTGTTGATTCCGCTCCACCTGCTATGGCCGCGAATCAAATGGCGCCGTTCTGCAAAGGATGGTGCCTAAGTGCATATGATGACTTGTTGAACACTTGTGATCCTCATCCCACAAGTTACGTGAATTTTCCTTTTATTGTTTCCTTTGTCAGTTTTTTTAGTTCATTTCACTATAAAAAATAAAAAAATAATAATAATTTATCAGAATTTGTTTTGGGTATTGCCATATTTATCTTTGCGGGGGTTTGAATTGTGACCCGATGGAAGAGGAAATCAATGCGTGAGTATTCGAGTGGAGAGTACTAGTGCGCCAGATGACGATGAGGGACTATAGGAACCTTGCATTAAAATTAGCAACCTTGGGAGAGTCAAGCCCACGCAGATCCGTGAGGGGACTACGGGGATCGAGGATGGGTGCACCCTCTCTGTGGTGCCTCCACGGTATACCTCGACTCCTCAGCCACCTCGGCCACCACCGTGTTTCTCGATTAGACAAGAGCCATTTTTGGACCTTACCAAGCTAGTAGGTAACTGTGGAAGCCACGGAGGACAATCAATGCTCAATTAAGTGGAAAATTGACACTATGGAAAGAACAATATAAGCAAGAGAATTGATGGACTTCAAGTGAAATGGAGGCGGAGAAATTGGACAGCACAGGTACTCCGTTTCAAAGCATGATAAGCTTGTTCATCAGAGGAGGAGTACAGAGGGAGTGGGTGTTGACCGGAGGTTGTGCAGAATCGTGGAAGCTCTTGAGGAATTGAGACGGGGGAGGTAAAGGAAAGAAGCGAGAAGGCCCACAGGAGCCTATCCTTGACTTGATCCCACGTGGTTGGATCCTAATGCCTTCCTTGACCCCAAAAATGGCCTTTGCCCGGTATACATCACGCCCCACGTAGAAAATCCAGAAGCACCTTTTTGCTCCCAGGTAAGTTCAACCCATCCTTGCATGTCATGCGGAACTTGGCTAGTGGCCATTGCTCGGATTTTTGCAGTACATCAAAGAAAATGGCGACTACTCATCGCGCAGCACGGTGGATGGATTCGGGTCTTGGGTTCGGTTTAGACATCGAACCTCCTTGTTTCTCGCTCCCCTCCCCACTTTTGGTTTAATTTTCTTGCTTTATTTTATTTTATCGTATTTTATTTTGCTTTAGATTAATTTTTCTTCTTAGGTTTTATCTAATTTTAGTTAATTTATGTTTTTAAATTAATTTTTGCTTTACTGTGGTGCCCTAATTTTTCTTGTGTTAAAATTTCGCTTCTGAATGAAAGATTCTGGCACTGAGTAGTAGCTAGCTTAAAATTTTCGCAACTATAGCTTAAATTTTCGTAATTTAGCGAAAATGCCAAAATTTCGCTATAGTGCAAAATTTGCTCAAAAATTTCGCTAGCTAGCGAAATTTCGCTAAGCTAGCGAAATGGATGGCTTAGCAATAGTGTTTTCGCTACATGCCAAAATAGCCAACAAGAAACTCCATTTTAATTTTTATATTAAAAAAAAATGTTGTTTTTTTTATATATATATTATTTTTATTTCAAAATAAAAATAATATATATATATATATATATATATATATATATATATATATATATTAAAAAAAAAATAAAATGTGTCTTTAAAAAACAAAAAAATCGTTTTTATATATATGTACGAAAAAAAAAAGGTTTTTTTTATTTTTATTTTTATTATTTTATTTTATTTTTAATTATTAATTATTTTATTTGAAAAAATCAAAATTTCGCTTATTGGGACATAAAGAAAATTTTCGCAAATGTAGCGAAATGCTTAATTTTCGCTAGCCTAGCGAAAATTTCGCTAGTTAGCGAAAATTTTTCGCTATGTCCTGGCGCTTTGACCTCCACTTTGTCGCTCATAACTTTTCATCCGAACTCGTTTTGTGCTTTTGTACCGTTGGAAATCTTAGAGAGTCTAGAATCCAAATATACCATAAAGAACATTTTCTACACTTTTATGAAGGTTTAATTTAAAAATGGTCCAACTGGTCACATTTTTTTTCTCTCTTTTCTTCCCCTAATTATTTATTTGAAGCCCAAACGAGGAATAAGGTGTCGAAGGGAGCTTGCGGTTCCTAAAATGATCACATTCATCAAGGAGGTAACACTTCCTTTCCTAATTTCAACTGAGCCCGATCTCGACAATCGAGATGCCTGGGTCGGGAGAGTTAGCAAGTAGCGGCTTTGTATTTATGTTTTGTTATTATTTCTGAGCAAGCCCATTTTGTGATGTTCAAAGGGGTTTGCCGGGTCCCCTTTCTATAAAGCCGTTATACTTTACAACTTACTTTTTCAAATTCCCACCATTTGCAACCAAATTTCTTTGCAGGTTTTCATTTAACCTCGTGGTTTGAAAAATTGAAACTTTGTCCAATTATATTGATAGATTGGTTCCATACAATTAGTGGATGATTAGGTTAAATTTCTGTTTTCAACCTTTCCACCTTTAGCTAACCACACACAATGCACATTAGGGTTTCAATGATAGGTCAAAACTGCAAGAACTTCCTTTTACTTTGCATAATCCTACCCTAGTTTCATTGACTACCTTTAACAAAGTTAAGGACCCTCAGGGAAAAAGAAAAGAAGAAAACGAGAAAAAGAAAATGTTAAAAAGAAAAGAAAAAAGAAAGTTAAAAGAATAAAATCGCAACATTCTCGGCTTCAAACCCGAAAGCACTACCCGAGGGGTATATGGCGAAAGCCTTTGTGTTCCAGCCCTAAACTCATCGGTTGGGAGTCACAAACTTAGTGTTCGTTACATGGGCGGATGGGTGGAGTTTAGTGTTGTAGGTGCTGAGTCTCGAATCATTCGGTCCGTGGCGAAACTCAAGAGCTCAGGGTCGGAAGATCCCCGCGACTGTGCCCTAAGCCTTAATTGATTGGGAGTCACTCCAGAGATCCCCATGGACTTTGGTGAGGCCGATTCTCGCATTGCACCCTACAACGCAAAAGAATTGTGGAATAAGGTGGGTCCTGGATCTATTTAGGTCAGTCAGCATGCCAGGCTGGTCAGAAGCAGTTTGGGGAGAGGCAGCTGACAATTTATCATACAGCTAATCAAATAAACACTTAGATTTTGTGAAGTTTCAACAGTCATCGAAGGAAGCTCTTTTTTGACACTCAATTTTTGTATGGCATTCATTCTTCATGATAGTTATCGGACACTAGCTGATGATTTTTCCTTGGGGGGTTAGCATTACTCATTCACAACCTTTTGAAATATAATTTTTGTGAACATTATTTTATCGCAGACAGTTTTTCTTTCTTTCATTGCTATACTAGCAATGTGTAGGTTGGGGTGTGATTAGTGCCAAAAGTGCTATTTTGAACCCCCATTTATTATAGGTTTTGAGTGCCTTTTGTGTACTAATCATGCTAATTAACCTGATTTGCACATTGGGCTGTCCCTACTATTTTAATGATCATTTATGGCAAATTTTGCAGTTTTTGTGAGCTAATTATGCCAAAATTGTTGAGTCGATCCAAACACGAAGAATTCAGTCAAACTCAGCATTGCAGATCAAAGACCTGAAGGAAAGAAGAGCAAAATGTGAAGAAAAACACCACCGGCAGAAGCTCGCGGCACCGTTCCCAGCCCCAAAGACTGCTCCTCCCCGCTACCCGCTCCTCGCTTCACGCTACACCCCGCTTGCTTTTGCTTTTGGTTTTTTCCATTTTACCCCCGTAATAACCTTCCGATTTTGGTTTTTTGTAACTTCCTTACACTGAGCATCTATATAAGTCTCGGGCCAGACAAATCAGACTCTCAATTTTTCGGATACGCAGCAAGCGGCGCCCGCAGCCTTCCTTCCTTTTCTTCCTTTCTTTCCATTTTCTGCCGCCAAACACTCCGAGGATGACAACTCGCAGGATGTTCCGCTAGACCTCTTCCCTCCGCAGACTACCGTTGGCTGTGGGCGTGGAGGCAACTCACCCGCTCGCTTAACGCACTTATTTGGTGGCTTGCTCAGGTTCTCGTCACTAGGTTAAAATCTCTTAAGCATGCCTTCTTTAATGTGTATTTCCAAAAGCTTTTGGGTTCAATGGATACTTTCACTAGATCCATCGAGGCTCGCTAGTCATCGCTAGTTAATATCGGGAGTAGGGTTTATAGATGTGTTTTCACCGTTAGTGGACATTTATGCCCATTTAAATGCTGTTTCGAAGGAAAATCCATAGTTTAGTTTTAAAGCTAAACAATGATCCGTTCAAATTACTTATGCGTCATCCTTCCCAACTCGAGGAAAAATAATTCTGTGGACATGTGGTTACCTTAAAACCCTAAACCAAGGCTCAAGACTTCAAGGGGGTTCTATTTTATATTTTTTTTTCGTTTTAGCTTCACAAGGAATGGTTCAAACCCCCCTGCTTTTACTAAACCTTAAAATCCAAATTTAATTCACCAATTTTCGCTTCTTCATTATTAGTCATTTGTACTTAAGAAAACCCATCCCCCGTGTTCGAATTTGATCACTATATCAAGTAAAGAGGGCCGACTACCAGTTAGGAGGAATTTTAGTGTGAATATAAATTTGCTGATTCCGCTCACCCCTACCGCGGGGCACGACCTCAAGGGCACTAACCTAGGAGGGTGGATGTGATCCCCATCGATCATATGCAGCTGATCCAATAAAATTCGGGCCGACTCTCATTGCTCCTCGTAGAGATCCATATCTCGCTACATCGACTTCACCGGGACCGGTCAAGTCGGTACCGATTCTACGTAGCCCACTCCGATGTGTCTCTATCCTGACTGGAGCATAAACACCTGTTAGCAAAATTTGTAGACAACAAAGAGTACCAACAAAGCTTGCAAAAAGGTTAAAATTAGCTAACAAAAAATTAAAACTGAATGAAAAACAAGGTGCCACCGCAAAGTGATGAAACCGGCGCCTCGCAACTGCTACAAAGACAGGTAAAAAGGTTACCTTCACTTGTGATGTTGATCAAAAGTACACTTCAACTCATCATTAGTAGTTCGGGCACCATCCCCAAGAACGACGCCATTTGATTCAGGCTACGCAGTCGAAATGAATCAACAAAATTTATATACCTGTTCTCCTACCGCCAGAGTCAAGCTTACCGCAAGATAAATGCATCTGTATCTAACACTCGGATGGGTTTTCATCTCAGGAATGATTTGCATAAGTGTGTTGCAAGGCTTTCTATTTGGACTTTTGATTTTTGTTTTAAAACAAAGGGAAGTAAATGAATCACTCAGAAATCAAACCGAAAGTGATGTGTGAAAAGTTAACTTTGAAGATTTGTGTCACTAACTCGTAACTTAGTATGTTCATGTCTCTGCTTATCCTCGCTATGACAAGCAACCTATAGTCCAAGCCACAATCGGATCTATGTTTAACTAGCAAACCTAACCTTGAAATCACCCTATTTGAGTCAACACAGAAACATTTATCTATAAATTTTTACTGGGGTAACCCTAACATTCAACATCATTTCCGTAGCTCGCAAAGACCATCTAAAAACTACAAATAAGATTCAAGAATAAAGATACACTCGTATCCCAAAGATGGTAAGTATTTACCAAATTAATGACATTAAATGATATTCAAATCCTAGTTTGAGAAGATAAATATAAACACAAGACTGTAATCTTTTAACATAAGAGGACAACCTCGCATATGCCCCACCACCAAGCTGGGGCCTTCCTTCCTCTTCAAAGAAAAGATGTTTAGCCAAGCATCTCTTGAGTTGTCATCCTCAAGAGAGGTGTTTGGCAGCCAAGAAAATAAGGGAAAGAGGAGAGAGAAGAGAAAAACACCCAAACCTGAATCAGTTACGAAAGATATTTACAAAATAAAAACTTGCCAAAATTGCTTCAATTTGTCGCTTAGGGTTACAAACAGAAGGGCTTATATATGCCACCCAATGTATGAAAATACCATGCTTCCAACAATTTTGGCTAAATTTAGGGACAAGGAGTAATACACCAAAATTGCCTGGTTTCCAGGCCACTAACAAAGTGCACAAGGTGTTGAATTTCGCTAAGGCATACAATCTCGCTAGGCAAATGTACTCGCTTAGCTAGCAAATCACTAAGATACGCGAATCGTGAATTTTCGCTAGGCTCCTCGCAATTCTCGCAGCGAATTTCGCTTAGCTTAGCCAAATTTCGCGGAGTAGCTAAAACGTGAAATTTCGCTTAGGAATAGTGCATACGAAAATTTCCTGGGTCTACGAAAATTCACACTTCGGGCTAAGATCACAAATTTTCGCTTAAGGTCATGAATTTTCGCAATCCCAACAAATTTTTGCAATCTTAGCGAAATCTCCGAATTGCCGATTCTTCACCGCTTATTTCCCGTCCTCTACTGCATTGATTTTTCTTCACTTTGCCTTCAGTTTCTCTTTGATTTTTGGTATGATTGATGGTTGACAATTGGGTTCAATCTTCATGATTCATCATATGTCTCGATATCGAACTCCCAAAGTACGCCAAAACTCCGCAAAACAAACTCAAAAATAACCCTCTAAACGGTATAAGAAACTAAGAAGACTTGAATACTAATTGGCATAAATGATACATTAGTGCCAGTGCCACTCAAACCTATCTAATATAGCTCAAAACAAGACTCGGGCACTAATCGTAGGTTCACATTTCGCAACAAGCCTGAGAACTCCCTAACTAAGTATGGTGTCAATCAGGTATATTGTTCCATAACATCCTTAGACTAGTGGTTAGGTTGAGTTAGCTAATAGGGAAATCAAGACCATACTGATGAAAGTGGTGAACTTTAACCGAAAGGATTGGTCTCTCAAGCTACTGGACTCCTTATGGGCATACAGAACATCATACAAAACCCTCCTTGGCATGTCCCCTTATCGCCTAGTTTATGGCAAGGCATGTCACCTGCCTGTGGAAATTGAGTATAAGGCATGGTGGGCAAGGAATAGTCGAACTGATATGCAAGCTAGCCTTAAAGGCCTTTGATATCAATGAGTTGGAAGAGCTAAGGAATGATGCCTACTTTAACTCTAGAATTGCAAAAGATAAGTTAAAGAAGTGGCATGATCAACTAATAGCTCGTAAGAATTTCAAACAAGGAGACTAAGTACTGCTTTACGACTCAAAGCTCCACCTTTTTCTAGGGCAAGCTTGGCCAAGATTTTGGATTAGCTATTCATCATCCAGAGGTTCATCACAATGGATCAAGTTAGAATTGCTCAACCTAAAGACAATAGGGTGTTCAAGGTCAATACAGCATCGAAGCCCGCGCAGCACAACACTTACTAGACATGAGGAGATTCCTTCCTTGACTCCCCCATGAATTCGAAGACGTCTGAGTGTGGCTTCATAAAGATCTTAGAAGTCACTAAAAATTTTGTTCGACTTTGTGTGCTTTATTTTTAAGTTTTAATTATGATTTTCTTAATTTCTTTATTTTTAGTTTTGTTTTCCTTGAAATTCCTTCTATTAACAAATTGTGTTTTCATAATGTTTGATTCTCTATTTTGCAGGTGTTGTAGAAGGCGGGGAGTTTTTGAGGCAGTGTGAAATTTCCAGGTTTGCGAAATTTCGCAACCTCCGAAATTTCACAGGTATTTTCGCACGGTTGCGAAATTTCTTCTACGCCGCACTGTTCATCTTCTTCCTACCCTTTCACTTCCCTACAACCTTCCGTTTCCTGTGGCTTCCATTAATTTTTCCAGATTTTCGAGCCACAAACCGCCAACCACCTATTCGTGGCTATTAATCGGGCTTCTAACCTCTATCCGCCTCTAGTCATCTATTTAAACCCCTCATTCTCTCCTTTTCATTCTAGAATCATTTCTGAAACCTCTCTTCCTTCCAACCTCTCCATATCCTCTCCTTCTCTAGCCCAGCCATGGTGAAAACACGCGGAGGACACAACTTTCAGCCCAGAGTGAGGCAGTCTTCTCCTCCCGGGGCCTACGCTCCAACTCAGCCCCACCGCCGCTGCTGCAGACCTTCAACCCCCACTTCCACCGCCGTGCTCGCCACGCGCCGCTCGTGGCACGCTGGCGGGGCTCCGCCTACTACCGGCTGCCCCTACCCCAAGGAGGTACCATACCTGAGCTGGCCCTATTCCTCCCTCTCCGCCACATCCTAGGCCATCCCGAAGGGCCCCACTGTCTAAGAAGGCCCGGACCTCCCGCCAGAGAGTCCCCAGTTCCGTGCCCTGTGAGCCTCGCCTCACCACCCACTGGGCCCTATTGGAGATCTCCTTTCGGATTTATCCCCTACATCGATCATTAGGCGACCATACTTCAACTGCAGCCTCATTCCCAGGAGATGCTCGATCAGAAGTGGAGAGAGGATCATGACAACGCAGAGATTTATTATGATCTCCCCGGCCTCGCGAAGATCCGCAGCCAGAGACTGATGCGACTAGTGCAGAGCTATTCCTTGGAGCCATTTATGACACTCATCGGTTTTTCTACCCTTTGGTGGTCATCGAGTTCTACCACACGATGACCTCCAGGCGAGAGCCCAATTCGACGACCATTCATTTCACTATCAATGGCCGACCAGGGATATTTCGCCATGGATATAGCGGCTATGTTCAATATGCCGGTGCTTCTTGCCAACTCGTCAGATTATAGACAAGTGGCCTCATCCTCGACTGTAGTGAGATGGTTCGCATTATCCCGGGGACACTACGGCCGCCTATCTTATTCGTGGAGACATTTTCTCCGAGCTTGCTTCTCATAGACCATATCCTACTTGGCCTAATCTTTTCCCGCTCTAAAGATATGCGATGAGGAGACGAGCCATTATGAGATCTATACCATTTCGTAGGGTTCGTTCAGCCCGGGCTAAGCTTATCATGACATCCTTGTTCCACTTTGGAGGACAAGGTCCACAGAAGAGTCCGACCCGAGTCGAGTCCACTCCCTCTTGTTCCGAGACTTCTATGCCAGGCATTGTGAGCACATCAGATCTCTTGTCGAGCCTGTGCTAAAGAGTCAGCCGTGATCGCGAGGCCATCTCCGTGAGTCAGACCGGTGGCGGACTAATAGGCCCCACGCCACTTCCCACTCGAGGCTAACAGAGGACTCAAACAAGAACACCTTCCCCGCAGGAGCAGCCTACCTCCGCAGCTGCTGCATACTGAGGAGCATTAGGTTCCACCATCCTCAGTTCCGACTCTAGCTACCACTACTCCATTACCCATAGCCCCCCATCCTTCGCACCTTTGGGAGCTCCCGCCCCAAAGACCACAAATTCCTCGTAGATGTTGCGGATTGAACACTTCCAATGGCCACCTCCGCAACATATCACCATTTCTACTCGGGACTTCCTGGCCATCATGGATGCAGTCCACGCCTTCTCTATCACCTCGGCATCTTTTGCGGCTGCCCATACAGCTCTGACTGAGAGGATGACGTGTCGAGGCCGCACTCGCATAGAATCAGGCTATCCTCATGTAGATCTAGAGTCACCTGGGCCTACCCCCGATTTTTATATCAGTGCCTGCCCAGGCCTCTTTAGTTCATCCTCCTTCAGTTCCAACGCCTTCCGCCTGTACCAGCCCCACACTTCTGTAGACGCATCAGCAGCAGAGTCACAACCACTCCACCAAAGAAGACTCCGAGCCTACCGAGGATGAGGATGACCTTCCACCGGCTACGCATTGAAGAGGTAGCACTTCCTTCTCTAACTTTCCGATCAGAGCCCCATTACGGACAATGTAATATTTTGTTGGGGGGAGAGTTAGTGAAGGAAGTGACTTTTACACTTTTGATTTCATTGTCCTTTTGAGCAAAGCCCATTTTGTATGTTTAGTGGCTTGCTGTTTGTTTCTGCTGTGAAGCTTTGCCTGCCTATTTTGAAAAATCAAAACATGATATATATTCTTATACATACCATACAGTTTCATTTTCTCAATTCAAAATTGCAATCTTTTTTTTTGGCGGTTTTCATTCTTAACCCGCAAGTCGAGAATTGAAACACCGCCTCAATGCTATTAACGCTAGATTAATCCCATGCATGGTTAAGTAGATGATCGGCTGAAGTTTAATGGTGTTTAGCCTCTTCTTCCACCTTTAGCTTAGCCACACAATGCTGCAATATCGCTTTTCTTCGCAAAGTTGAGAAACCGCTAAATTTCACTTTTCAAAACCAACCCTAGTCTCGTTGACCACATGTGATAGATTAAGGCCCCCCAGAAAAGAAGACCAATGAAGTCTTCTAAAATAAAAAGAAGTGAAAAAGAAAAAGAAAAAGAAAAAGAAAAAGAAAAAGAAAGCCGCGACGCTATTTGAAACGAGCACCTGGGCCCGAGGGGGGTATATGACCGAAAGTCTTTAAAGCTGTGCCCTAAACCAATCGGTCGGGGAGCCGACTTTAGTGCTAGCTACATGGGCCACAAGTGAGGCTTTCTAGCGAGTCAGAGGGTGCCGGAGTTTTTGAAATCATTTGGAGTCCGAGGTAAAAACCCGAAGAGGTTAAGGGTCGAAAGATCCTGGCGACTCTGATGCCCTAAACCTTAATTGGTTGGGAGTTGTTAGCTGGACCCCTCACATAGTGGACTTCGTGGTGGTGTCGATTCAAAGATTGCACCCTACAACACAAAAAGAAGTGTGGAATAAGAGTGGAGCCAGATTTATTTAGGTTGGTCAATGTTCTAGGTCTTGGCAATAGCTTGGTTGGGGGGAGAGTGTAGTTTGGCAGCTTACTGTTAAAAACTGATCACATAAACACTTAGATTTTGGTGGAAGTTTCCAAGCTCGATTCCTGAGTTGATACTTTTCTAAAACTTGATTTTGTATGGCATTCATTCTCCCAAGATGGTTATGGTGTAGGGTCTTGGTGATTCATACTGAGGGTTAGAGATTACTCGTCCACATACTTTTTGAGATACTATTTTTGTGTGAATATAATTGGCTTGCTCTCTTTTTCTTTCTATCATCAAGTATGTGGACTAGCAACGTGTCACTGGGAGTGATTAATGCTCAAATAAGGCTATTTTTGAACCCTATTTATAGTAGGTTTTGAGCACTTTTGTGTACTAATCAACTTAAACAACCCAATTGGCACATTGTTAATCCCACTTTTACTACTTATCATTTTGTGGCAAATTTTGTAGTTATACAAGCGGTCGCCAACGTCATCGAGCCGACTATTACACGAAGAATCCAAGCCTGAACTCTAGATAAAGTTTACTATCAAAGTTGGATGGAAAATGGAGCCACAAATTGAAGAAATTGACCATCAGAGAATACACAGTATGCGAATTTTCGCAACTGCTATGCTCTGATTTTTAACCACCATTTGGACTACCTTTTCGTGGTTTTCTCTTTTTCCTAAACTACCACTTTATGTATTTTTGGTAGTCCAGACATTTTTGTAATTTCCCTTGTTTTGAGCTGTATTTAAGTCTCAGTCAAGGCTCTGTATAGGAGGAGGATCACTTTATAGCACTGGCATGAAAGCTTTCAGCCTCCCGCCTTGTGATTTTCTCTCTCATTTTCTCCTCTTACTTTCTCACCGGCCAAACACTCCTTAAGGATGACAACTCAAAGGATACTTGGCTAAACCCCCCCATCCTTGAAGAGGAAGGCCACTAGGCCAAGGTTCTGAGGTAAACTGTTGTCTTCCCTGTTTTCAGCGCATGCACTTATTATCATTTATGATTCTATATCTCACCTCTCGTGCTTAAACTTTGATATAATCCTGACCGGGCCGCATTCTTAAGCTTTGTGGCTCGGTGGATGTTTATTGCTAGATCCACTGAGGCTTATTTAGTTTTCATTTATTTACTTCATGTGTTAGGTCAAGGAAGGAAGTTTTACCGCTATCAAACATGAATGACCAATAAATGTCAGATTTCAAGAAAGAAAAACTTTTAGGGTTTAGTTTTTATAGCTAAACGAAGATCCGGTTCGGGAAATGACTATAGGTCATCCTCTCCAACGCGAGAAAACAATTCGAGGACCTTCGCCACCCTAGAAATTGCTTCAGTGGCCCGAGACTTCAAGGAGTTCTTTTACATTGAATTCATTTTTGCCGTGCTTAAACCACCAATCAGTTCCAGTTTTTTTTTTTACAAAACCCCAAATCCAAAGTGAAACTGCTCATTTTACATCAATTGTAAATCATTTCGGCGGCAAAATCTATCCTTGAGTTCGACCTAGAGTTGCTTACACGCAGTAGCTAGGCTACAGTAGGTTTGTGCTTATAAATCTTTGGTCAGTCTCTGAGTCGCCTAGCTACACGCTTTACGTGCGAATCGTTAGAACTATGGATTTAATCATAAAACATTTTCATATACATATATATATATATATATATATATATATATATATATATATATATATATATATATATATATATATATTTCCATAAAACATTTACATTTTCCTCACCCTTTAAGATGGTTTCATTTTTCCTCTTTTTTAAACTTATCAAGTGTCCTTGAATCACTTTCTCCTACAATTCATTATCCATATAAAATCCATTAAACATTCATTCCTTTAACAATATTCAATTAAAAACCATTAACTATAATATACTTTCATAAATTGAAAGCAACCCTTAAGCATTTTCTATTCTATTCTAATCTCAACTTAACTAATTCACTAATTAAATCAAGGCTCACAACCTCATTACAAGCCCAACGTGCTTCACATTAGGATGCTTAAAGTGAAAAACCCATAATGCCCTTCACCTTAGCAAAAATTACATTTATACCTTAATCAATTATTTTTCTTAAAACTTAATTCTAATACATTCCATTAGGCATTTACTCACTTCCAATTGATTAAACAATTGAAACTTTAACTTTTTCATACTCTTCTAGGGGTGGCTTCAATCCAAATATGTCACACATTCATCATTATTTTCAATTTCTTCCATTTTTTCAACAATTATATTTAACAATTCCATCCGGTACTATTGATTCAATTAAACTAAATCAAACCAATGCATTTCCACTAAACCTCTTCTTGGCCGAACCCTCCATGCCATATCTCATTTTCAACTTTAATTCCATTAATCCATTCAAATATTTAAGTATGTGACGCCCTATCCTGGGGTCCCGCTGACAACCCACCAACTCACATGAAATCATGAATATCGGTGTATCCGATATCACACTCATTTGTCTCAAATAACCAATTTGTAATAATATTTTACAAGAGTTTGATGTACAACTCTTTTTACACTTTATATGCCAAATTATATTAAACTAGATCGTTTCTAATATATTTACAAAAAAATAATACCTCAAGGCCAATAACCCGGCCTCTTCATAATTTCACGGTCTTGAAGGAGCGCTGCCTTCGTACCGAAAGAGGGTCCCACGACCTGGTGAGCAAAGCCCAAGAGTGATAATCTCCTGTTGCTGGGTTGCTCCCACCTAAGTGCTCATGCAATGACACACCACACATTTAAGTAAAACATGCAAGTTCCTACTCAAATGTCTATATGTCATGGATGAGAATGTGACTCACCCATACCCACATATCGAGCCCTCACTAACTCCCTCACGCATGCCTAAGCCAAGTGTGAGAAAACACTGTTTTCAAAACAAAAGGTTTTTGTTCTTTAAAACATAATATCAAATTTCGATAAAATTCTATTGGACAACCCTCCGAGGTGAATTGCTGGATAACTCTCCGAAACAGTCATGGGTCCTAATCCGAAATGAACTGTTGGACAACTCTCCAAGGCAATTCTTCGGAAATCTTCCTTTCGAATTCCTTTCACAACCATTTTATTTTTCTTTCATGTCATGCACTCACGCCTATTACTCTAGGTTCCCCAGTGCATATGAAATGCAATATGCCATTTCACAATAATTCATGTCAATATATTATGCATGCATATATTAATAGAATTTATACATAATCAACATGTTATTATAACATAAGTTAGATCACATGGGCTAATACACAAACAAACAGTCCATCTTGGAGCTGCCCAACGCATCACCCTGATTAGTGCCCAAAAATACTAACCCTATTTATTATAGGTTTCGAGTGCTTTTGTAAAAATAATCATAATTAACCCGATTTGCACATTAAGGTCCCTTTACTATTTTATTGATCGCATTTTGTAAGTAATTTTTGCGCTTTTTTGCCAAATTAATTATGCCAAAATTAAGTGAGTCGATCCCAAGCACGAAGAATTCAAGTCAAACTCAACATTACGTATCAAAGATCAAGGAAAGAAGAGCAAAATGTGAAGCACTGACCTCGCAGGGAAGTGTTTTTTACACAACCATCGTGCATCCCGCGAGCACTGCTCCCGCCGATTTTTCCGCTTCACGCCCCGCTTGCCACAATTTTTGGTTTTTCTCCTTTTACCCTTTGTTGTAATTCATTAAGTTTGGATTTTTATGGTATTTCACTTGTTTGTAAGGCCATATAAGCCATTTTTTGTATACACTGAAGGACGGATTTTGGCCAGAAATAAAGTTAGGGCTATATTTCTCTCTGCTCTTTTCATTTTCTCCCCTTTCTTGGTTGCCAAACACCTCCAAGGATGACAACTGAGGATGAGTGGCTAAAACCTCTCCTCCTCAAGAGTAAGGCTATCAAGTAACGATCTTAAGGTAACCTCGCCTCTCGTTCACGCAGCTGCATTTTTCCATTTTTGGTTCCCAAATTTGCAACCCTAGGTTTAAAGCTTTTTGATGCACTTTCTTTGGCCAATACTTGGCAAACTTTTAGGGTTCAGTGTATTCTTAGCATTAGATACACTGATATCCATTAGTTGCTCTTTACGAGCCACTCGAGGTAGGTTAAGGGTTGGATTTCAACTTTTAGGTTAAATCTCTACATGCTTTTCTAATGTGTATTTGGCAAGCTTTTTGGGTTCAATGGATACTTTCACTAGATTCACTGATACCTAATTAGTTGTTCTATTGTTATTAAAGGGCACGTTTTTTGAGACATGTTTTCACCGAAGGAACCATAAATGTTAAATAAATGCTCTATCAAAGGAAAATTAATGTGGTTTAGTTTTCAAAGTTAAATGAAGATTCAAGGTTCGGGAGATGACTCATGTCATCCTCCCACGCGAAAAGATCCCTGGGAACCTCGCTACCCTAGGAATCCCACCCCGCAGCCTAACAATCAAGGAGTTCTATTTACATTTTATTTTATTTCTTTCCACTTTCTGCAACCAACCACTCCTCCCGCTTTATCCGCACTCCAAAATCCAAATTTAATTCACCGCTTGATTTCACTCAAATCATTTGTACGAAGAAAACCCATCCTCGTGTTCGACCCTTAGACCGCTTATACTGGCAAGAGCTTGACTACGGCAAAGAGGAGGAACTTAGATATGTAAATTCTTGTTGATTCCGGACACCCTATCGTGGTACGAATCAAATGGCACCAAGTACTCAGGATGGTGCCTATGCATTTGACGAGTCATGGAACACTTGTGATCTTCATTATGTCTCGTGAAATTTTCTTATTTTTTCACATCAAGCGCTTTGTTTTTTTGTACATTTCACTATTAAAAAAAGGCCGCAGACTGCTTGTGTGCCATATTTCTAATGGCAGATTGCATTTTCCAAAGGGTTTGAATTGAGAGAAAATGGAACCCCCCATATGAAGAGCAATACAGTCAGAGGGTAAACCTCAGAGCTATGGCGACAATGAGGGACTATAGGAAACCTTGCATGGCAAAGTCACTGAACCCGTGGAGAGGAACCCAAGTGAACATAGTCCATGAGGGACTATAGGTTCAATGGATGAGTTCACCATATGGTAGTGCTTACAACCATAGCTGGGGAATCACACTAATTCCTCATGGGAACCAAGACCTCCACAATATGCTCCTCCCGAACCTCCATTTTATGCCTCGACCTCTCAGTCACCTCAGTCACCTCAGCCACCACAGTCAATCCCTCCATTTGAACAAGCCATTTTGGACCTCACCCGGATAGTGGATGACTTTGTGGAAGAGAATAAGGAGATTAATGCCCATTCGAATCAGAAAATTGTCACTGTGGAAGACAATTTGAACAAGAAAATAGATGGGCTGAAAAATGACTATGAGCATAAATGGGACAACTTGCAAGATTCCACTGAAGACCTAATCAATCAGCAGCAGTGTCCACCAGAGGAAGGGTGCCAAAGTGATACCATGGCAGAGGAAAAGTGTCAACAACAGCCACACGAGGAGCTTATAGAGGATTTTATTGAATTATCTGAAGGATTGGCTGAATCCTCAGATATGTGTGATGTTGGTTTTCCAAGGGAGAACCAAGAAGAAATCATCGCCTAAGAATAACCCAAAGATAAATGTTGGTCAAAAGGTGGAAGTGCCGCCCAAAAGAATGTCCTCCAACCACCCCATGAAACTGAATCCCATCGCTAATGCCCAAGCCACCAACACCCACCGCCGCAGCTCCCTCCACCGACCAAGTGTACATTCTCACAGAACACAATCCACACCAAAACATTTACTCCAAATGCCACCCAATCGGCACCGGCTTCGCTGGCAACTTCCAAGAGATTGAGCGGCCTATGTACGTAATTTGCCACTACATCAAAGGCACAAGCAACGCCTACATTGCATGGCAATGCTGGTTGGTTCAGGCCGGTTCAGTTTGGAGCACTGAACCCGCGATTTCTAAGCTCCTCAATTTTTGTTTTAATTTGTTTTGTTTTATTTTTATTTTATCGTATTTTATTTTGATTTTTAATTTTTCTTTTAGATTATTCTAATTTTTAGTTAATTTATGTTTTAGATTAATTTTTACTTTTGCAAGTTTTCTAATTTTTCTTGCATTAATTTTTGCAAAGTTTAGCAAATTTTGAAAATCAACAAGCAAAGAGATTTAATATAGCGAAATTTCGTACTTAATGTGAACGCAAAATTTCACATAGATTTAAAATTAAATAAATTTACAAATTTCTTAAGAAAATTTTTTGTGAAACAACAAGTTGGTACTCATAGTATTGCATTTCGTTAGGCTAGTCTAATAAATGCAGTACAAGATTAGCTAAATGCACGTTGTTTCCAATTTGTTTTTTAAATTTTATTTTATTTTTTATATTTTATTATAAAAAGGTTTGTTTTTCTATATATATTATTTTATTTTAAAAAAATTATTTTTATTTTTATATATATTACTTTTTTACTTCAAAAAAATTATTATTATTTTATTTATATATATATATATATATATATATATATATATATATATATATATATATATATATATTAAAAAAAATGTTTTTTTGTCTTAAAAAAAATACTTGAAAAAAATTTTTTTTTAATATATATAAGTTTATTTTTATTTTTATTTTTACCATATTTATTTTATTTGAAAAAATCAAAATTTCGCTATTAGACAGCTTAACCCTTCGCAAACGTAGCAAATGCCTAATCTTTTCGCTTAGCCAGCTAAATTCGCTAGCTTAGTGAAAATTTTTCGCTATGGGCCCCACTTTTGCCTCCCAATTTTGTTTCGCTCATAACTTTTTCATCTGAACTCCGTTTTAAGCGTTATTGGTACCGTTGGAAAGCTTAGAGAGTGTAGAATCCAAATATGACCAGAAAGAACATTTTTGACACTTTTATGAAGGTGTAATTTTAAAATGGTCCAACTGGTCACCTTTTCTCTTCCCCCTAATCCTGTTCATTCAAGCCCAACGAGGAATAATCGTGTCGATGGAAAGCTTAAGTCACCTATTCAGCAATGATCACATCTCATCAGGAGGTAACACTTCCTTCTCTAATTTTTCAATCCGAGCCCCATTTTGGACACCGAGAGTCACCGGGTCAGGGAGAGTTAGCAAGGAAGTGGCTTTCAGATTTATGTTTTGTTATTATTTGTTCAAGCCCATTCGTGGATGTTTAGTGGCTACGGGTCCTCTTCTATAAAGTATTGTTATACTTTACGCCTTACTTTTCAAAATTTGGACCCATGGCAACCAAAATATTTGTGCTTTGCCTAACCTTGTGGTTTGAAAAATTGAAACTTTTGTCTAACGAGGCTGATGTTAGATTGGTTCCATGCATAATCGAGTGGACGATTTAGCAATTACAAGCTTTCAACCTTTTTCTTCCACCTTTAGCTAACCACACACAACGACATTAGGTTTCCCCACAGTCAAAAACCGCACAACCTCCTTTACTGCATAACTCCACCTTGGGCCTATCACCACCCGCATTAGTTGCTGGACCCCCTGTAAAAGAAAGAAGAAAAGAGAAAAGAAAAGAAAAGAAAAGAACAGAAAAGAAAGAAAAAGAATGAAAATGTAACACTTTGCCTTGAAACCCGAAAGACTTACCCGAGGGGTATATGGCAGTTTCCTTAAAGCCCTAAGTGTCTCTAAACCTTCACTCGGGTCGGGAGTCACAACCAAAGTGTTCGTTATACGGTGAATGGTGGAGTTTAAAGTGTCAGATGATGGAGTCTCAGTCTGGTCCGGGGTGAAACCTATAGAGTTTCGTGGGTCGAAAGATCCTAGCACTGGGTGCTCTAAGCCTTAATTGGCTGGGAGTCATCTGTAGATCCCCTGCTACATGGACTTTGGTGTGAGGTCGATTCTCAGCATTGCACCCTACAATCGCAAAAAGAAATTGTAACAAGAGGTGGGTCCCACTCTATTTAGGTTGGTTAGCATGTTAGCTGGTTAGAAGTAGGGGGTTGGGAGAGGCATGACAATATTGTTATGAAGAATTCAAATAAACACTGGGGATTTGCTTTAAGCTTTCACAGCCATCGTAGAAGGTAAGCTTTTGATAATTAATTTTGTATGGCATTCAGACTTCATGATAGTTATTGGACACGGCTTTTGATGATTCTTACTTAGGTTAGGCATTACCTATTCAAAACCTTTTTTAAAATATACTTTTGTGAACATTATTTTGTTATCACAGATGCTCTTTCTTTCTTTCTTCATTACTAAGGGATTTACCAATGTAGAGTCAAAGTATTATGCCAAAAGGTTATTTTGAACCTATTTATTATAGGTTTTGAGTGCTTTTGTGTACTAATCATGCTAATTAACCTTATTTAAATATTATATTCCTACTATTTATTGATCGCATTTTGTGGCAAATTTTGCACATGAGCCACTTATGCCAAAAATCTGTCAGTCGATCCAAGCACGAAGAATTCAAGTCAACCTGCTATCAGATCAAAGATCAGAAGGAGCAAGAGCAAAATGTAAAGAATCGACTTGTATAGCGGTTACGCCAACCACCGTGCATCCTCACAGCACTGTTCCTCCCGCCGATGCCTCGTCACGCCCAAGTGGTTACAATTTTTGCCACCTTTCTACCCTTGTCAGAATCACTCTTGGCTTGGATTTTTATGGTATTTCTACTGGTTTCTTGTAAGGCTATATGTTTCATTTTTGTATACACTGGAAGGACGATTTTTTTGGCTGTAACAAAGTTAGGTTACATTTCTCTCGCTTTTTCCCTTTTCTCATTTTCTCCTTTTCGTTGCCAAACACCTCCAAGGATGACAACTGAGGATGAGTGGCTAAAGCCTCTTCCTCCTTTAAAGAGGAAGGCACATCGATAACGACCTTAAGGTAACTCTTGCCTCTGCCAATGCTGAAGAGATTTTTTCCAATTCCTTGTCTCTAAATCTGCAACCCTAGGTTTAAAGTTTTTATGCATCTTCTTCGGGCCAATACTTGGCAAACTTTCTTAGTGGTTCAGTGTATTCTAGCATTAGATACACTTTCCGGGAAATCCACACTTGCCTCTCACGAGCCACTGAGGTAGGTTAAGGGTCAGATTTCAACTTTTGAAATAAAATCTCTAAGCATGCTTTTCTAATGTGTATTTAAGTGCTTTTGGGTTCAATGGATACTTTCACTAGATTCACCACACCCCACTAGTCATTTCTTATTAGTTATTAAAGCGGGTAGGTTTTGAGACATGTTTTCACTGAAGGAACCATAAATGTTAAATAAATGCTTTCTATCAAAAGGAAAATTATTAGGGTTTAGTTTTCAAAGTTAAATGAAGATCCGGTTCGGGAGATGACTATATGTCATCCTCCCCAACGAGGAAAGATCTCGAACCCTCGCTACTCCTAGAATCCCACCCCAATAGCCTAACAATTCAAGGAGTTCTATTTTACATTTTATTTTATTTCTTTCCAGTTTGCAACCAACCACTCCCCCTGTTTTTATCCAAACCCAAAAATCCAAATTTAATTCACCAGTTTTGATTTCACTCAAATCATTTGTACGAAGAAAACCCATCCCTGTGTTCGACCCTAGACCGCTATACCACAAGAGTCGACCACAAGCAGTTAGGAGGAACTTAGGATATAAATTTTGTTGATTCCGGATCACCCTACTGTGGCACGAATCACACCCCAACAACACACCATTTTCATGTTATTGAAACAATCCACAACACATAACAAGGTCACCATCTTGACCCATCCAACCGGGTGCCTCACGGCCCCTTCACAAACTTGAACCATTTTGGTTCCAATCATCCATACAACGTCAATAACAAGAAAAACTAGAAACATTTAGTTTCCAGTTCAAACCACAACCCACCACAGTCTTGGACTATGTGAAACCGGTCATAGAAATCCTCTATCCTTCTGTCCCAAGTTTTTGGAAGTAAACCATATGGCCTTTCATGGCCTCCCATAGACAACACATACCATACCCAATACCATAGCCTACAACATGCCATGCAATGGTCATGTTTGTCCCTAGCTTATTCACCCTTACATAACCATGCAACCTCGCACTCAGAAAACATAGATTTTTAGCAAGGTTATGATCACCTACTGCCCTATACAGGCACATATTTGAAATCTTGACTCAATGGGATTTTCATAGAGTTCAAGAACACCCAAAACAGAGTTCGGATGAAGGAGTTATGACCTTCCGAAGTTGGAGGTCATACGTAGTCAAACCCAGCCGAGCTGACCTAACATGGCCGAGATCGGCCTAAAATCTACTGTCCTCTACAGGAATATGAATGGAATATTTACTCAATGGGCTTTCCATAGAGTCTTAGAACACCCGAAACGGAGTTCGGACGAAGAAGTTATGACCTTCTGAAGTTGGAGGTCATATGTAGTCAAACCCAGCCGAAGTGACCTGACTTGGCCGAGGTGACCTGAACTGGCCGAGCTGAGCTGACCTGGATAAGCTCACATAGTGCCCTCCAATAGAAAATGGATAGAATATTGACTCAATGGGATTTCCATAGAGTCCAAGAACACCCAATACAGAGTTCGGACAAAGAAGTTATGACCTTCCGGGGTTGGGTCACACTGTACCAAACCCAACCGAGATTTAATTCCCGACAGGTTTAACTAACCCGACCGCCGAGCTCGGTCACACCTAATATACTCCGCAGGAATATGAATGAACCTTGACTAAATGGGATTTCCATAGAGTCTAAGAATACCCAAAACGGAGTTCGGACGAAGAAGTTATGGTCGTCCGAAGTTGGAGACCTCGCATGAGTCACCGTCGAAATGATCTCTCCGGGTCGAGCCGACCTCCTACTTATCGACTCTGGGGCTGAGCTGACCGGCTCTGTCACCTCGGGCCGAGCCGACCTCAGCAAATTTGACCCTACAAAGTTGACTTCTTACAGTCGACCTCTCACCTATTAGATTGTTCAGTAAAATACTATAACTCTGCTTACGTAGGTCCAAATTGAGAAATTCAAAAGCCTAACATCAAGTTCACTGATGTGGCTACCATTTACCAGAAGGACGCACTGCCAAATTTCCTTCCTTTTCCACCTAAAAACCAGTTTTAATGTCTGGTTCATGTGTACTACCACAATGTGGTAGCTTCTCATGGTTCAAAATACAACCAACCATTCCCCCTTAGGCGAAACCAGTACCACCTGACCCTTAGGGTAGAAGTATTAACCAAAGTAGGGAAGACTGCCTCTTTAAGTTTGTGAAGCTCTACCGACTCGGTCTCTATGCGAAGCCCTTGCCTGAGGATGGACTCTTCCCTGTGCTCGGCAGAAGCTAGCCAGGTCCGATCGCTAGAAATTTAGAGAGAAGGTGGAGTCTCTCTCTCTAAAACTCTCTCTTTTCAAATTTGGTTTGCCTTTTCCTCTCCTCTCCCAACCGGTTGGGAGAAAATAAATGAAGTGGATGTCCTCTCGCGCACTTGCTCCCCAATTCTAAGTGATTCGTTGGATTACCCTTATCACCTTATCCATCTACCTTGGATTTCTCTCAATCATGTGTTGCCACATGTCTTAAGGTCCCACTTGGGCTGTTGTTTGGTAGCTCTCCGCTTGACATGTGTCTCATCTTGAGCCACTCGAATGCATGATGTCTGCGCCTCTCGGTGCCTCGAAAATGTGAAATTCAGATGTTTGAATTTGTGAGAGTGACATGGTAGCTATATTTCGCGGGCGATTCCATCGATTGAAGTCACGTTTAGATCATCGAGACTAGAAAAATTCTACAGATTTTCATCCGAAATTACTGTTTTGCCCTATCTCTGGAAAGTTGGATTTTCTAGGGTTTCACATTCTCCCCCCCTTAAAAGAATTTCGTCAAATTCCACCTTCCTCTACATCCAACCCACGTGCATATGTAAACACTACCTGATCACTTGCTTGGTGTACCAGAATTCTGACCTTTTCAAGATTACGATCATGTGAGTCAATGGGTCGTCTGACCTAATCCATGTCATGAATGACTTCCATATACCAAGCCCTTGCCGGCTCACCAACACCCAATGCAATTCCCAATGGGTATCTAAATCTCGAGTCACTCCCGACTCCTATCACTCAACTCTAAGTCTACATGATAACCATGACAGTGTGTTTTCTCTCTCGGGCAACAAAACTTTTCGGCCTACACTGCGAGTCTCTTGTATCCACGCAGAAATTTCAGATATCTCCACGGGTCTCTTACACCCTGCGAAATTTCGGATATTTCCACGGGTCTCTTACACCCACCGCGAATTTGGATCTCCTTTGGTCTCTTACACCCACGGACATTTGGATATCTCGTAGGTCTCTTTACCCTTTGAAATTTCGGATATCTCCACGGGTCTCTTACAGCCACATAGAAATTTCGGATATCTCCCCGAGTCTCTTACACCTACACAGGACCTTTCGGATATTACATGGGTCTCCTTACCGCCCCGAACTCGAGGCTTTTTTCACATAAAGGGGATTACGGCGCCTTACTTTACTTGACACACATTAATTACTCTTCATTTCCTGATTTGAACTATGAGTCTTCATTGGACGTAGTCCCAAAAATAAACTCAACCCACACTCACTAAGAGTGGTGAATGACCATACCGTTCACCCACACCCGACTCGATGCGATATCACAGTGCGTGCACCCATACCCGACTCGATGCGATCCCTTCGGGGTCCACCATGAGAAAAATCTCGAAGATCTCTAACTCACAATCTCGACCTATCAGGTCAACTCTCACCCTACATCCTAGGGAAGAACATCCACACATGGCTTCTCTTAAATGCCTCAACCTCTAAGCCCAAATCTGTCACACAAGATCAATTAATGAACAGGATGCATCAGAAAACAAATGCAGGTATAAAACGTACCCTACATGCAGGTGATCTGCACTCACTTGTGATACCATGAGACCTTTGCTGCTAGGACAATCTGTCTCCTTATGCAGACTAGCGTGATGGTAACATGTCATCACCTTTAGCTGACCGAACTCTCGGCTACTTGAGCCACAATCTTTCGACCTCGACCTATGTGACACGTCTGTGAGGTACTAGGTGCTGGAGTGGCACCCTAGGACTGATACTGGTTCCTCTGACCCATACTTGGGTGTGGAGAAAAAACTGTATCCGCTCTTGTCCCACGGTGGCCCAGGGCCACCCCAGTCCCAATCCCAGGGATCCTGCCTAAATCTCTCCTCATATGTCAGGAACATTGGCAAACAGTAGCACACCATCTCGCCCGGCCCCAGCTATGACCACAACTCGTCTCAGATGATTGGGGCCCGGTGTCCCATAACCTTGGGAGTTCTGTCTCGAGTGGGCAATCCTTAGTCGGCTGTCGGCGAGAAGTAACATATTATACGCACACTTTGAACTAATTACCCGTCTTGGCCTTGGTCACGATAACCCTTGCGCATCCTTGGTCGTGCAAAATAGAAGTCTTTTGCTTCTTTCCCGGGTTAGAAGAAGATGAATCTTCCTTCCTCTTAGTACCAGCACCCATATATTGGATGCCTCGTATGTCATCTACTCCTCTCTAGCTACCTGCTGCACTAGCATGTGCAATAGCAGCAGTTGCAATCCTTACATCCTCTGACAAATGCTTCTTTGAATTGACTCTTTGGTGGTGCTTGGCTAGCACCTTGTAAGCAAGACGACCTCTCGTCCTGCGCCCTCGACCTAACCATCACATATGTCGAATGGCGACAAATTTATTAAATTTATCTCGGTCTAACTAGTAATTACATGCCATCCACTAATAGACTTAGTCATTTTAATTCTTACATTCATCCCTTTTCCTTAGTGGTGCTAATTTCCGACCATTAATACAATTTAATTTACGGCCCATCATGCTTTCGGTTTGTCTTTGAACCACAAGGTTATGTTTTATAACCTAGAGTTCCATATACAATCAATCATTTACATACAATTCCTTACAATTCCGGCACATCACACATATCATTCCATAAAATGCACAATGAATCGTGATCTAAACGCAATACTTATCTGACTCCTAGGTATTCGCATACCTATGCTATAACACCAAGTTTGTGGCTGAGTATCAAAACGAACTTATGGATACCCACACCCCTAAGGCTCCCTAGGTAATGGTACCTAAGCTGATACCATCTTGTGAAGGCTGGTATCGAACATCAAACGCCGGTAATCATAACGGCACTACCTTCTTGACTCCATATCGAGGCCATTGCCCGGCACTTATTTCATTGTCATTATGCCTTGGCGCTCACGATGCCATGCTGCGCGTTGCTTTATCTCGGGGTCCGTTGAAAACCGCGGAGAGCACATGAATATCGGTATCTGATATCACACTCATTTTGTCTCGAATAACGATTTGTAATAATATTTTACAAGATTTTGATGTCTGACTCTTTTCTGATTTATATGCGAATTATATTAAAACTAGATTGTTCTAATATATTTTACAAAAATAATTCTTAAGGCCACAACCCGGCCTTCTTAGTACTCACAATCTCGTAGGAGGCGTATTCTCATGTACCTGAAAGGGGGTCCCACGACAGGTGTAGCCCGAGTAGTGATAATCTCCACTGAGGGTTCTCCCCGCTAAGTGCTCATGCAATCACACACCACACATTTCAGTAAAACATGCAAGTTCCTACTCAAATGTCTATATGTCATGGATGAGAATGTGACTCACCCATACCCACATCTCGAGCCCTCACTGACTCCCTCACGCATGCTTAAGCCAAGTGTGAGAAAACAATGTTTTCAAAACAAAAGGTTTTTGTTCTTGAAAACATAATATCAATTTCCGATAAAATTCTATTGGACAACCCTCCGAGGTGAATTGCTGGATAACTCTCTGAAACAGTCATAGGTCCTAATCCGAAATGAACTGTTGGACAACTCTCCAAGGCAAATCTTTGGAAAATCTTTCTTTGGAATTCCTTTCACAACCATTTTATTTTTCTTTCATGTCATGCACTCACGCCTATTACTCTAGGTTCCCCAGTGCATATGAAATGCAATATTCCATTTCACAATAATTCATGTTATTATTATGCATGCATATATTAATAGAATTTATACACAATCAACATGTTATTCATTCACACATAGAAATAACATAAGTTAGCTCACATAAGGCTAATACCTGAGCAACCCAGTCCGGCTTGGGAGATACACAACGCATCACCCCTGACAACACACAATTTTCATGTTATTGAAACAAGCCACAACACACAACAAGGTCACCATCTTAACCCATCCAACCGGGTACCTCACGGCCCCTTCACAAAATTGAACCATTTTGGTTCCAATCATCCATACAACGTCAACAACCAAAAAACCTAGAAACTTTTAGTTTCCAATTCAAACCCCAACCCACCACAGTCTTGGACTGTGTGAAACTGGTCATACAAATCCTCTATCCTTTAGTCCCAAGTTTTTGCAACTAAACCATATGGCCTTTCATGGCCTCCCATAGACAGCCCATACCATACCCAATGCCATAGCCTACAACATGCCATCTGATAGTGTATCATATCATTTATTCACCTCACACATAACCATGCAGCCGTACACTTGGTGAAAAACATAGAATTTCAGCAGGGTTATGATCACCTACTGCCCTCTACAGGCACATATTTGAAATCTTGACTCAATGGGCTTTTCATAGAGTCGAGAACACAAAGCAGGTTCGGGGACCGAAAGGTTATGACCTTCGAAGTTGGAGGTCATCGTAGTCAAACTCAGCCGGTGAGCGACATGGGCGAGCTCGTCCTGACCTTCTATCCTCTGGGAATATGAATGGAATCTTGACTCAATGGGATTTCCACAGAGTCTAAGAACACCTGAAAATGTAATTCGGACGAAGAAGTTATGACCTTCCGAAGTTGGAGGTCATGCACAGTAGTCAAACCAATGTGACTTGGCAGCCGTGGTAGCTGAAGCGCCGTAGACAACTTTGGATGAGCTCACCTAATGCCCTCCACATGCACATGGCTAGAATATTGACTCAATGGTCTTTCCATAGAGTTCAAGAACACTCAAAACAGAGTTCGGACGAAGAAGTTATGAACTTAGAGAGTGGAGGTCTGCGTAGTCAAACCAGCCCTAGGCGACGACATGCGGCGATGGGCGACCATTACTATACTCCACACATGAATATGAATGGAATCTATGACTCAATGGGCTTTCCATAGAGTCCAAGAACATAAAGCAAGTTCGGATGGAAAAGTTAGTCAAATCCAGAGTTGGAGCCTCGCATAGTCAGTCGTAGGGCGACCTCTATTGAGCGACCTCTAGCCGTGACCTCTGTAGGGCGAGCCTTTTCTCCATGATGACCTCACGGAGGCTGACCTCTATAGCCTGACCTCTATAGGTTAACCTCTCGCCTATTAGATTGTTTGGGAGTACAAAAGACCTGCTTGGTCTACGGAGGTCGAGATTGAGAGATTCAAAGCAAGCATCAAGTTCATGATGTGGCTACCATTTACCGAGGAAGGCAGCCTTGCAGAGTTTCCTTTATTTCCTCCAAAAACCAGTTTTGGGATCAAATTCATATTGTACTACCACAATGTAGCAGCTTCTCATGAACTTGGAAATACAACCCGACCATTCCCACTTGGGGCAAGGCGACCACGCACAACCCTTAGGGTAGAAAGTAACCAAAATGGAGAAGACCTACCTCTCGGAGTTTGTAAAACTCTGACTCAAGTCTCTATCTACGAAGCCCCTTCTTGTGGGGATGAACTCTTCCTCTTGCTCGCTTGAAAGCCGTAGGTCGATCAGAAATTTAGAGAGAGGTGGAGTCTCTCCCCAAAAACTCTCTCTTTTCAAATATGGTTTTCCTTTTCCTCTCCCTCTCTCCCAGCTAGGTTGGGAAGATATAAGTCAAGTGAAATGTCCTCTCACTTGCCACATGTCAATTCTAAGTGGCTCTTTGGATTACCCTTATCACCTTATCCATTTACCTTGGATTTCCCTCAAATCATGTGTTGCCACATGTCTCTTCTGGGTTCCACTTGAGCTATTTGTTTGACTAGCTCTCCACTTGGCATGTGCAAATGCTTGAGCCACTCAAATGTAGTGTCCCCGCGCTACTCTCGATGCCTCAGCGTGAAATTAAGATCATTTCGGAATTAATGATCGACATGGTAGCGCTGAATTTGTGAGATTATTCCAACAGTGAGAAGTCGTTTTAGCATCAGAGACCTAGAAAAATTCTTGGATTTTCAATCGAGAATTACTTTTTACCCTTTCTGCAAATTTGGATTTTCAGGGGTGTGACAATAATGTCATTAAATCAATTAAAACCCGTCGAACAACATCACTTCCATTAACATCGATGTTGTTGATTTCAATATATAATCTCTACTCTTTCTTTTTCATTCTTAGCAAAATCAACATAAAATCCTTAATGATTTAATAGCTAAAGCCTTAGCATAACTTCGATTGAAGGTTTAGATAAATAATCCATAAAACCCTAATTGCCCCCTGCCAAATAGTTTGGTGTCTTGGTGTTGCTTGATTCAATGTATGAAATCTCTTGTTCAAATCTACATAAGAGATGCAAGCTCATTTACACCATCCTTATAACCATTTCCTCCATTAACAGCCCTAAATTCACACTAGTAAGTGATCTCGACTTAAACTTGATTTTCACTTAAAATTTTATCTAGGGTACTTCATGGACATGATGAACGCGAAATGGACTTGAAATGGCATAGGCATTACTTGAATGGCAGGAAAGGGTGCTGAAGTTGTCTGCCCATGGGCATTGAATTGCTTACTTTTGCTTCACTTTTACCTTTCAAATTTGACTTTCTTGTTAAGCACACCAAAGCCAAGTCAAATGCACTTTATGATCCTTTTTCATGCCTAATTTACCCTCCAATTGTCCTCAAATTAACAACATACCAGTGGATTTAGCATCCTTGAATCTAATTTAATTAATACGTAACCATATAATCCAAAGTAACGAAACCACTTTATGTCACTATTCCTTACTTTTATCAAATCCGTACAACTTTAAGCAGCTAGTTGGGCAATACTCATGGTTAGCTTCAACGATGTAGCGCCCCATTTCAGGGGTCAGTTGGCAATCTATGTCAGCCTACGAATCTTGGTGAATTAATGCGGCGCTTCGACACCACTCATGAAAATCGGCGGAGTCTCCTTTGTGCGGGGCTCTACCCGAGGTACAAAACTGTCCCGACAATTAACAGCGGCCACTAGATCCGTATGCGGTAAAAATGGCCGCGGGCGTCATTTGATTAATGCCCAGTACAATTTTGAATCCTATATTAGATAGGTTTGAGTGCTTTGCATTAAATCATGTCATTTATACGATTGGAGGTGTTCTAGTCTTCTTAGTAGCCTTATACCATTGAGGTATTTTTGGATTTGTTTTGTAGGCTTTTACACTTTGGAGTTCAATTTCAATACAAAGGATGAATCATGAGGTGGAGATTCAAGTCTAAATATGACCATTGAGAATCAATGAGAAAACAAAGCGAAAGTGAAGAAAATTCGATCTGGATTGGAAGGCGGGATGAAAGCGGTGAAGGATTAACAATGCGGGAATTTTAAGCTAAGCTTACGAAAATTCGCAACCTTAGCGAAAATTTAACCTAAACGAAAATGACAAATTTCGCTTGGACCACTCCCAAATTCGCTAAGCAGCGTTCCTTAAAAAATATTGATTCATTCAGTCGCCGAGAAATTCTTATTCAACAGTGATGCCTCGTCATGCTTTGTAATTAATGCCAAACGCCCTCGAACTTGGTGTATTGCTTAATTGTCTATGTAGCCAATTTCATAGGTTTTTGGTATTTTCATACAGGGAGGCACATATAAACCTGCTTTTTTGTAAGGCGGGGAGGAAAAAGGAGTGGAAGGAACAATTGGGAGGAGGAGAAGAAGATATTTTGTAAGTTTTCATTTTGTAAATAAAGTCTTTTATTTTTAGGTTTTGCTTTCTCCTCTTCTCTCTCAATACTCTCTCCGCTTTCTCATTTGAAACACCCACTCTTGGGGATGGCTGACTCAAGGATGTAGAACAAACCTCATTCTTTGAAGAGGAAGGAAGCTAGCTTGGTGGTGTGGGGGCATATGCATGTTGTCCTCTTGTACTAAAAGCTACAGGTAGTGTATTTATGGCCCTTATATTAAAACATGGTTTGCATAACATTGAATGTCATTAATTTGGCGATACTCTCCATGCTTTAGAATCCAGGTGCATGTTCGGTGAAGTCTTTTGTGATTCTTTAGATGGCTCTTTACGAGCCTCCTAAAATGATATTTATATGTTAGGTTTCTCAAATTAGGGTTCATAGCATTTAATGTTATTGATTTGGCCAATAATCTCCATGCTTTAGGGCGTGATTTAGATGGTCTTTACAGGCCTCACGAGGATGATATTAAATATTAGGGTTTAAAGCAGTAAAGGGGCCATCTTGCATGCTACGTGACTCAGTAGGAGTTGTTTCATGGGTGAGGTTTGCTAGTTAAACATAGATCCGGTTATGCCGGGGGTATAGGTTGCTTGTCATAACCACGGATAAAACCGAGGGACACTTGTTTTGCTAACGCGAGTTAGTGACCTAATTCTTAAGTTAACTTTCACCTATAACTTTTCGGGTTTTACAGTCTCGGTTCAAACCATTCCCAGCTACATTTTGAAACCCGGTAAAAGTCGAATAAAGCCTTACCTTACGTGCACTTATGCAAACCATTTTTAGGATGAAAACCATCCCAGGTGTTCGACCCCAGACATTTATCTTACTTGGTAGCTTGACTCACGGCGATCTGGAGAACAGGTATATAAATATTGTTGATTCAGCTCAGCTCTTGTGTACGAATCAAAATGGCGTCGTTCAGGGATGGTGCCAAACCTGATGGTAGGATTGAGAGTACTTGTGATCCACATCACAAGTGAAGGTAACTCTTTTTACCTCTTTTTTGCTTTCAGTTACGAGGCTGGGTTTTAGCAATTGCGATGGCGCGTTTGGAATTTTTTTTTTGTTAGTTAATCTTAACCTTTTTCTGACTTTATTTGGTTCTCTTTGTTGTCTCTACAATTTTGTAACGAGGTGTTTATGCAACGGTGGGATAGAGACACATGGTGGCTGAATAGGATAAGTACACAACTTGGCCTAGCTAGTGAAGTGCGGTGTACATGCGATACCATGGATCCTATGCACGAGAGCAGGCAACCGAGAACGTGAATCGAATGCACATAAGACCATGAGGGATCACATCCACCTCACCAGGTCAAATTACTTGTCTGTATCATTCCTCCTGAAGATGTAGCGGTGAGGCGTATTTAGTACCTCTACTCCCACATATCATGGTATGGAAAATGAAAATCCATACACTCATATTAGGGATTTTGAGGAGGTTTGCACTACCTTTAAGGAAGGTATGATGGACATGGATTTGCTGAAGCTAAAGGCATTTCCATTGACTCTAAGGACAAAGTAGGAATGTAAACCGACTCATTGGGCACAGAACCGTGAAATTGGGGTGTTCTTGGCAGGAATTCACGAAGAAGTTTTTGGTACTCCATAAAACCAATAATTTGAAAGAATTTACACCTTTGCAGCTCAGGATGGTGAGAGATTTTATCGGTGTTGAGACAGTTATGGAAACCATCGGTGTGTCCACACCATGGGTTTTGACACTTGGATGTTGAACCACTTCTATGGTGGTATGTCCCTGCCATGAGGCAACTTTTGGAAACTATGTGTGGGGAGACTTTTAAGTAAACATCTGGTGAAGCCATGGATTTTTAAGAATTCGTGGCTGAAACTTCTAAGGGTTAGGATGAACCTAACCTACTAGGGGTGGATAGAGGATGAGACCACGGTCTGACGAAGGGGGTGGGATGTATGCAGCTGCTGAAGAAATAAATGAAACTAGGATTTCCACCCTGGCTAGGAAGGTAGAGAGCTTGAGGCAAACGGCTCGAAGTGCATCACGATGGTAAATGATCACACCTGATCCAGTTCTTACACGATTTCAATCCACAATACATGACGGAAACGGTGTCCTATGGCCCCTATGGTGAAGGATTTGATGTCGGAATGTCTGAAACACTGTGAGACAATTCAGACTACAACAATCCAATGTTCCCATATGGTAATACCTACAATTTGGTGGAGGAATCCCTTTAACCTTGCATGGAAGTTGACCCCCTGTTTATGTACCCCAGTGCCAAACCTCAGTTTGGTTCAACCACAACCAGACCTGTCTCTCCTCTGTATGAACAAGCCATTTTGAATTTGAGTAAGGTGGTGGGCAACTTTGTTAGGAACAAAAGAATGTGCGCCAACTGGCCTGAGTTGATCTTGTAGAAAGTACTGCTTGAATAAGAGAATAGATGGGCTTGAGAGCACTCTCGAGCCGGAAAATTGATAACCTCACGGTATTGATCAGAGATCAACAAGTTCTGGTATAAGAGAAAGGGGTTTCCATCACAAGCAGGTTTAAATCTAAAGGAATTCATGAAATTAGGGTCGTCCAATGATTCGGGAATGGATGAGGTTAGGCCATAATAACCCTTAGAGCGGAAAAGGAGTTGGTCTGACCTATGCGAAGCATGTTGAAGAGTCGAGGCCGGGGAGAAGAATTGCAACTGAGCATATTCTCCTAGAGATTCGGCGAAATCTAAGTATACCACCTCCGTTTCCACAAGCACTTAGAGGGAAAGAAGAAGGCAACTCATAAGCGGGCATTATCTTGAGGTTTTAAGGCAAGTGAAGTTAACATACTTTACTTGGACCTAATCAAGCAGTCCCTACTTATGCAAAGAATTTACGAAAGATCTTTACCTGATCAAGAAGGGATTAGGCATTGAGAAGAAGGCATTTCTCCACTTGAACATATCGGTGCCATAATCCAAAGCAAATACCACAGTAGAATACAAAGATCTGGATCTCCCACAATTTGATCCAATATTGGTGGGAATTGCATACAAAATCCACAACGGTTAGGAGCGAGTGTGAACTGTCTGTGTCGATGTCTGGCGGTTTGGAGTCACAGGTAGACAAACCTGCTTGTCCACACTCCTCATTGGCCGATGGGTCGGTGAAAATCCCTAAGGGATAGTTGAGGATGTCTTAGTGAAGATAGACAAATTCTACTACCAGTAGATTTTTATTCAGTATGACGAACCAATTGCTAATAGACGATCATGTACGATCATCTTAGGAGTTGAACATCTTTCATTTGAACAACAAACATGAGTTGCTAGAAATTGAAAATCAAATTTCTGATGACGTTGTTTCAATTGATCAGTGTGCGGGGAAAACACGATCCGAGAAATCTGAGTGATCGGCCCGAAAATGAAGAAATTTGGTCTTACCATCACCGCACGCAAACCAATTGCTCGATTCAACGATCGTCGCGAGGTAGAATCAACAATTGGGCACCCGAGCGGGGTGCCAGGCATTGGGGGGTTAGGGAGATTATCCTCCTTGACCCAGCAGGTAGATCGAGGAATTAGGCTGGTTCGGTGTTTCAAAACCGGTGCGGAGTTCTACACATTTGTTGTTTTAAGTTAATTAATTTGTTGTTAGTTTTGGTTAGTTTCGACAATTTTTAACAGCAGTTTTCATTTTGGTCGCAGTCCTATATATTTTGATGCTGTTTGAATTTTCCAATGTGGCTTCATACTAGTAAATTTTCTAACAATAATTTTATTTCCTATATTTTATTAATTAATTTAAAATTTTCATGATTTGATCCAGTGAAGCCCAGAATTCTCTCTAAGTATGAGAATTGGCGGGGAATGACCATCGGTTGCCGTTCTGAAGCTTATATAGACGGGGGGAGGGTTGGTTTAGATACCACTTCACATTCTCCCCCTCCCATTAGTGTCACGAGCTCTGGCCAAGCCTAAATATCAAACTCTCTGCTTGGCGACTTCACTGCGCTATTTTGCCTGGTTATGACTGCACATGAGCTCTGCTGACGAGTTCTATTACACACGAGTCCTCGGTCACGCCTTCCATTGTGGGGAGCCTTGATTGAAGGCACTCCACCACGCGCTTTCGACTGATTGTTCTGCGCCCCAGCACGGCCTTCCTTTGCGGAGATGCTGCGTGCCCTCAGTTCCCTTCTTGGTGCCACTGTCGGCGGTGATCGATTCTCGAGCCTTGTTTGGTTAGTTCGGGGCGTTCGTGGTCGGTAGGCCACGGATTCGGTTGCTTGCTTGATTGGTTGTTAGCCTCCCGAAACTCTGGTTGATCTTTCTGATCATGTGATTTATCTTTCGTACGCGGTGAGCTTTCTTAGTTTAGTCATATTTAATTATGGTTCGTACTCAGTGGGTCAGATCTTGGCCTGGGTGAGTTGACCCCTTTGAGAGAGTGGCCCGACTCCGACCCCGACTCTGGCACCATCACCGGTCCAGGAGGCGATATCGAGGAGCCTCGGGGGTTCAGAGTCGTTACTCCCGGAGACACGGATGGGACCGGGCCCATCGCTGTACTGAGAGGAGAGTTAGGAGGGCTGACCCTCAAGCGAACCCGCTGGGACTGATGAGTCATCATCTTCTGGCTCACCAGTACCACGGTCGCATCCCGGTAGTGAGCTGTTCATCGCCCACGGTTGTCGCGCCTCGAGGATTGGGGCCGCTGTGTGGGATTGTTCAGAGTGTGCGACTCCACGTGAGTTCATCGAGTCATTTTATGACGTCCACGCATTGAGGCGGCGGTCACGAGGAGTCTTTGAGATTGATCAGAGGTATTCCTCCTACCCTTCATGACTCGCAGCGGTTTATTACAGAGTGGTAATGCGGTTCCTGGCTCCTATGACATCCGGGAGGCAGGCGATTCCGCCCCAGAGATTCGATTCGATTATGGGTGGCCGCCACAGTGTCTTTCGGACCGGTAGATATTCGGCGACATTGGGATTGCACATGCCGCGCGGTCGAGGGTTCTGAGCTTGGGCCCACAGCCTCACGGGGAGATGGTCAGCGGCGGCCGGAGGAACATCCTTCTTTGGTCAGTGGCTCTACGGAGCGACCCCCGCCTCAGATGCTGCTGATTGACCACTTGCTACGTACCAGCTTGTTCCCTCTGCATCATTATGTGCGGAGGAGGCCGTCACAGGGGCACTTTGCCGGATCAGAGGGGGATTTTGGTTTTAGCCCCTCTGGTGGTGATGCTTCCACATTTGCGGTTGGGGAGAAGGTCCATCGGAAGGACTGGCGAAGCGAGAGAGCATTCCATTACTTATCTTTGACTCCTATGCGCTATGTTCTGGCCGGATGGGATTCGGGAGGAGCCAGTGAGATGAGGCTACAGATGCCCACATGTAGTGTCGGTGGCTAGGGTTATGACTATGCATCTCATTCCATATCTGACCACGGGACCGGGAGGAGTGCAGGGTCGGAGGCGAGGACCACCACGGATGATATGCGCCCCGGGCTGGGGTACGGAGGACTCAGTTCGGATCGTTCCACCTCCGTCTACCACCCACACATCGGCGGCTACGGCGAGATACTCAGGGCCTTCCTATTGACACATCATTCAGCGGAGTACATCCATCGCGGCTCGAGAGATGGCGGTGTGATAGTGCCATGCGCTCACTTGCGGCTACCTGGCGCAGGGATCGAAGGTTGGCCAAGTGCCATTCTCGACTCGGATTATGACCCGTACGGGTGCTTCACCGTGATCACGCCCGGAGAGGGCCCACGGTGATGCGGCTTCATTGGATGTTGTTTGCGCGGTAGCGGTTCGAGACCACCGCCACCACCACGGCGGTGGGTGGTTGGGGTTTCTTTGATTTTGTTTAGTTATCGAGCTTTATCAACTTCTGCGATCTTGATTAGGATTTATGTATTAGCCATAGTAGGCAGTGATATTTTTGTATTTAGCTTTGTATTCATGTATTAGCCACTTTGGCTATATCAAAAGCTATTCAGTATATATATATACAGACTTTTGTATATCATGTTTTGTGCTTTGCTATGTGTAAATGTTTTTCTTTTCAATTGAACAATTGGACAATTGAATTGCTTTTGTTGGAAAATTGAATCACTATTTGTCACCTCTATGTTAGAACAAATTCCATGCTTGAATTAAATTTTTGGTCAGCTAAAGTTCCTGCATGCTCAACTTGAAATTTCTCCCTTATGCTAATTTTTAGCACTCAGTTGTTCGATAGGGTGTGAAATTGTGCCTTCTTCTAAGCTTTGCAAGTAGGCCTTAGGTATGTTGGCAACCTAGGATAGGTTTGTGTTACCTCTGATTGAAGACCAATGTTGTCTTCCAAAGGGGAAAGAAAGAAAAGCAAAAGAAAAAAAAGAAAAGAAAAGAAAAGAAAAATAAAGTCGTGATTTTGCCTTGAAACCAGAGCACGGTCAGGGTGTATGTAACCTTTGAGCAGATGCCCTAAGCCTTGATTGGTACGAGAGTCATCGATTTTGTGTTCGTTACATGGGTGGATAAGTGAAGTTCCAATGACTTGTAGGTGCTTAATTTTGAAGTCATTCGGTCAGAGTGAAGCCTTTAGAGTTAATTAATTGAGTGATCCTTTTGGCTTGATGCCCCCAAGCCTTAATTGGTTGGGAGTCATCGGGTGGGCCGTTACCACGGACTTTGTTAAGTCAGGATTTTAAACATTGCACCTACGATGTAGATGAATAAAAAGAAAGAAAGTGTAACTAGCCACATATAGGTTGTTCAATGACTTAAGGCCCGTGTCGATCTTTAGGTTGGGGAGGTGGCAATTTTGCGGTTTATTAGCTTGTCGGTTACATAAAGAATCATTAGACTTAGGTGGAAATTCAAGTTGAGGAGTGTAGTCAATATTGACCTAGAATTGTTCTTGTATGGTTTGATTCTTTCATATCGGTTTACAACTTTGATTTCAATTTTTCAGTTTAAGGTAATGTTTATATGTACATAAACCCTTTTTGAATATGTATATAGCCTTTTTGCAAATCACCACATACATCTCCTTTTTCTTTATTTTGCATTGCTAAGGGACTAAACGGCGTTTGGGTTGAGGTGTGATTAATGCCCAGTGCAATTTTGAATCCTATATTAGATAGGTTTTGGGTGCTTTTGCGCATTAATCGCTATCATTATACCAATTGAAGTGTTCGTCTTCTTATTAGCACTTATGCCATTTAGAGGGTATTTTTGGTTGTTTGTGAGCTTTCACTTTTGGAGTTCAATTTCAATACAAAGGATGAATCATGAAGTTGGAATTCAAGTCTCGACCATCGGCCGACCCGAATCAATGAGAAAACAAAAATGAAAGTGAAGAAAAATTCGATGCGAGTTGAAGAGCGGGATGGCAGTGAAAGTCGACAATGCGGGAATTTTCGCTAAACTGCCGAAATTTTAAGCTAAGATTGCGAAGATTTCGCAACATAGCAATTCGCAACCTAACGAATGACAAATTTGTTGGACCACTCCCAATTTCGCTAGCAATTGTTCCTTAGCGAAAATGGTGATTAAACTCTCACAAAATTTAGCTAGCTTAGCAAAATTTCGCTAGCTAAGCGAAATTGCCCCACCCATAAGCGAAATTTCTTGTTTTAACTAGACACATTGATTTAAGCTAATTAAATTCTTACGACCTAGCGAAAATTGATGCCTCGTCATGCTTTGTAATTAATGCGAAGCTAGCCTCAGGCTTTGTGTATTACTTAATTGTCTTATAACTGCTTGATTTCATAGGTTTTTGGTATTTTCATGCCTTGAGGAGGCCTATATAAGCCCCCTGCTTGTTTTGTAGCGGGGGGAGGAAAAAAGGGAGTGGAAGGAACAATTGGGAGGGGAGAAGATATTTTTGTAGTTTTCATTTGTAAATAGTCTTTTATTTTAGGTTTTGCTTTCTCTCTTCTCTCTCTTTCTCTCCGCTCTCATTTCAAACACCTCTTGAGGATGACAACTCAAGAGATGCTTAGCTAAGCCTCCTTTCTTTGAAGGAAGGAAGCTAAGCTTGGTGGTGGGGCATATGCATATTTGTCCTCTTGTCTTAAAAGCTACGGTGGTATGTTGTGGCCTTATATTGAAACATGGTTGCATAACATTGAATGTATTAATTTAGCGTCTACTCTCCATGCTTTTAGAATCCGATTACATATTCGGTGAGAAAGTCTTGTGATTCTTTAGATGGTCTTCTGACCTCTAAAATGATATTTATATGTTAGGTTTCTCAAATTAGGGTTGCATAGCATTTAATGTTATTGATTTGGCGATACTCTCCGTACTTTGGGAATTTGTGATTCTTTAGATGGTCTTCTGAGCCTACGAGATGATATTAAATGTTAGGGTTAAAAGCGGTAAAGGGGCCATAGCGTACTACGTATTGACTCAAATGGGAGTTGTTTCATGGGTGAGGTTTGCTAGTTTAAACATAGATCCAGGTTATACCGGGGGTATAGGTTGCTTGTCATAACGCGAGGATAAAACAGAAGGACACTTGTTTTGTAACGCGAGTTAGTGACCCTAATTCTTGAAGTTAACTTTCTCACCTTTAACTTTCAGTTTTTACAATTCTCAGTTTTCAAACCATTCCCACTTTGTTTTTTGAAACCCAATTCCAAAGAGTCCAAATAGAAAGCCTTGCAGCCGTGCATATACGAGAGCCATTTTAGGATGAAAACCTTCCAGTGTTGGAGCCACTGAACCAGCATGTGATGGCTTATTTCAGTGGGTTTTGGTATATAAATATTGTTGATTCAGCTCAGCCTACTGTGGCACAAATCATGCATCAATACTCACAAAATTACATCAACTATTTTACCATAGTTCAAGAGTTAATACATTACTCTTTGAAACATATATGAATCTAGAGTTAATGCATGTGTTTACAAAATAAATATCAAAGCACAATCCAGGCTTTCTTCACAAAAAATGCGTACTCTAGTGGCGCAGTCCTCTTAATACACTCCTGTACTGAAATAATGATCCTCGATAGGGTGAGCAATACCCAGTAGTGATAATTTCCTACGCAAGGTTACTTCCCCACCTAAGTGCACATGTCGCAGCAAACAATCATATCGAGAAAATACATGATCTGCTGTGGATTGATACATGCCCGATCCATGTCTCAAGTCCTCACCAGAGCTCCCTCACATGTCTAAGCCAAATGCAGATAAAAATCAGAGTTTTCAAAACAAAAGCTTTTCTTCTCAAAAACTTACTCACAGAGATTAGGTAAATATATTAGACTACCCTCGAAGTAGATACATTTGGATAACCCTCAGAAACGATTCATAGGCCTCTTAGGCATGGTGTTGGACAATCTCGACAATTCTCCGAAAAATCTTTACGTCGAAATTCTTTCACAAACATTTTCGTTTTGTTTTCTTTCATATCGTGCACTTTCAGCACTTTAATATTCTAGGTTTGCTGATGCATTTAGATGCATTATGCGATTCAAATATTCATGCTAATATATAAAACATGTATATAACATAATTAACTCACATAAATCATGTTATTCAATTTGCAACCAATAACTCCAAAATTAGCTCACATGGGCTAATTAACCAATCAAGTAATTCATTTTGAATCACCCAAAACACACAAAAATCACACAACAATACACGTGAACAGTGAAACCCTAGAGTCGGCACTGTTCATGGCCACACTAAGGATCTTCTCGCTCGGTTCAAGTATTTTGAGACCGCAAAAACGGCTAACTAAAGCATCAGAATATCCCTAACCATTCACATGGCTCTTAGCCAAGAATAACCTAAGAAGTGGAGAAGACCCTACCTCTTGGAGACATTGGAACTCCTGAAATTAAGATTGTCCATACCTCATACGTAGATCGATTTTGCTTCTTGCACCGTCGAAGCGAAACAGTCCAGTGAAATCTAAGAAGAAGTAGCTCTCTCTCTCTAAACTTTAAAACCCGACCTTACTTGATTTATTCTTTTTTTGGAGAAGAAAAGTATTCCTTCCTTTGTCTTTATTCATTTAAACATTTCCATTAATTCCGTCATGTCCCTTTGGAAGTGACTTTTGACACATAGCTAATCTAAGCCATTCATCTCATCGCTCACTAATCATACGACATGTGTCGCGTAGGGTACGTATAGTAGGTGGTGTCACATCACATGTATCTCTGGCCGTCATATGGCACTTTCGACACCGGTGCCTCGAAGAAAGCGTGGTAGGCGTCTCGAGATTCGACCCGAAATCGGCGTGTTAACTAGATTTCACGAGACGAGTTCCAACGGTGAAATCCGTTTCATCATCAGAGATACAGAGAAATTTCGGGTTTAGTAAGAGTGTTTTACCTTTTCGGAAAATTCAAATTTTCTGGATTTTACAAACACAAATGTCGTTTGACTTTGGATTAACTTTAACTCATCCAACTAACCAAAGTTAAGTTAACTACTTTATGACAAACATCAAAGTTAATGGAATGCATAGCAGAAAGCTCTGTGGTCGTTTCTTAATCACATGGATCTGAAACACATGGCACTATTCTATTGGTTCTTGCTTTGCTTACTTAGATTAGGCTTACTCATAAAATGACTTAAATGCCCTCCTTGAAAATAATACCCCTACACTGATAAAAACTTCGAAAATATTCCACGATCGTCCAATCATAAAATTGACCATGGAATACTGATGAACTTAAAAGTCATCTATTTTTAGTCCATTTTTCTGCTTAATTTTCATATCAAAAGAGACAATTACTTTGCGAAATATGAAGAAACTCACCATTGTTATTAGCGGGTAGAGTGGAAGAAAGAAGAAAGCGATTGGAAAATCACGAGAAATAAGTGGAATCAAAAGTGCGGTCGATTGGCGGAAGCGAAATGAAAATGTTTGAGTCATTGATGCGGTTGTGAATACCTGCAGATCCGGTTCTGAGTCGTGACATCGGGAATTTGATCTTTGCGTGGCCGGGAACCACGATCTAGGCGGTGAAGAAGGGCGGTGCAAGGTATGATGTCGCGTGAAGCTAGTCGCGACATCATGACAACCCGGTGGAAGAGTGCGGGGGCTTGAGCCGATATCGCGACGACATCTGTCCGTGACATCGAACGACCATTGAAGACTCTGAAAATTTAGAATGGATCTTCGCGACAAGGCCATGATGTACATGACATCGCAAGAAATCAAGCGAAACACGCAGGGCGTGAGATCGAAATTCGTGACATCAAGAACCACGGTCCAAAGCTCTGAGTCATGAATCAAAGTCGCGGCGAATGCGATGCGACGCCGAACAAGCGGTTGAGACTTGTGGATGCATGAAGTGATGTCGCGTGAGGGATTGATGTCGCGACGGCCAGGCAATCAAAGGAAGATACAAGTGGCGACAAGGTGGAAACATCACGTGTCGGTTGATGTCCACGCGATCATGAGAAGCGATTGAAACTGCGGATCCTTTAGTTGATGTCCGCGACCAATTGATATCGCGACATCCCGAAGGCGCAAGTTGAATACTTTCTGCGGTGATGAGGTCGCGGCGGTGAGATCGAGTCCGCGGCGTCCGGCGACCGGTTAAAAAATATACAAGGCGTGACTAGATGTCACGGCCGGTGTTAATCGCGGCACGAAACGATAGCCAGTTGAAGGCCCAGGAAGAACTAAGTCGATCTCGCGGCGAGAGATGCGATATCAGCGACGCATCGGAACCTTGGATGGAAGGCGAAAGAAATGAAGCTGCTGCACGACAAGAGATCAATGTCAGCGACATCGAAGATTCCAGTGACTGAATTTCATTTAGTTGATGTCCGCGACAAAGAGAATGATATCGCGACATCACTAATGATCGATTAAGGCTGTATAGACAAGCTAAGGTGGCGGCGTGAGATCGAGGGTATGACATGGATGTGTCGCGACAAGGAAGAATTGCGACTTGAGCGGTGACTTGAGCTGGATACTCCTAAATCCCACGACGGGCTACATTGGGATTAGGGCATGGCCAGAAAACCACAGCAAATACGCTGACTATCGAAGCGAGGAAGATTAGCTTGGCGACGCGAAAGCGAGAGAGTGCAAGATGGCGAAAAACACATTTTCTTTATTTTTTCTTTTAGTTTTTTTCTTTTCTTTTCTTTTCTTTTCTTCAATGTTGATAGTTGAGGCTTAGATTAGATTATTCGTTTCGTTTTCGTTTATATTAGGCCCGGATGTTATCTTTTGACGAGTTTGAATGCGAGAATTCAATTCTTTTTCAAATTACTACGGAATGTTTGAAGTTGAGACAAAATTTAAGGTCGGCACCAGTTTTCATAATGCGGTTATTCTTATGATCGGAGAATCTTTGCCAGTGTGTAGTCGGTAATTGAGGAACCCGGTTTCCATTAAGTGAATGCTATTGTCGAAGTATCTTTCTGTAGTTGTTTCCGGCAAATTGCGAATTTCGAGTTTATGAATTTACTTTCCCCGATTTATGGGTTTAATGTTTTTTGACTCCCGAATCTCGAGTTTCTTATACCGAGTTTTAAGAATTGTTTTATTTACTCACGATTTCAAGGAGGTCCTCTGGTGACACGGAGATAACTTGATCACGGGAGTTATAGACTATTTCTTTGAAGGTATATTAACTTTGCTATTTAGAGATCTAATGAGCTTCGGTGAGTTTATGATAAATCCTCTTCTCACTTGAAATCAAGAATGAGTCGATTGAGTTATCGGTTTAAACAAGGAGAGTTCACCTCGATTAAAATAAAGTTAAGCCCGATCCAGAGTGTTAGCTGGATCAATCCAAGGAGAGGGTGATCTATTCTAATTTGGAGGAAGAGTAACCTGGGAGTTGTATATCCTTGCTTGACCGATAACTTGGGAGCTAAGGTGTATAGTCCATAAAATGGGTATGATAACAGGAATTTACAAGTTGACAACAGGAATTGATACTTCACAATAGCATTGATCTTAATGTGTTCTCTAAACGATAATTATTCAGCGTCCATTTATTTTCTTAACTATTCTTTATTCATTGTTCTCTGGATTACAGTTTATTTGATTGTTCATTTTTTTATATATAATAGTATATTTTACAGCTTCTTAGCTGAAACATCATATCATGTTATAGTTCAAATAGTATGGAGCTTGAGTAGTCAGGGTAGTTGATTTAAAATTCTTGAGATCTCTGTGGGATCGATATCTGGACTTAAATCCATTTTATTACTTGTCGACCTGTGCACTTGCAGAATATCAGACCAAACCAACTTTGAAAATGATTTACTCTAGGAGATATTTGGTTTATACAGTATAATGCCAACAAGTTTTATGGCGCCGTTGCCGGGGATTAGATAATAGTCCTTTGGTAATAACGTCATAAATTTGTATGTGTTCTTTGGTCTATCAACAAGTTTTAGTAAAGCATTTATTCTTGCAGGGATTAGATAATAGTCCTTTGGTAAATACTTGACATAAATTTGTATGTGTTCTTTGAAATACATCAACAAGTTTTTATGGCGGATTCTGTTAGATAATAGTCCTTTGGTAATATCATGGTGTATGTGTTCTTTGGTCTATCAACAAGTTTTATGGCGCCGTTGCGAAGATTGAATAATAGTCCTTTAATTATACTGACATAAATTTGTATGTGTTCTTTGAATCATCCAACAAGTTTTATGGCGCGTTGAGTGATCGAAAATTTAATAAATCGATATTCGGATGAAAGAAGGAAATACTAATTTGGACATTTAAGGAAAAAGAACAAACATAGATTTTCAAGCAGTGGTTCAGTTTGGCCACTAACCCTTAACGAAACATATTGAATATATTCTATGATTTGACTAATCCTATTAATGGGAGTGTGTTTTGCTTTCAGAAAAACTTTGATGCATAGGAAACAAAACACTGATCTGATTCCAGCTGACACGGAAATAGAAAGGACGCTCAGAAGCTTGAGAAAGACGAGAAGGCGAGGCTCAACCATGGCGGATGAAGCGGGGATCAGGTTGAAATACATATAGAAGAAGCTAGAAGGCCTCCAGTCAACGTCTGATGGAGAGTTTCGGGACGATTATACAGGGAAGAATACCGGCGATCAAGGCGACTGCGAGTTGATGCTAATAATTTTAGTTGAAGCGGCCACGGATTACAATGGTCAGCGACTCTTGGTCATCCACTTGAAGATCAAATGAGCACACAGGAAGATTCCTCGGGATGGCTAATCTGGATTAAACTAAATGGGTTGAGACGAAGTCCTTAAAGCGCATCTATTCCCATTCTCTCTAAGAGATGAGCTACATGGTATGAATCTTTACCATATGGTTTACATTTGATACTTAGGAGGAATTAGTAGAGGCCTACTTAGGTAGATTCTTTCCCCGACCCTCACCCTGTACGGAGAAAGAAGGAGGGAAATCATTGTGTTCCGGCGGAGAAGATGAAAGCACATTATGTAGCACAGGAAAGATTCAAACGTTCTTGAGGAAGATGTCGATGCATGGGATAGATCTGAAAACTCAGATGGACATTGTATATCATGCTTTGAATGATATATCAAAAGAGATCGTGATGCTTCATCTTTGGAGCATTCCAAGCGAAAAGTGTTGAAGAAATGAAGGTGATTGAAGACTGGCGAATGTAACATAGAAAACTCCTTATGAGCTTTGAGAAGGCTTAATGAAAAGGAAAGGGGGATCATGGAGGTGAAGGCAAGATGGCGACCATGGAAGCCAAGTTGGATGCCATTATGCACCAGTTGGACAAGCCAAGAAGAAGACACACCTTTGCTCATGAAATAGGAGCAATTGAAGGGAGTTATTGAAGGAAGTGTTGAGGGTAAGCGAAGAACTTTATGTTCTTTGAAGGGTTAATTATTTGGGTGAGCGAGCTTACCATTTCAAACCAACCCTAACCTTCCGGCACATTATCACCAAGCACTCACCGGGAACCATGAGAACTACGTATGGTGGAAGACTACTCAGGCCCAGCGAGGCAGAACCCTCAGCGAGGGTATCAGCGACCCGCAGGTTCCGGCGGCGGCTCATGACATGGAAATGAGCACGGGAATGAATACCGGGGTGGAGGCCCGATCTTTTGAAGCAGTCTTTGCATTTCGCAGGGGATAATAGAAGAACATTGTTGAATCTCCATGAGCAAAAGTTTGCGAGTTGGAAACCTTCACTACCAGATTCTCAAATTTTTGTGCAACCTTAAAGAACCTGAGACACAAGGGCAATGTCTCTAACCCGCAGCCGCAGGAAAGACGCCTTCCCAAGTGACACAAGGAAGAACCCAAAGATCGCATGGCTTGCGGTACTAGAAGCGAGAAGGAGCTAAGAAATGAAAGAGAAAGATGATCGCAACAAAGACGATTTCAAAGCTCGTAAATGGAAGAGAACTGAAAGAAAAAGAAAGAATGTAGAGGAAGAACATCCAAGGATCAAAGCCTCAAGTAAATTCCATTTCCACAAAGACCGCAAGTCAAGAATGGAAGAGCAAAGGGTATGTTCTCGAAACCTGTCGAGATAAGCATGCCTTTTATCAAGTGGTAACTCAAATGCCACTCTACGCAAAAATTCCTCAAGGACACACCGAGCAAGAAAAGAAAAATAGTAGAAGAAGGAATAGTGAATTTCACCGCCACTCAGAAGTAATCGTAAAGAACTACCAAGAAGACTTAAGGACCCAGAGTTTCACACCTTTGTATTGTCGAGGAATTGAATTCCGTGAAGCCTCGCGACCAGAGCTAGTATCAATTTGATGCCTCTTTCTCGCCAAGAAAACTAAGTTTGGGAGAGCTTACTCCCACAGAACTCTACTTCAAACGACAGACGCATCGATGGTAAAACCCCGGCTGAGTCACAAGATGTACCGTCACCGGCCGGGAAGTTTGTTTCCGTAGACTTCACTGCCTGGACACGGAAGAAGATCCACGTACTCCCTCGCTACGGGAAGACCATTCCTAGCTACTGTGAGTCGCTTCCGATTGATACGCAAAAGAGTTCTTATCTCGAGGGTCGAGAAGAAGCAAATGTGATTCAATTTGATCAAAGGTATACCAAATATAGACAAGAGGCGATGATGCAATGAATGATTAGTCTATACTCCAACTCGATTTTAACAATGATTGTAACACCCGCTTTTTATCAATGAAAAGAGATGAATTCCCAAGATAACAAGATGTCTATTCTGCAATTCGCATAGCCATTCTATAGAAACTCGTGTTGAGTTCAAGCATACGTAAACGATAATGGGGAAAATGTTGAACAACAGGAAATTCATCAAGAAACTAGTACAGAAGGGCTAATTTTGAAAGAGTTGCCATGTCATTTAAAGTATGCCTACTTAGAATTACCAAAGAAAAAACCAGTGATCATTTCAGCAAAATTAAGTGAGAAAGAGGAACAAAGATTGCTGGAAATATTAAGGAAGCATAAGGAATCGGCTAGTCAGTCCATCAAGAGTCGTGAAGGGCATCGCCCATCAATTTTGCATGCATAAGAGATTCCCCGCTAGAAGAGATCTCTTAAACCATCTCAGAGAACACCGTGAGGAGGCCGAATCCAAGTGATTTAAGGAAGTATCGTGAAGGAGGTGCCTTCATAAACTGCTAAATGGCCGGTTTTATCTATATTCGTATAGCCCCGCGAGCCTACCATGTGGTTCCAAAGAAAGGGGGTTTACTCAGGATCGTAAATGCAAGAACTAATGATTCCAACAAGAACAAAGGATGTGATGGAGGGTATGCATTGATTACGTAAAGTTGAATACAAGAATTTAAAAGATCATTTCCCTTTGCCTTCATTGATTCGATGCTGACAAAAGTTAAAGTGTGACACCCTCACTTTGCTTTTCCTGATGGGTAGTATTCTTCGATACAATCGTATTGTTATTGCACCCGAGGATCAAGAGAAGACCACATTCACTTCGCTCTTACGGTACCTCGTCGTATTGATGCCTGCTATGTAATGCCCAAATTTACATTCCGTAGGTATGATGTCCATATTATCGATTTGATTAAAGATGATGGTAAATTTTCATGGATGACTTTATCGTATGATCCGTGCTTGATCAATGTTTAAAACAATCCGGAAACAAGATTCTCAAAGATGCCAAGACAAATAATTTAGCACCGAATCGGGAAAAATGCCATTTTATGCGACGTAAGGAATTGTTCTTGGGCATAAAATTTCTCGCTACCTGACTAGAAGTCGATCAATCCAAAGTATCCATTATCAAAACTCTCGCACCACCTACTACAATAAAAGGGAGTAAGAAGCTTCATAGCCGGGTTTTACAAGAGATTTATCAAAGATTTTTCAAAAATAAATGCATCACTGGTGCAGACATCGGAAAAGATACAAGGTTCAATTTTTATGACTTTAAAGAATGCTTTGACGAAATCGCTCAAATCGGGTACGTGCACCTAATTGCCGCACTGTATCGGGATCAGGGATTTGAAATAATGTGATGCCAAAGGATTTTGCTATGGAGCCGTAAGGTTGGGCAAAGAAAAGAGAAAGTATTCAAAGTCATATACTATGCTAAGAAGACCTTCAATGAAGCACAAGAGAACTACTCAACAACTCGAAAAGGAGATGCTAGCCATAGTATTTGCTTCGTGGAAAATTTAGGTAATACATTTTCGATCCCCACAGAAGGTTCATACCGATCATGCAAAGAATCAAATACTTGATGCTCTAAAAGGAAGCTGATAAGGTGTGTGCTGCCGGGCTGCTGCAAGAGTTTGATTTGGAAATCAAGGATAAAAAGGGACAATGATAGCATCACTTGTTAAGAGTAGAAAGAAGCAAAGGATTTAAGAAGAAAATGTGCGCTAATGCAGAACTTCCTTGGCTAGCAATCATTAGTTTCCTTCCAACTTCCACGGTATGCCGATATTAGAATTACCTGCCTCAGGAGTAATGCCTTCATCCAAATACCAAATGTAAGAGGAACTCGTAACCGACAATGTAGATATTATATTTGGGATGACCCACTATTATTCAAGAGAGGTGTCGGCTATACATGATAATAAGGATATGTGTGCGAAGGTGAACAAGGCAACATTTTAAATGAATGCCATGCATCACCATATGGGGGACATTTCTCCGGAGAAAGAACAACTCATAAGATACTCCAATCGTATTTTATCGCTCCACTATCTTCGTAGACAGCAGAGCGGGTAAATTAGTGATCGATGCCAAAGGATTGGAAATATCGCCATTAGAATGAAATGCCCCTAAAAGGTATTATGGTGATACAAATTTTTGATGTTTGGGGAATAGATTTTATGGGGACCTTTCAATTCATCATTTGAACCTATACATACCGCTAGCAGAGATTACGCCTCCAAATGGGTGGAAGCAAAGGGTCATTCAAGGAATGATGCTAATACGCTGTGAGTTTCTCAGAAAAGAATATTTTTGAAAGGGTGCCTGAACCCCCCAAGACCATCATTAGTGATGGGGAACTCATTTTGCAAACAAAATATTTGCAAAACTCATGAGTAGGTATGGGATCAAGCATGTAATGAGTTTAGCCTATCATCCCAAGACCAATGGACAAGCAAAAATTTCCAACAGTGAGATCAAAAGAATACTTGAAAAGACTGTGAGCTCTGCCAGAAGAATCGTCTCTCCAAACTTGATGATGCACTTTTACATAGATCGCAGATATAAGACTCTAATTCCAGAATGTCCCCATAATGTAGTTGTTTTTGGCAAACTACGCCATCTACCTCGACTGTAATACAAGGCACGCTATTAGTTAGTTAAACTTCGATTTTAAGGTCGCATGGGAAGTGAAAGATTTGGCCCAAATCGGTCAATTGGAAGAATCGAGAAATGAAGCCTATGATAATGCTAGAATATACAAAGACAAGACAAAGAAATGGAAGGATCGTGTGAGAATCTCGAGAAAAGAGTTCAACAAAATGTGTTCGCTACCCTGCATCAAGTCGCTTTCCAGAAAATTAAATCCAATGTGAATGGCCATACACAAATGTCATCGGGTACTAAGGTTTGGAGCGTGAACACTAAGACCGGAGCACGGGAAGAATTCAAGGTCAATGGACAAAGTGTTAAAGCATTATCTCAATAGTGGAAGAGGAAATCAAGAACTCCAACTGCCTTAGAAAAAGAAGAAGTACCACAACAGCAAGTCCAACTAAGGACTCAACCGAAAGGTACTAACGGGAGGCAACCCAAGGAGATTTAAATATATTCGAATTTTCAGCCATTTCTTTCTTATAGTTAAGCCGATATAAATTAGGTCAAATTTGTTTTTAGGATGGATATTTAATTTTTAGAAATGGATTGTAGTTTAATTAGAATTTATTGAATATCGCAAAGGATCTTCGCAAGATTTCAAGACACGAATAGCAAGGCAACTACAGGAATAAATCCAAAGAATCCTGCAGGAGTCACACATGAGAAAAAGGGAGTAACTTCTCCCTAACCCAATTCATAGATATATTTGAATTAATCAAGTAATCTTTGCTTAAAAAAGAAAGTCTAAGAGAGATGTCTAAACTGAAACAGAACAATAAGAGAATTCAAAGTTTTGAAATCATTGAATTAAGGGCTTTGGCCACTTACGTAAGGGTTATGTCGCGACAAAAGCTTGTCCTACAAAAACATCATGTCGGACCAGCTTTGGAAAGAACAATTAGTGAGTATAGAGGGGAAGGGGAGATACATGTCGAGACACCACCGTGATGTCGCCGATGCTGATTTAAGTTTCAAAATGAAAGAAGAGGATTGTCACACATCAAACAAACTCGAAAACTGGTGACGTCGCCGGCTATATCCAGTAAGTCGCGATGATAAGTGCCATTAATGTACAACCACTCACTCAAAGCCCTACAAATTAACGATCTCTCAAATAAAAAAGAGGCGGAATTGAAGTCATGGCTAATGTCTTAATCAAGCATTCACCAGCCCAGCCAAACGTTGATTGAATTGCAACAAGCAGAAACTATTTCTTTATTCACCTAACCCACATAACCATTCACCTTCGTCAATCTCAACCTCCGAAAAACCCCAAGATTCCAAACTCCTTCTCAAAATCTTTCCGCTCGTAAGCTTCCAATGGCTGAAATTCCCACCCCTCGGTCCAACCTGTAGACGAGATTATGAGGGAACACGAACAATCAAGAAGAAGAAAACTCTCGTTGAGAATCAGCTAGATGAGATTCGCTTCAGAAGAGCAAAGCAGAGAGATGCCATCAAAAAACACCGAAGTCTCGACAACTTCTCAAGAAAGAGCGTAAAAGTAAGGGAAAGAGGAGAGAAGAAGAAGAAATAGAAGATTTATCCAACGGCTTATTCCCGTTGAAGAAGTATTATGCTAACAAGGGGTTTGTTGCGTAGTGAGATTCAAACCCGTGACTCCTTTCAAGGAGATGATAAAGGCAGAGGGGATGGGAGAGTCTCTCACAAGACACCAAAAAGGTGGTATACGCGACCGGTAAGGAATTTTATTCATTTGGTGGAAGGAAAAGGATGGAGCGCTTTTGTTAGGTCCGGTCTTTACGGCCAAAGCCATCAACGAGGCCTATAGTATGACAGCTTCACAAACATGGTTCCAAATTCAAGAAACTGTTGGAAACCAGTTTGGAAGGATTGCCAAGAAGCTCACTAACAAGAAGGTGCGCTTGAACCAAGAAGAAGGGAAGACTCAAGATCAAGGAACGAGGAAGCCTTAATCGAAGAGGCTAAGGTATGGCTTTTCTCGGGGCTTCTCGCTCTAAGATAAACAAAACATGTATGCACACAAAGGAGAGAACAAGAAGTCGTGGTCACAGATGCCACTCAAGGGGTATAAGTGATCAATATGAGTTATCATCGAGAATTCTATCACGAGATACCAGCTAGGAACAAAAGAGAGGTTCTTCTCACCCAAAGAACAATCACTCTCAGGTTTCTCATGGTCGGGGTCAAAGGAATTTGGGAGTCAACAGTTATACTCCGACCTGCCTACCTCTTTCCCACAGGAGCCAAGAAGGAACCAAGAAATTTGAAGAAAAGTGGGAGGCCGGGTGGAGAACGCAGAAGAAGCCCAAGCCGAAGAGCGAAAAGGAAACCGAGGCTACTAATCAAGGAATAGAGCATCCCAAAACTCACCGCATACACATTACATGTTTGCACAATGCAGGCAAGATGAAGTGTGGAGCTCATCAGACTTCTCCATCCCCATTAAATGCCGCTCTCCTCCCCCGTGCACGTAAACTTCCAACCCTCGGGAGAACGCCGCCTCAAGGGGGAGCACAAGAGAACAAATTTCAGACTGGAAGCTCTCAATGCCTTGTAAAAGAGAGAATGTATGAAAGAGATGAAGGATCTGAAACTTACAACAGAATTTGTTACTGGTGAAAAGAATTGAAAGCAAGAGACCAACAAAGGGGAGGAAGAGCTAAATAGAAAAGAAAAGGAGTAATAAGGGAGCTACGTGCTTACAAAGAGAACAAAGAAGTGGAGAGGAGTTGAACAGAAAAGAGGAACGTATGGGAAGAATCTCACAAGAAGGGGAAGAGTTTAAAAGAAATGAAGGGGAATAGACACGATATGTTGCAGAACCCAAACCTCGCCATGAAGCTTTATAACAAACTGGGCTTGTTGATTCTCAACTCTAACTATGATGGGGAAAGAGATACAGAGCAGAAGTCAAATTTGGGAGCAAGTAAAGTGATTCAAGTTTCATGTACAAGTCTCAAAAAAGATTTGAGAAGAAATTTGGATGATAGAGATAAGAAGCGTAAAGATTGAAGAATCCTATGCGTAAAGAATGGTTGGAAACTTAGATCCGACAATAACAATCTCACTAAATTCCTGTGAGGTTACGATCAAATGGAAAATACCATGAATGGCTCGGGAAAGAGGCGTGATGAGTCGAACAGAAGGTTGGACCTCTCTAATGAGATTTTCCTCAAGAACAAATGGAGAAGGAGACCAAGAAGAGAAATGAAAATCTCGACTGCACCCATTTAGGCAATATCAGATCTAGACCCACCCAACATCTTTGCTCCTGGCTACTTCAAAAGAAAAAATGTACCTTCTCCCCGCCTAACTTTCATTACCATCCTTCTCTCATACCGTGTATCCAATTGCCGCAATTAAATCGCAATAAAACGAAATTTGATCGAATTGTTGTGTGCTAATTCAAGTTGCTCGATTCCATGATTGTGTTGCTTTGTAATTGAGTGATTAGGAAATCAAAATAGAAATTAGTCCAAAAAACTGCTAAGATGTAATGAGCTAAATTGAATGAAGCAGTTAGACTAGGAATGAGCTGAAAAGTAGAATAAGGGCCAAATAAATACAGTTTGATTGAAACACAAGGTGCAAAAGTTACTTAAGTTTAGCTGTTAAGTCCAGAATTGAGGAAGGTAATACAATAGAAGGAACAAAACATATTTTTGAGTTTGTGGTATGAACAAAGTCAAGGAACCTGTTGAATATCAATTAATTCCCAATGCTCATTAACAAAATGAGTCAAGGTACTCTATGGTTAGTCACAATCGCTCAAATCAAATTTAGAATTTGTTAGATTATCAATGAGGCGAAATCAGGTGATACAAATGCACAAGAGATGACGCAGCCATCTTCGACAAATGAGCCATTCTAGCCATCCCTATTCATGCCGAGGCATATACAAGAGTCCTGCAAATTGAGCCAACAAGCCTATTTTTCAAAAATAGACCACGGAAACCCCAACTCATCCTAAAACATCAATCCTTCAAGAAAGAACCTATGATTACCCAGAATTCAAAGATAGGAAGAAAGAAATGAAGTTTGGGAGTATAGATTCGAGGAACTCAAAAGGGAATGAAAGAAAAAGACAAAAAGTAGAAAATGCAATGGAAAAGAAAGTTTATAGGATAAGTTTTATCTGTGGCCTAACTCTTCAACAATTGCTCTGTGGGTGTTTCAACACCTAGCACCCTAATGCCATCCGGTATTTGGGGAGCTACTAACCCAAAGTTCTAAGAGCGTTAGAAAGCCTAGTTAAAAACATTGCACTATCTCCGAATGTTGACAAACAAGAAGTCTCCTGCTGGAATTACAAGTGAGAACATGGGCATACAGCTCCGATCAAGAAATTAAGAGATGTCCTAAACATGAAGTTTAGGGGAGTTTATTAGAAACCATGTAAGAAAGAAAGTGCGTAAGAGGAGAGAAAAGGTTCAGTGGTAATCTTAACTCAGTAAATTCCTTCCATCCTACCCATTACCCGTGCCTAACAAGAAAAGCCTAAAGACCATTGATCTCATGGTCGAAATCATCTACATTAGTGGAGATCAATATGAAACAAGCCTATGGAATTTGGAAGAATAAACAATCAAAATTGCGGAAGGACTTGTAAATTAAATGACTCAAGATGAAAATTAGAAAGGAAAAATAATCTATTATTCAACAGATCCGAATGAATATGTTGTTTGTAAAACAATTTCAAATAATTTAGTTTTCAGATAGTATAAAAGTGTAGACCAACCTTGAACTGGACTTGAAGCTAGATGTATTAAAATTACATACCTTGCACGCAATTAAATTGAATGCCACCTTAACAAATCGTAGAAAAATGTCCTTAAAAATTGTTCTTTTATTTTGTCTGCGACAAAACAATTCTTTCTTTTCTTATCGAGGACAAGCAAAATTTTAAGTTTGGGGGAGTTTGATGAACTTAAAAGTCATCTATTTTTAGTCCATTTTTCTGCTTAATTTTCATATCAAAAGAGACAATTACTTTGCAGAAATATGAAGAAACTCACCCATTCATATTACAGTAATGGAAGAAAGAAGAAAAGCAAGTGGAAAACGCAGAAAATAAGTGGAACTGGGTGCGCAAACTAATCGCAGAGCGTAAATGAAAGAACCGGCTGAAGCCATTGATGCGCCAGGGGTCTCGCACACCCAGCTCAAGTCGTGGACATCGTGAAGGGCGGGGAATTGAGCGTCGGGCAATAAGTAGAACAAGCCAGCCTAGGTACCGAAGAAGGAGCGTAATGGCGTATGATGTCGCGACAAACCGAGGTCGCTGACATCATGACAACCGCTGGAAGGGTGCGTGAGACTTGAGCCCATGTCGCGACAAATATCCTCATGTCGCGACATCGTGAACAACCATCAAGACCGCAGCGACTAGAATGGATGTCGCTGACAGCGCTGGGCGATGTCGCACGATCACAAGCAATCAATCAAACCTCAAGCACGTGAGATCGGCCGCGACATCAAGAAACCACACCAAAGCCAGAGTCATGAATCAAAGTCGCTGATGAAGATACCGATGTCGCGACATCAGGAACAAACAGTTGAGACTTGTGGATGCATGAAGTGATGTCGCGACAAGGGATTGATGTCGCGACAGCAAGAGCAATAAAAGGAAAGATACAAGTGGAGACAAGATTGAAACATGCAGTAATCGGTTGATGTCACGACATCATGAGGAAACAGTTGAAACCTACAGATCCTTTAGTTGATGTCACTACAAGAGATTAATGTCGCGACATCTGAAGACAAGTTGAATGCTGTAGAAGACAGAAGCTGAGGTCGCGACGTGAGATCGAGGTCACGACGTCAAGAGCGACCAGTTGAAATATACAAGTATGTGACTAGATGTCACGACAAGAGATTGCTGTCGCGGACACCAAGAACAACCAAATAAGGCCCCAGAGAACTAAGTCGATGTCGCTGACAAAGAGATCGACATGTCGCGACATCGTGAAACCTTCCGATGAAAGTCAAAAGAAATGAACCGCCAGAATTAACAAGAGATCACCGTCGCCACATCGTAAGATCTCCATCGATAAAATTAATTTCATTTAGTTGATGTCACGACAAGAGAATGATGTCGCGACATCACTAATGATCAGTTAAGACTGTATAAAGAAGCTAAGGTCGCGACGTGAGATCGAGGTCGCTGAAGATACAGATGTGATGTCGCTGACAAGGAATTGAGGTCGCGACTCGGGCCCCTGGGATACTCTAAAATCCACAACAGTTACACGGATTAGCCCAACTCGAAAACTCCTATAAATACGCAGCCTATCCGTATAAGAAGTTAGTTTCACGCCACGCACGAGAGGTCTGGATAGCTGAAGGCTCATTTTTCTTTATTTTTTTCTTTTAGTTTTTTTTTTCTTTTCTTTTCTTTTTTTTTCTTCAATGTTGATAGTTAGAGCTTAGATTAGATTATTCGTTTTTGTTTTCACATTTTCTCGAATCGATGTTATCTTTCGAGCATAAGCCTAATGCGTAATTCAATTATTTTCAAATTACACCGAATGCTTCAGTTCGTACAAAATTTCCGGAATTCGCACCAGCCCATAATGCGCTTATTCTTATGATCGAGGAATGCCGTAAAGGTGTAATTCAAGAATGAGAACCCAGCTTCCATTAAGTGAATGCTACTGCCGAAATTATCTTTCAGAGTTGTTTCAAGAAATTGCGAATTTCGCTTATGAATTTACTTTCTGCTATGGGTTTACGTTTTTTGATCCGAATATCGCTTATATTCGCTTTGAAGAATTGCTTTCATTGCTCGATTTCAAGGAGGTCCTCTGAGGACACAGATGACAATCCCGGGAGTTATGAATATTTCTTCAAGGTATATTAACCTCGCTATTAGAGATCTAATGAGCTCCTAAGAAGTTTTACTTGATAAATCCTCTTCTCACTTGAAATCAAGAATGAGTCGATTGAGTTATTAGTTTAAACAAGCAGAGAGTTCACCTCAATTCGAATAGTTAAGCCAATCCCGTGTTAGCTGAGATCTAATCAAGGAGAGGGTGATCTATTCTAATTGAGGAAGAGTAACTTGAAGTTGTATATCCTTGCTTGACCGATAACTGGGAGCTAAGGTGTACAAATTCATAAAATGGGTATGAAGTATTGCAAAAGAAAAATAATCTTAATTAGGAAGTCCCCGTTAAAAGTAGTTATTCACCCCGCATTCGAGAGAATCAGGTCAAAAATTAGATAATGAAATGTGAAGTGTGGAGAGATCCAACTGAACTATTAACGCCTTGGACAGATTTTGAAATCTGAAATATACAAGCAAAATTTACAAGTTGACAACAGGAATTGATACTTCACAATAGCATTGATCTTAATGTGTTCTCTAAACGATAATTATTCAGCGTCCATTTATTTTCTTAACTATTCTTTATTCATTGTTCTCTGGATTAAAGTTTATTTGATTGTTCATTTTTTTATATATAATAGTATATTTTACAGCTTCTTAGCTGAAACATCATATCATGTTATAGTTCAAATAGTATGGAGCTTGAGTAGTCAGGGTAGTTGATTTAAAATTTTCGAGACTTCGCGCGGGATCGATATCCGGACTTAACTATTTGCCATTCGTCGACTGCACTTGCACATCGTAATTAAACCAACTTTGAAAATGATTTACTCTAGGAGATATTTGGTTTATACAGTATAATGCCAACAAGTTTTATGGCGCCGTTGCCGGGGATTAGATAATAGTCCTTTGGTAATAACGTCATAAATTTGTATGTGTTCTTTGGTCTATCAACAAGTTTTATGGCGCCGTTGCCGGGGATTAGATAATAGTCCTTTGGTAATATTGACATAAATTTGTATGTGTTCTTTGGTCTATCAACAAATACTCTAATTAAACTTATTTCCTATCATGAACATGCTTTAGAAAAAAATCTAGGGGTACAAGGAATATTTTTAAAACTATTTCGTAAAAAGGGCATTTTCGTCATAAATCGTCTGACATTTCAAAACCTCTAAAACGAATTATGTTTTAATCGTTTTGGCTTTAGACTCACATTACATTATTCTGAACATTTTCGATTTTCAGTGCTCGTTTTTCGAAAAGCACTATTCATTTGACCGTTTCTAGTCAAATACATAACTTGTTGAAAATGAAATTTACTATTCATGGAAACAGTAAATTCAGGGTCTTACACACTACTTTATAAAAGAGGAGAAGATATGATCATAAGAAGATGTGTTCCAAAAACAGAATAAGGTTGTATTATGGAGAAATGCCATGCATCACCATATGGAGGACACTTTGCAGAAGATATAACAACCTAGAAAATTCTCCAATCTGGTTTTTATTGGCCTACTCTATTCAAAGATTGTTTTGAATGGGTAAAACATTGTGATGGTCGCCGTGAGAATGGTAACATCAATGTAAGAAATGAAATGCCCCCGCATGAATTTTAAGTGCATTTTTTATGTATGGGGGTGGATAGATTTTAATTCCTAGTCAGGATTATGTATCCAAATGTAAGTGGAAGCAACAACTTGTCCTGAAAAATGATGGCATCATAGTGGTTGGGTTTATACAAAGAAATATTTTGAGCAAATTTAGAGCACCCATAACAATCATCAATGATGAGGGAATCCATTTTGCAAATAAAGTTTTTGAAAAACTCATGAGAAAATATGGAATCAAACATGTGATTGGTTTGGCTTATCACCCTTAGTCAAATGGGCAAGCATAAATTTCCAACAGGGAGATAAAGAAAATTCTAGAGAAAATAGTGAATACAAGTAGAAAGGACGGGTCTATAAAGTTAGATGATGCACTGTGGGCTTATAGAACCCGCTACGAAACTCCTGTATGGAATGTCCCATACAAAATTGTATTTGGAAACCTTGTCATCTCCTTTAGAACCTGGAATACGAGGCTATGTGGGCCATCAAGAAATTGAATTGTGACTTTCAAGTCAGCTGAGGAAAAAGAGACTACCTAAAATGAATAAACTGAAAGTTGAGAAATGAAGCTTAAGTGATAATGCTATAATCTACAAAGAAAGACAAAGAGGGTAAGGATCAAAAGATTATGAGGAGGGAATCTGGCAAGAGAAAAGTCCCTCTTATACAACTCAGCTCAAAGCTATTTCCAAGGAAATTGAAGTCAAGAATGAGTGGTCCTTACACAAAGGGTAACAAGTACACCCTTCGAGCAAGAAGACTAAAGATGAACTAGAAGTGAATTTAAAGTAAATGGTCGTAGACTCAAGCATTATTCGAGGAAGCATAAATGAAGTAGATCCAGATTTTGAAAAGGGAAAAGAGTTTTGCTAAAATGAAGACGTTATGCAGCAAGTGTCTGACTAAGGACATTAAACTGAGCATCTTCTTAGGAGGCAACCCAAGCAGAATTTTAATTTTGGCAGTTTGATTAATGTTGATTACTTTTATGAGTTTGACGTTTTAGTTTTCATTTTGTTAGAAATTTTATTATGTAGTTTGATAGTTTGATGATTTTTTTCATTTTTTTTTTCAAGAACAGGGAAGATGAATTGGAATTAGATGTTATTAGAAAGCACACTTTCTCAAACTGAAATATGTAGAAAATAGCCATGCGGAGTATTTATATTTCCCTCAATTTGTTTTTAATGATAATGCATAGTTGAAGTTTGGGGGGAATATAAAAATTTTTAGAGCATAAATTGTTAGACTACTTTCTTGTGCCAACTGCTTGAATGCCTTGTTGAATATCTTGATTAGTGATATTGAGTGAAGAAAGAGATTTGTTGTTCATACTGAATGGAGATCAAGCCATGAAATATGTTTTTTCACAAGTATGAACTAAGTGGAAGAATTTATTGCATAATGTCATTTGGTTTGAATGGTCGAAAGTATAAAAATATGCAAAATTTTTGAGGTAGAAATCGTAACTATGTCGCGATAGAAAAGCATGTCGCGACACTCGGGTCAACTTTTGGTGCTGGGGAAGAAATAAGCTTTTCGTCAGCGACAGTTTTCTTTATCGCGACAAAGTTGGTGCTAAAATGACATGACAAGAAAAAAGTTTGTCTCGATATATTTTCTATGCCGCAACAAACATCAAACTGGGCCTCAAAATCATGTCGTGACAAGATTTCTGATATGTCGCAACATAATTCAACTGAGCATACAAATTTATGTCAGATGTTTTTTGGCTTAATCGCACAAAGAATTGCTCTAATCCAAAATTAAGTGAAAATTTGTGTCGCGACATCATTTCTCTATGTCAAACCACTCAGTCTCCCTCATCAAATCTCTCTCACTCGTTAAAAACCCTAGATCCTTAAATCGCTCTCTCACAATGTCTGAGCCGTCGCACCTGATTCCAAACCTCAATGAAATAATGGAAGATTATGCTGAATTAGAGAATGAAACAGTTCAAGCCACTCAAGCAGTAACATGGCAAGGTGAAGAAAGGGCCGAGGTAAATGAAGAACTCTGAGTTAGCACAAAGGAAAAAATCTAGAAGAGGAAAAAAGGAAATGAAGAAGCAGAGAGCAGCGAACAAAAAGCTAGTGACTGGGTCTCCGATATGGCTTATATTGCTTAGAGAGATAAACTACACAAGCAGTAGACTTCATAGGAGAGAGGATTCACACTAGGCTTCCATTCTAAGAGTCGGCCTAAAGGAAGGATGGTATCTGCTCATGAGCACAAAGATCCGGGATTCGTGAGATGGGTGAAAGAGTTCTACGCCAATGGTGGGATGAAAGATAAGGTCGCTTCACGTCGAGGGAATGGATATCCTTAGGCGTAGAACTTATCGACCAGGACTTTACAATCTCAGAGATAAAGAATGGGTCAAAATTCAAAAGACTGGTAGAAGCACCTGACTTCCAGAAGATTGTAAACCTGCTAATAGATGACAAGGGAAAGTGGAACACCACCAGGAAAAACCCACATGAGTCCATCGCCAGAGGAGCACTAATTCAACCAGCAAAGGTTTGATTTTATTTTATGTTCGCCATTCACTCTAAGCATCTATATAATGTGAGAAAGAGGCAGATATATATGCCATCTCGCGGTATATAACTAAGTATGGGCAAGATAATAGAAAAACTCACTCGAAGTTATTGTAGAGGAGGATATGTATGGGTCGATTCCACACCCAACTTCCGATCTCAGTGTTCTATATCTGGTGGTGTCCAAGGATATTGGGAATAAGAAGAGAATTGTCCCAAGACATCACCCCTAACACTTACAGGAATCACCAAGGGGCCTAAAAACAGAGACAACGAAAGACAGGTGGAAGATGTAAGAGAAGAAGAAGAACCAGCAGAAATATAGCAGCCACGGCCTGAAGGTGAAGCTCCAAAGATCCAATAGAGGCAAAGAAGTGTGAGCCCAATACTGACTTTCTCGCCTTAGGTGAGACAAGTCCACCAAGAGCATGCTAAAAGCTCGTAATTTCTATACCAACTCTACAAGCATGAGGTTGTAAATGCCTTGAGAAAAGAAATGCAAGAAAGGGACAACCGGCTTAAAATCCAACTACAACTCAAAAATGAGTATATGGATGTTGAGTTGAAAATGAGGGACTAGAACTTGGAAGAAGCCCTAAAGCAAAGAGATGAGGAATTGAAGAGTAGATGGGAACTTAGAGAACAAGAGCTGAGTGTAGAACTAAAAGCAAGAGAAGATGCCTTTCTCTTTGATCAACTCAGAAGAGATATTGAGCTAATCAAAATAATGAGAGAGGGGGAAGATGCCATGGAAAAGAACTTGTCAAGCAGGCTGCTTATGCCTTTGGCTATTTCAGACAAGGAGCATCGAAGGAAAATAAGAACCTAATCGAGAAAAGGATAAGGAAATCGAGGGCACCCCGAACTACAGGAGAAGTGCTAGGACTCAAAGCTCGATACGATCAACAAAAACTCGATCAAGATGTACACCGCGAGGGTGAGTTCGAGGAACCCAAATTTACTGGGAAAAGACGTTGAAATGATCAACCAATTAGCCTTAACTATGGAGTGGTCGTATTTAAACAAAAGTGGAGTAAGGCAAGATAGGTCAAGACACCACAAGTCTGGGGATCCCTCGAGTTCTCACCTTCCTCAGAATGGGTACAAATTAGATCCAATTAACCAACCTTCCTCCCATAGGCACGAAAGAAAAAGAAAATAGCTCACCCTGCTCTTCCATCTCTTTTCCCTCTCTGTACCTAATGTCCACCCTTGAAAATTTTAATGAAATATAAATTGTGAAATTTTAGCAGATTAGTGTTCACCCTGTTTGTGAAAATTTTTGTGTGTTTTGTGTATATGTTCTTTCTTTCTTTATGTTTACTTTTGAATAAATTGGAATTGATGAAGTTTTAAGAAATATCTTAGTTTTAATAAACGAGAAACTAGTTACCTCAAGATCTAATTGTTAAGTTGCCGTAACATGTTTGGTTGAATAGAATTGATGAAACAATTAAATTGTAGTTGTGTTGGATTGTTTCTGAGTCAATGCTTTATTTAAATGGAATCTCGATTTGTTAAAACAAATACAACAACAAATTTGGAAACCAAACAAACAATCTGATGATGCATCGCAGGATGAAATGAATGGAATTGGAAAGTTTTAAGGTTATGAATAAATGTGTGGAACTTCAAGAATAAGGAAGGCTTTAATAAATTGATGGAACAGATAAAACCTATAATTCTCGTTTCAGGTAAAATGTTTCGTTAAAAATCATGATAAACTTTGCACATGGTAAAAATAATCAAAACAAATCAGGCCAAGATTAGGAACATCTTCTCGTGATCTATCATAGTAATCTCTCCAATGTCCTAGAACTTGCTGGATTATTAGTCAAGGCGAAATCCTAGGCAATTCCACTAACATGAAATGATTTAGGCCATCCTTGGAAGTTTAAGCCTTTCAAAGCCTACCCCTATGATATGCATAAGCATATACACTAATTATTTATTTGAGCCTATAGCCAATTTCATCATCAATCAGCAAATGAGAAGCCCAATTACTTCCTTAAACATAATCCTACAGTAAAGAACCCTTATTTTCCGAGATTATAAGACAAAATACATCAATGATAGAAAGGGACAAGTTTGGGGGAATAATATTTCAAGTTGTAGAGAATGATAAAAAGGGTTGAGAACGAAAAATGCATAGAGATAAGAAGAGATGAAGAGAATTATGAAAGAAGTTGTGAAAAGAAAAAAAATCAAGGAGGAATGAGTTTGGTCTTGTAGCCTTCCTCCCTTGAACAATTAAGTTCTTAGGGTGTTCAACACCTAGTACCCTAATGCCATCTAGTATGGGAGTTACTAACGAAAGTTCGTTCGAGGTGGTAGCTTAAAATTACCAACATTGCACCATTCAGAAACTTAGTAAGAGATGAAAAGTGAAAAAGCTTCTAAAATAAGAAAGAAAAGTTATCTTCTGTGTGCGAACAATGAAAAGAGAAAAAGATACCATAATGAAAAATACGCAAAAAGATGCACAAAACCTCGGTTAGCAACTTAAAATCAAGAGAAATCAAGGATGAATGATGAAGGCAAGAGTGTAAGTTGTTAGTGAAGTCTGGGTAAAATTGAGCCTAAAGTGTCTAATTATCTACCTAATTACCCAAGCCACACATTACAGAAGCCTAAAAGACTATTTGATCCCGAAGGTGGTGTTATGCTACATTGAGTGGAGATTAATATGATAAGCAGACATATGGGACTTTAAAAATGAAAGAGAGAGTATGGCTTGGCTTGAGTATTATCGGAAAGATTAAGCGATCTACCAAGGAAAAAGAGGAAAGACCATCTCACACACACAAATCAGGGTTTAATGATTAAATTGCTTACACCATATGAATTATTTGTTGGTTCAGTGAACTTAGTGGAAAATCTTTCTGATTCTAGATTGGAAACATGTTTAGAAGTAATTTTACAACTAATTATGACTCTGCCCAGTGAAACTTTAAACATAAAATTGTCCTTACAAATCAAAGCTAAATTGTTTGAGGACAACAATTATTTTCTTTGCTTAGGGACAAGCAAACTTTAAGTTTAGGGAATTTGATGAGTCTTAAGAAACTCATCTATTTTTGAAATCCCATTTTTGGGCATGTTTCACCAATGGTTTTACGATCTATTTTATGCTAAATTATAGAATATTCACCAACTTTGTGTTTGTAGGTGTTAATTGAAAAATGAGAAAATAAGCATAAAAGGAAAAAAAAGTGGAAAATGCGTGAGTCTCTATCGCGACCACTTTGATTTCAAGTAGGCCAAAGAACTATGTCGCGACCAGCCGGTACCATGCCATGACAAAGTTAGGCTAAACTTAGGCATCGCCGAATCTTTGTTTCAACAAAGAGTTCTATGTCGCGACATTGCTAAAGAAGAATGATAAAGAATATTGTCGCGACAATCCGTAACTCTATCGCGACAATGATCAAGGAAAATAGAAAAGGAGCTGTGTCGCGACAATATTTCCTCTGTCATAAAATAAAAGGATGAAGATTAACAGATGAACTGTCACATGAAAAGAAAGCTGTCATGACAAAATAGAGAATACAACCACAAAGTCAGCATTTGGATTAAAGTGTTTTTATGTTGCGACAAGTTTTTAAACGCAAAGTATTTCGAGGAAGAATTCTGTGTAACAAAAGAAAAAGTATGTCGCCACATTACATTGAGAATTCACAACAAAAAGAGCAGCAATTCTACTCCTTTGACAAAAGATTGGCTATGTCCACGACAAACAAAATATGAAGGAGGTGAATTCTCTATCGCGACAAGGAGTTAAAGAGCAACACAAAAGGAATGGCGACAAAGAAATTAATGTTGCAACACAGTAAAGAATTGAAGGCAGAACCTCCGTCACGACAGAGAAGTTTTATGTCTCGACAATAAAAGCTATGGAATGATAAAATTATGTTGCGACAAAAGAAAATTCGGTCTTGACATAAATTGAATAAGAACTGAGGTTAGCTAAGTCAAGTTTGTCGCAACAAAGATTTATATGTCGCAACAAATAGCTCAGCAAGCAACAAGAATCAGAGAAGAAAAGTATGTCGCGACCAATGAGTTTCTTGTCGTGATAGAAATTGCTAAGGACTCAAAGAAATCCTATCATGACAAAGAAAACTCTATCGCGACGAAATGGGCTGATGAAAGGAAAATGTTTTTATATGAGGAAAATTATGTATGACGATTCCAAAAGCAGAAGGAAATGAGAAGCTGGTTGCAAACAAATTTGGCGTCGCAACACTAGACATCTATGTCGAAACAAGAATAAGACTGTTGAATAAAATCTATGTCACGAAATTATCAAAGTTTGTTGTGATAGAATCCAAGAACAAGCCTAGAAATCAGGTCGCAATAGAAAACAACAGGCTACAACAGAGGCCAACAACAAAGACTGAAAACTCTATCGTTACAGAACATTCTATGTAGCAAAGAAGCGACGATTTGAAATTTTTGGAATCCACAACGCAATTGACTGAAGTCTTTGACGTGGAAAGTTTGTAAATAGACGCGTCTAGGAGCCTTGTGGCAAGTAACTCCGGGGCGTTTAGGTAGTTGAAGACTCTTGTATATTTTATTTTCTTTATTTTTATTTTATTTTCCATTTTAGTAGATTTAGTTTCAGTAGATTTTCAGTGTAGATTTTAGTTAGTTTTATTTTAGATTTATGGATTTGAGTAATGAACTGAAGTGCAGCTTCAAGCTGAAATTTTATTGATAAAATCTTCTTTCTCATTACTGTCTGATTTAAATGGAGGATGGAAAGTTTCTAGAGTTCATTTATTTCAGTTCGTTTACAATTTCAATGAATTTACTTGATCAATTAGTTACTGATATGAGTGACCTAGTTTTGAAAAGTTGAGCTCTTTGGAAATGGGTCAATGATGATAGTCATTTTTCTGCACAAGGTGGAAGAACGTCGTAGTTAGAATTCTTGAATTTATTTGATTGGTATTATTTTTTAATTTATTTATTCCTAGTACTAGTACCGTGTACCCAAGAAAAGTATTGTATCTTGTTTTGATTTCCAGGAGGCCCTCTATGTTACTGTTTGCCTCTTTTTATATAGACTAAAAACCCCTCAAATTCACATAGTTGTAAGAGCCTTACATTTCTCTTGCATCCATGTTACTTTGGATAAAATTGCTTGATAAAATATTTCTTTCAGAAGGTTCATGATTTAAAAACAAGGGTTTAGTCTATGACACTACAAGTGCAATTCATCTGAGTATTAAAATAAGATATGAAGTCGGTATTCCTGGGTGAGTACCAATTAGATCAACTACCTAACTCTTAAATTCTATGCTATTTGGACTGAAAACTCACGATGAAGGTTTATCTAGAAAATAAAGATCCTAGACTATTGACCTCTTGTTGAACTAAAATAAAACCAAAATGTAAATGAATAAAAACAAATCGTAACTAAATTCTTTGTTTGAATCAATTTCTGTGAGAAAGCGAAAACTATCGAGTGAAATACTGATGAAGCGATCGATTCACGTACTAAAGTACATTTGCTCTGTGCAGTGCCCATGGATGCAGTTTTTGTCAAGATTTCCTAAATGTTGGAATTGGATTTTCTCCGTATTCAGGTTGGATACCCTTGCTTCTCGAAGAAACAGATCAAACCAACTACTTGTATTCCCAGTCTTTTGCAAGATAAAGGTCTTTTTCTTTCTCAATACTTAACACCCGTTTCTTGTTGGCGTGGACCTTTTTGCATTTCCTTCGGGATTTTCTTAAAGTTTCACCACTTGTCGATGGTTGACCTCGGATCTATGGGTTCGTCTTTCATGATTAGATCTCAACTAACACGGGTTAGGAACTTGCCTTTAGAGTAAGGTGAACTCTCTACGATTATTTATATTGTTAAATACTCCCCTCAACTTCAATTATGAAGCGAATGCATAGAAATTTATCAAAATGAACTCTCGAGCTCAGCGGTTCATGATGGTAATTCAAGCATACCCGCAAAAAGATTTTCTAAGCTCTCGAAGTCTACGTCTCTGTATCCCAGAGGCATCCTGAAATCGAAGCGAATACATTCCCTCAGGTGGTATTCGGTACTCTTATTAGAACTATCAGTGTGATACGAATAAGTAAGTCAGAACCCAGGTGGTTCTCCATATTTGTGCGAGAAAAGGCATGGCCCAAATGTAAATCAAATCCGGGTAACTCACGGTCTTGCATTGCGAATTAAGAAATGGAGCACTGATCACGTACAACCACTGTAATTGCAATAAAACTGAAAATGAATGAATTCCAAAAATTTGTCTAGATTTCATAAATTTTGAGGCAGTAAATTCTAAGAAAAATAACATAAATAAATTTTTAGCTCTAATAGTCTTTGCACAGTTCGCATATTCAAATCCAGAAAAGAAATAAACTAAAAAGAAAAGAAAAAAAAATAGAAATCTACTCTAAACTATATACTGAGTTCCTCTCCTTTCCCCTTGTTAAGGTAGTAGACGGAAAACTACTTTACTATTCCTTAGCATCTATTTATCTTTGTCGAAAGGTGGGGCGAATCCCCAGCTCTAGGTGGAATTCTCAAAGCTGCTTCAGTGTCACATCTTATGTGACCTCAAGTTGATGTCGCGACATGGATTTCCCTTGTTTGCTCTTATTTAGTCGCGACCTCGTTGCCTCTGTTGCAACCTGATTCCTTGCTGTTGCATGGATTAATGGTCGCGACATCGTTTTTAGTCGCGACCTTGTTTGCTCAGTGTTTTCTCGGAATTGATGTAGCGACCGGTTTCATGACATCATTGTCTTCTCTTCCTCTTGCTACGGTCGCGACCTCGGTTTGGGTTACGACCGCTTTTACATTTGTATGATGACTTTAGGTCATAACTTTCTTTTCCTGGTCGCGATTGTGTTGGTGGTCTTTTGCCTTCACAAGTTTCAAATTCACGTCGCGACCTCAAGGTGATGTCTCGACTTCTTTTGATGTCCATTTCTTTTCTTCTAGTTGCAACCTCAGTTCTTTGTTGCAACCAAATTTCTCTTTTCAACCTCTATTCTAGGTCGCGACCTCAAGGTGATGTCGCGAACTCATGTTCATTCTCTGGTACGCGCGTAGTAAATTTGCTCAGTAGTTGCGACCTTGTTTTCTTCTGCTCAGCTCTTCTTCAGGTCGCGATCTGAATGAGTGGTCGCGACATCGTTTGCGGTCTTTGATTATTAAATAGTCCACGACTTCGAGTTTCTTGTTAGGACTTACGTTTGGCTTCTTTCAGTTCGGCCTATAACTTTGTTCTTCAACAAATTTGGTTGCAACTTCAATCTTCACATTGAGACTCAGTTCTGTTTTTATCTTCAGCGACCTCAACGGTAATAATAAGGCCTCGAATGGAGCCTTTCATTTAAAAACTAGTTGCAACTTCTTTCTTTGTAGGGACTTCCTTTATGGCTCTATTGGTGGATCCACATCGCGACATCAGAGTAACGTCGTGACCTCAGTATTATTCAATTGGCGTCGCAACCTTAGTGTGGTGTATGACCTCTCATTGTTACCTTGGTCGGCTGCGGTATGGCTTAATCTTCAAGTCTGACTTAGCACACTTTCTGATCTTCTATTTCTTCCCCAAAAATTGATTTTGTTGATATCGTGACTTAGGAAATGATTGAAAACTAAGCTTCTGGCCATTGAATCTAATTTTCGGTTGTGACTTCATTTTGTATGTTTGTGAGTCTCTTACGGTTTTGCTGGTGCGGCGCCTTTGTATTTTCTGCAAATTAAATTTAGATAAAATATCCACATTTACGCATAATCGACATTAATCTTGTAACCTTTTCGGAAATGGATTAAAAAATCTAATGAGTTTTGGACTCATCGTGACACGGAGAGATAGAGAATCCTAAGAGTATAAAGCAGTTCTTTGTGGGTATGGTAGACTAATACTCTGGAACTAATGAACTTTGATGGATTACTTATATATATCACCAACTTAATCGTAGTTTAAGGATAGTTGAATGAAGTATCAGTTTAATCTCTTAGAGGTCTCTCCTCTTTCTGATGACTTGATTCTATCCCGTTATAGCAAAAATCTAATCAAGGTGATGGAAATTTTAATTAGAAATGAAGGATGGCGTGTCAATCAAATTGGAGAAGGCTTGCAATGTTAAATACGTAGACGGGAATTCTTGATCCTTAAATTTAGGTATGAAGTATTGAAGGAAAAATACCGGATCTTATAAAGGGTTATATTTTACAAGTAGCTTATTAGACTCATGCTTCATAAATGAACAGGAACCTCTAATCAATGAAAAGTATGGTTAAGGGAGAAATTCAAACTATACTATCATGCATATTTGACAAACTCGGTTTTCCAATTTATGGTTGAGCTATGAGTCGATATGATGCAGAAATTGATTATTATGCATTGATCTACATCCAGTTTTGTCTCACTCAGTAAATTCTCAAACCCATTTTTATTAAAATTCATTTTCATGTATACTAAAGAAATCAATCTAGGATTAAAATTCTTTTTAGTCATCTCATCATCATAACAGTGGAGTTCAAATATTAATGATTTTGAGTAGATGGGGTAGTTAGTCTTTTTGATTTATCATCGGTCGTGGGAGCGATATCACGGACTTTAAATATACTTTTATTACTTATGCGACTGTCACTTGCGATGATCAAGACGCTCAAAATTTTAATGAATCCATTTTACAAAAAAGAGCAAATCAATCTTTCCATATATACAAGCATTTGGTCATTAATAAGTTTTTGGCGCCGTTGGTGGGGATTATATAATATTGCTTTGGTGGCTGTGTTTGAAATTTGGTCAACAAGTTTTTGGTGTTGTTGTTGGGGACTGAATAGTTTTTGGGTAACTGTACCAGAAGTTTGGTATACACTGATCACTTCATATATATAGTTTGGTCTCAATAGAAATCTATAGCTATATTATCCCATTTCCATTGTGGAATTGGAATGGGATTCAACAATCTTGATGGCACCTGGTGTTCAGCTTTGACTTGCTGACACGTTAAACATTTAGACACATAATCCGTTACATCTCTTTTCATACCTTTCCACAAATAGTTATGTTTCAAATCCTAGTACATCTTGTTACCTCCAGGATGCATGGTAAACACTGAGTTATGAACTTCATGTAACATCTCTTTCTTCAGCTCACTGTCAGTTGGCACACATAATCTATATAAATCTGGCTCCATCCTCTTTTGCGAAAACTCACTCTCACTCCCCTCAACTCCATCTCGATCAACAAATCTTTCCTACAATTTATCATTCTTCGAGCGATTTATAAATCATCCACTTAAGAGCAGTCGAGCTCTTAATCGAGCTAGTAGCCCATCAGCTGTTATCTAATCAATGTCAGCGGGACAAAGGCACCGGCCTTTTCCGTTTAAGGCATCAACCACCACATTGGATTTCCCGAGATGGTAATCAACTATGCAGTCATAGTCTTTAAACAACTCTAACCATCTCCGCTGCCTCAAATTCAACTTTTTCTGAGTCAACAGGTTCTTAAGACTCTTGTGGTTTGTGTAAACTCTACACTTTTCCCCATATAAGTGGCGTCGGCATATTCTCAAAGAAAACACTAATACTACAATTAATCCCCAGTCATGAGTAGGATAATTCCTGGCAGCATGAAGCTTCAACTACCCAGATGATAGCCACAACTTTACCATCTGAGATTAAAGACAATATCCTGCATCTATCCTTGAAGCATCACCTATTGCCGTATACTTTATCTGGTCGGATTAATAACATTGAGCTTCAATCATCAGACTGTTTTAACCCAAGCCAAAGCTATTGCAATTCTTGTAAATTCGCACTAAACTTCAAGATCTTTTCTAAGCGGGTAAGTGGAGATGCTATGATAGAAAAGCCGTCATCAGCAAATCTTCTATAATATTCGACTAATCCCATAAAACTTCTTACCACATTGGGTGGCTTCCAGCTCACAATAGCTTCGATCTTAATCGGATCAACTTTAATTCCTTCCTTTCAAGATAAGAAGACACGTGGGCCTAGGAAGAAAAACTTCTCAACCTAAATATCACATTTACTCAACTCGCATATAACTCCGCTTCTTCTCTCGAGCTCAGGAACTATCCTCATATCGCTCATACTCTTCCTCATTCTCGGGAATACACCAATATATCATCAATAAACACCATGACAACCGATTCAAGTAGGGCTTTTGAAACACCTATTCATCAAATCCATAAATGTCGCAGATTCACAACCCAAAAGGCATTACTAAAAACTTGTAATGACCATATCGGGTCCTGAATATCAATGCACATTGGCAATGTGCCATCATTTTTTTCACAAATAAAACAGGTGCACTCGAATGAGAAACATTGGGTCTAATAAACCCTTTATCCAACATCTCATGTAACTGGCAAATCTCAACTCCTTTAACTCGTATGAGCCATCTCGTAAGGTGCCCTAGAAACGCTGTTCCCTGCACACCCTATGGACAAGTCCACCTCTCTCAAGTGAAATGCCGCAACTCTTAGAATAACCGAAATTCCCTACTACCGGAATCTTCACATCTACTTGACTCTTAGAGTCAAGTGTCAAGGCAAGAAATGTCTCACATTCTTTCCTCGTAAATCTCCTGCACAGATGTACTGGAGATCACACACATCATGCTAGATTTAATGCCCTATACTATCACCTCTGACTTGTCAGAACACCTCAACACTATTGTCTAATTTTCACAATCTAGTATAGCTTTATGCTTAGATAGCTAGTCCATACCCAGAATCAAATCAAATTCTCAGAAAGGCAAAGCAATCAAATTAAAAATTTTCTATCTTGGATAACTATGGGGCAATTCTTATGCACTCTATTAACATCAACACTTTTCCCTAAGGGAATACTTACATGCATATCATATAATAATCTCTCCACTGATGTTATCTTATCAAACACATGCTCAATGCATACATATGAATTGGTAGAACCAAGGTCAATCAATGCATGCATCTCAATATCGCAGAGAAAATATATCTATAACTACCTCCAAGAGCATCCTAATCCTCACGAGTCTTCATAGTATATGTCGTGCTGGGGGTTGCAGGCATAAAGATCGCATCCATCGCTCCCGACACTATACCTCCACATCCCCTATGCGCCGACCCGGGGACACCTTTGATTTCGAGTCGAATGGTGCAACAACCTCCTCCGCCACTTTGTGACTCATATTATCCTCGACTCTGACACCACCATGAAATGGTTTTGTGCTTCCACATCTAAAGAATCTCTTGTCAATAATCTACAAACTCCCCAAAGAATGAGGGCACTTGTAGTTTCTCCGGTCCCATCAAGCACCTCTCTTACCAATACTAGGTAATACTAGATTTCCTTATCTTCTTCCCTCGTGGTGAACCATGTACCGACTCCTGTTTGGGGACTCTAGCTCTTTATCGAGGAGGAAGAAGTCTTATAGAAAGCCTCTTGAAATATTTCTACCGCTTGCCCTATATTTCTCCACTTTCTACGCCGCTACACCAACCTACAACATCCACCTATTGAAGAGAAGTAACAGGTTCTAAATACCTCTTTATGAACTCATTCCACCCATTTTAAATTACCTCGTAATCGAAATGCTTCACACGACCGACTCAAAAAGTATACTTACTGATATAGCTACATTCTTTTTCATACTCTGCCATTGACAAATTCCTTTGCTTAAAATTCAGGAACTGCTTCAACTTGGTCTCCCTATACATATATGTAACCTACTTTGCCTTGAACTCTGGACAAAGAATTCCTAAGGCATGGGATCTGGAATCCTTGGACTATTTAGCACCAATTTCCACCAATCATCATATGCCCTACTCGCACAGCGAGACGCATATGATCCTCTCCGACTTTAGAGGCATATAACTTCCTCCAATACTTTGTAGCTTTTTCCAACCGCGACGGGGTTTTTACGACTCTTCCATGCTTGTCCCATGGAATTCCTTTGCTCCATGTCTTCTTACCATGTCTATCAGAGCCTTAGGAGCAATCAGTCTGTCCAATATCCGAGCCATGTCTTGAGATATTCTCAACAAAGCTACCGTTGTCACGGTTGGAGCATTGCTTTCTCTTTGAAAGATTTAGAAGGATCCGAAGTGGATGACCCTTGATCTCCTTGGTTAACACTCACCGCCTTCGCCCAGGATCGTGGGCGATCCATCCTATTCTCTAAAACAAAGACATCCACATCGTGCAAACACATTACTATACATACTTATCTATCATCTACCCTATCCGTAGTCACCTGGGGTATGTCCAGTTCGATATCATTTTCTATGACACCCCAACCTAGCACCTCTGTGTTAGGTAAGGGTGTCACGAAACTGTAGACTTTAAACCTGATTAACTGAGCAATTCTAAAACATTCCTTAAATATAATCATATAATTTAACATATATTATAAAACCACACTATCATACTTACAATGTGAAGCCGCTCAAAGCATCACTCGATATACATTTACAAATCCCTTCTTTGTACCCAAAAAGTTAATATACATTATACTTGGCTCAAAATAAAACATTAAAAAGAAAACACTAAAGTCGAGCACCGCCACCGAGATGGCCTGAGCTTAATATGGAATTCGTCTCTACCGCTCCTCGATACCTACATGGATAACACCCGCGCTAAGTATAAAAGCCTTAGCGCGATTCTTATGCATGGATGATCGATTCGCAGTCTGCAGGTATTCTAAATCAAAAAAAATTTATAACCTAATACTTTCATATACTACCGTAGCATTGCTACTATATTATAACGACTTCAGATCGCCCACAAGGATGGTTTTCTTTGTAGAAATGACTAATAGTTATAGTTTCATATCGCGATCAGAAATGGATATCGGGGTCGTGGATAAAAAGAGGTTGGTTTTAATGGTTATCACTAAAAATAAAATAGATTAGAATGTGGAAAGAGGTCCCTTGAAGTATCAAGACACTAGGCTTAAGTTCTTTAGGCAAATGAGGGGGTTTCTGGGTCTTTACCTCGCATTAGGGAGGATAACATATAGGTTATATATCCCAAATCGGATTCTCATTTAGCTATAAAACCAACCTCAAGTATATATTTTAGAAAATGAGAGCTCACCGCCCATTATTGCTCTCACACAATAAAACAAACGTCACCTCGAATTCACCTTCCAATGGCTCATAAATGACAAATAACGAACATCATTGGATCTAGCATTAAGCATCCAATGACATACCAAATATTAACCATTCAAGGTGATTCGAAGGGATCAAAACCTAAAGTTAAAGGGGAGAACAATAATGATAGTGAATACCAATAAGGGAAAACATCAAAACCTTTAGTCTCGCTCTTAGGATCCTCACCTGCAACCGGGCCTCTACTTCAAGGAGGAAGGGATTTTAGCCACTCATCCTCTGAGAAATCATCCTCATAGGGTGTTTAGCCAGTGAGAAAGAGAGAAAGAAAATGAGAGAAATGAGAGAAAATGGGAGCTTGTTCGACAAGCCTACCCAAAACTTCAATAATCCCAAAGTAAAAAAGTCTCTTTACAAAGTGTCGGGTCGGGCATTATATACCACCAAAATACAAATTACCAAATTGAAAAAAGCACTAAAATATTACATAGGGATAATTTAGGAAGAAATCAGAAAAGAGAGACGTAAAAAGCTGTGCATGGCGTGAAATTTCCGCACCGCGGTTTTCCATAAAGGGCTACAAATTTCGCAACCCTTGAAAAAATTGTTCTCCTGCTTTTCTGCTTCGCGATTCCTCGCTCTTTCGTTTTGCAACTCGAGTTCCAATTGATTTCTTCATGCCTGAGCCGCATCCTATTATCTTCAATATATATATATATATATATATATATATATATATATATATATATATATATATATATATATATATATATATATATATATATATATATATATATATATATATATAGCCCGTGGAAAAACCACAAAAAATCAAGTATAAAATTTGATCAAGCATTTCTAGGTCCCAACGTGCCAACTGGGTCAATTTGGCTAATTACCACTCAAAAACTCAAACCCGCAGTGTTAAGAGTATGGAACAACACTATTCGTGGGTAGTAATCACTCTTCCTATCCCGACACACGCTAGTCCTTTCAAGAATGAAAGAAGTTAAGAAAGCAATCAAAAGCAAGACGATCTATATATACCCACAAAAAATGGTTTTTCAAAAATGAGGGGATAATGCCAAACTTTAAACAAGAGTCACCAAAAGCCTATCCAAAGACTATCTCAAGAAGCGTGTGTGCAATGCAAATTCAAGTATCAAAACAGTGTCAACTCACAGAGAACCAACCTGAAACCTTCCATAAAAACCTAAGTGTTAACTTGATTAGTTTTCAAAAATAGTCTGCCAAACTGTTCTTTCCCCCCAACCTAGCTTTGTTCTATGCCTAGCATACTAACTAACCTGAATAAATCAAGACCCGCTTGATTCGTGCCACAGTAGGGTGATCCGGAATCAACAAAATTTATATCCTAAGCCTCTTCCCATCGCGTAGTCAAGCTTACCGCAGCATAGTGGTCTAGTGGTCGAACACGGATCTCGTTTTCATCCTATGAATGAATACTGCACTGCTGAAATGGTGAGGCTTTTTATTTGGATTTTTGATTTTTTGTTTGTTTCAAAACAAAGGGGGAATTGCTCAGGCGCCGATTAACCGCAAAAATCAAAGTGAAGTGAAACGGTAACTTTGAAGATTTAGGTCACTAACTTGATAACATGTGGCAAACAAGGTCACTTCCGGGTTTATCCTCGTATTATGACAAGCAACCCATAGTCCAAGCCTAATAACCCGGGATCTCTTTGTTTAACTAGCAAACCTAACCCTAGAATCACTCCGATTTGAGTCAACACAAGTAACATGCATCTACAAACTTTTAGTTTGAAACCCCAACATTCAACATCATTTCAAAGGGCTCGTGAAGGCCATCTAGAAGAACCACAAGACATCTAGCAATAAGTATGCACTGTATCTCAAAGCATGGTAAGTATTGGCCAAATTAATAACATTAAATTGTATTCAACCCTAGTTTGAGAAGATGGGAGCCATAAATACAACACTTGTATCATCTAACACATGAGGACAACCTGCAACTGCCCCACAACCAAGCTAGCTTACCTTCCTCTTCAAAGAAAAGGGGCTTAGCTAAGCATCTCTTGAGTTGTCATCCTCAAGAGGGTGTCTGGGCAGCCTAGAAAAATAAGGGAAAGAATAGAGAGAAGAGAGAAAACCAAAACCTCACTTGAAAGCCTGATATTTTACATAAAGTGAAAATTTTTGCCACCAGATTGCCTCTCCCAAGTTGCTTAGGGTTACAAAAACTAAGGGGGTTTATATAGACCACCCAATGTATGAAAATACAAGAAAGCCTAACATTTTGGCTAAAATAAGGGACAAGGAAGTAATACACCAAATGAGGCCTGCTTGCATTACACTATAAAAGGATGACAATGCAGAGAGATTTCGCTTAGCGTAAAAATTCTCGCTTAGGTAGCGAAAATTCTGCTGAGGCGAAAAATGCTAGAGGCTACGTAAAATTTTCAAAGTAGGGTAGCGAAATTGCAGCCGCAGATAGCGAAATCAGAAAATTTCGCTTAGGAACCCAATTTCGTTTGCTAGCTACCGCTAGCTTAGCTTAAATTTTTGTGGTGATAGCGAAATGTGTGGTAATTTCGCTAGAACAAAGGTTTCAGCGAAATTTGAAGCCTGGGTGGAAATTTACTCAAGTAGATTTAAATTTTCGCTATGATTGCTAAATATTCAGAATCTCACAAATTTTCGCAATCTTAGCGAAATTCCCCGGGTTTGCATATTCTTCACTCCGCTACACACAAAGATCCTCTACGCATCATTTCTTCCCTCACTTTTCCTTCATTCCTCTTTGAATCCCTCGAGATGTTTCACAGCCGATAAATGAGTCTTCGATCTTCACGGGTTCAAAGACATATTTCGATATCGAACTCCTGCAAAACTCCGCAAACAACCAAAAATAACCTCTAAAATCCAAGATAAGTGATACTAAGAAGACTAACACTTCAATTGGCATTATTGACATGATTAGTGCGCAAAGCACTCAAAACCTATATAAAAATATGGCTCAAAATAGCACTTCGGGGGACCAATCACACCCCCAACCGCAAACGCTTGCTAGTCCCTTAGCAATGCAAAATAATAAAGGCATGCATGCGCTGATTTTCAAAGTTTATGTTTCAAAAGGGTGTACATACAAATAAAATAATACCTTTAAACCGAAAAATTGACACCAAGCTTCTTGAAAAACCGACATGAAAGAGCCAAACCATACAAGAACAATTTTTAGGTCAATATCGATCCTACGGTTCTCAAACTCAATTTCCACCACAAAAGTCTAATGGTTCTTTATGTAACTGTGATCGAGCCAATAAATTGCAAAATTGTCCCTCCCCCAACCTAGCACTGGCATGGCCTTAAGTTGTTGAACAACCTAGATAGGAAAAGTTACACTCTTCTTTCTTTAATCAACTACATCAGGTAATGCTTAAAACCCGACTTCACTCAAAGTCCGTGTAACTGGGTCCACCACGACTCCCAACCAATTAAGGTTTAAAGGCATCAAGCCAAAAGGATCACTGACTACAAACTCTAAAGGCTTCACCCCGACCACGATTTCGAAAAGTCAAGTCTAACACCCGTTAAACTCTACCATCCACCCATAACGAACACTAAATCGATGACTCCCAACCACCAAGGCTTAGTGGCATCTGCTTCAAAGGTTTTTTCATTACACACCCTTCACTGACCGTGTTCTGCTTCAAGGCAAAGTGTCACGACTTTATTTTTTCTTTTTCTTCTTTTTTCCTTTTCTTTTTCTTTTGCTTTTTCTTTTCTTTTTCCTCTTTTGGAAGACTATTGGTCTTCAAATGTGGGTAATACAAACCTATCCTAGGTACGCCAACATGCCTAAGGCCGCTATGCAAAGTGAAAGGAGGCAACTAATTGATGTTCTATTGAAAAACAACTGGTGTGCGTGTGTGAATTCAGCTCAAGGGAGAAATGTTCAAGCCGAGCATGCCGGAACTTCAACTCGACCAAAAAATTATTTCCAAACATGGAATTTGCTCTAATATAAAGGTAACTTACAATGATTCAATTTTCCAACAAAAGGCAATTCAATTGTTCAATTAAAGCAATTCAATTGTTCAATTGAAGCAATTCAATTGTTCAATTGAAGACAAAAACAGTTACACATGGTGAAGGCACAAAACATGATATGCAAAAGTAAAGGAAAACAAAATTTGAACATCCATGACATGTAGAGCATGATAATTACCTTTAACCGGCTCCTCAAGTATGGTGGGGATTGTAGGACTCAGGGAGGATCCAGCAGGAGAATTTCCTCCCTGCTGGCCTGCTGCATCACATAGGGTTTCACCCTCTGTCCATTGACTTTAAACACCCTGTTATCATCTGGATTGATTAAATCTACTGAACCATTGGGGTACGCTCGGTTGACAATGAATGGACCTGTCCATCGTGTGGACTTGAGCTTGCCCGAAATAGATGGAGTTTGGGAATCGTGATAAAAGAACTTGGTCTCCCTTTGAAATTCTTCCCGATTATCATTCGATCATGCTTAATTCTTTTTATTTTTCCTTTTAATTCCTTCGAATTCAAATAGGCATCATTCCGTATTTCTTCCAACTCATCGAGATCAAGGAACCTGACTCCTACCCCCTACTTCAGTCCATGTTCGCCTCGATTGCCCACCATGCTCTCAGGTACTCGATCTCCACCGGAAGGTGACATGCCTTACCATAGACCAAATCTGATAAGGGGACATTCCCGTGGATTGTCTTGAAAGCCATTCCGTAGGCCCACAAATAATCGCGCTTTGATAGACCAATCTTTCCCGTCTGCGTTACCACCTTCATTAGAATGGTTTTGATCTCCCTATCGCGTGCTCTACTCGACTCACTGTATTTCGAGGATGGTAAGGCGGCCACTTTGTGTTTCACACCATACTTAGCCATGAGGTTTTGAAATGGTTTGTTGGCGAAATGAGAACCTCCATCACTAATAATGGTTTTCTGCATCTCCCAAACCCGGAAAAGATATCGCTTTCAAGAATTTAATTACCACGTTTATCGCTATCGGGTCTTCAGGATTGCTTCAACCCATCTGGGAGATACAACTACCCCCACCAAAATGTAATGCATTTAATTACATGACGGGAAAAGTTGGTCCCATGAAATCGGGATGTGGCCCACACACGAATAATTCGATCACTAAAATTGGGTTCAAAGGTACCATAAGACTCCGCGAGACAAACCCCAGTCTGCATCTATCACACACACCCAAGATTACTTCGTGTGCTTCCTTGAACAAGGAAGGCCAATAGAAACCAGACTGCAACACCTTCATATCAAGGTCTTTGGGAAGCAAAATGACGCCACAAAGGCTCTCATGGCAAAGTTGACTCGCACTCCTCACGTCTCCTCGTGCACACACTTCCCCCGATTATTTGATCTCGCACAATACTAATAAGAAAGTGGTCTTCAAGAATAAAGTGAATTATCTTAGCAAAGAAGCACTTCCTATCCTCCGGCCCTTTCCAATCAGCCGAGTTTCTCCCGTGGAGAGAAAATTGGCAATGTGAGCATACTCAGTGGAGCTTTATCCAACAAAGCATCAGAGGAGTTCCTCAGAAATTCATCATCGATGGGTGGACTATGAGTGTTAAGAGCCATTTTTTAACCTTGATAGATGATCCGCCACCATTACTCTCTACTCCCTTCTTGTCTTTAATTGCAATGAACTCCCGAAGTAGAAGAACCCATCTGGATGAGCCTCGCTTTCTTTGCATTTTGTTCGTTAGGAGGTATTTCAAAGCCGAATGGTCCGTAAAATGACTATATCGCATCTAACCAAGTACGCCGAAATTGGCTTCAAAGCATACACCATCAGCCATCAATTCCTTCTCTCGTAGTGGTATAATTCCTTTGTGCTTCATCTCAGTTCTGCTTCGCATAATGCATCACATGAGGTTTCCCGTCTCTCTTGACCAAGCACCGCTCCTATAGCAAGATCACTTCGCATCACACATTACTTCAAAAGGTAATCGCTAGTTAGGTGCTCGTATCATCTGAGCAAAAGAGTCAAATGAGATTTCAAATTTCTTCAAAGCTCTCCTGGCATTCTCTTTTCCAAACAAATTTGGCATCTTTCTCAGAGGTTGTATGTGGGTTTAGCACCTTCGAAGTCTTTAATGAACCGGTCTATAGAAGCCCCGTATAGACCAAGGAATCATTTCTAATCATTTTACACTCAGTTGGGGGCTGCACGGAAATAAGTTCGATCTTTGCTTTATCAACCCCCTATTCCCCCCAGAAACACGTGCCCCAAGATAATTCCTCGTTAACCATAAAATGGCATTCCCGCTTAAGCACTAAGTTCTTTCTATGCACTCTCGCAAAGATAGCTTCCGTATCGGGGTCATACATTCTTCAAAATTGCTCCATATACAAGGATGTCATCCATGTATACCTCCACATGCTGGCCCAATTATATCATCAACATACTAAGCATACACTCAAGAGGGTCATGTAGGTCGCGAAAGACCAAAAGGCATCCTCCTATAAGCATACGTGCCAAATGGACAAGTGAGCGCAGATTTTCCGATCGGCAATTCTATCTGAAACATCCGGGACACCACCAAAACAATGGGAATGTGGTGTCCAGAGACTCTTCAAGGGGAGCCATCAATAAAAGGCAACCCGGAAGTGGTCTTTTTTCGTGTTACCTCATTAAGCTCCTATAGTCAATGCACACTCTCCAACTCGGGTGGTTAGACGTAGACAATTCTTCACCTTTTTCATTCTTCGCAGTATCACTCCCGCCTAGGCACCACACCGAGCTCCGACCCACCCGGCACTATCAAAAATGGGGTAAATGATACCAGCTTCTATAATTTTAAGACCTCAACACGAACCACTTCCCCGCGTTGGGATTCAACCGTCGGGCTGCCTAATACTTTAGACTCCTTCAAATAGATGTGACGGGCAAATCTGATGGATTTATGTCAAATCAGAAATTTTCCATCCCAATGCTTGCTTATTCCTTTTTAGAAGGTGTAGCAGTCATTCTCCCAGGCAAAGTGGTCAACAGCCGAGGAAATTACAACTGGCACTCGCCATTTTCTTCCGTAAATGGCCACTTTAACTCAGCCGGGGGAGTGGTTTGAGATCTATTGTCGAGGTTCCTTTAGTTCATCAACACAGTTACTAGAGAGGTAAATTTGCTTTTTCTCTTCCCAATACCCCGTACTCAAGCTCCATGCCAGGTTCCCGTTGGTCTCCAAGACACTGACAATTTCTGTTAATTATCTCGCACCCGACGCCATTAGCCCGTTTCAAGAACTGCATTTTATTATACAAACTTCTTCACAATCATTCTTCCAAGTGCATATGCCTTTTACTTAAATGAAAAATATTTAGTTCTAAAGTCATTCCCAAATGTGAGTTGCATAACCCCATTCCTAAGCAATTGATTATGGCATTCAAGTAGCCAAAAATTGCCTCCCTAAATGATGGGCACATGATTGGCTCCCACCGCAACTCGGTTCTCGCGCCAAGTACGATGAAATCTACTGGCAATAAAATCGGTCCACTGCATAATACATCCTCACGGTCCCCTTCTAAGATTTTAATGTAATCTATCTGGGCCAGTGACAAGGTGATGGAAGTGGGTTTCAATTCTCCTAAACCTAATTGCTTTTATACATAGAATATAAGGGGTAAGGTTCACACTAGCTCCTAAGTCTAATAGTGCTTTCTCTTACTCGATACTCCAATATTCACCGAAATTGTCGGACATCCCGGTCTTTATATTTCACCGAGTTTCGACTCTATGATAGCATTCTCACTTGCTCGCTTAAAAAGATCTTCTTATTTACATTACACCCTTTACTGCGGCATAAATCCTTAAAAAATTTTGCGTAGGTAGGGACTTGTTTTATCATGTCAAGGAGAGGAATGTTAACTTTTACCTGCCGCAAAACTTCTAGAATTTCTGATTGGTTAACATAACTTTTTTTTTTTCGAATAGCCTGTGGGAATGGAGGGGGGCATACCACTCTTTTTCACTTCCTCTATTTATCGACCGATCTTCTGCGGGCGGGTCAACTACGGTGGGGCTGATTTGGCTAGTGTCAGGATTGTCGTCCCAATTCTTACCACTTCGTAAAGTCACCACCGCTCTTTAACTTCATCGCTTCTGTTGGATCATCACGCCTATTTCATGCACTACCTTCTTATGTTGCCGCGGATCGAAGGGATCCTTCCCCCTTCCCGAACCCCGCAGCCGTTGGTCGGGATATTCTTGAAATTTCGCAATGCATATTGTCCAGCTTTCCTATTTAGTGGAGCTTTACTCGTTTCAATTTTCACAGTTTGAACATTCAAGACCTTCTGCTTCTACAAACGTGCCTACCACTTTACTTAAGTTTAGGATTGCTTGTCAACAGAGGCTGTTGCGGGAGGCCGTTGTTGTATCATGAATCAATCGTCACAGGATCCTGGAGGGGCAAGGCGCAGCAGGGTTTCAAGCCTAAGGACAGTTTGGATGATTTCTCCAAGCAGTGGTTAAGTAGCTGATACCATATGGAGCATCTACGTGGGTGGTTTATTTTGATTTAGGACATGGGCATAATTTCTAGACGCGTTCCTCAGTAAGTGATTATTTGATTGAAAATTGAAGCTAGAGAGTTGGGCTGCAGATAACTCATTAACTGTTTGCATTTCATGCTGATTTTTCATTTCCAGCTCATCCAATCTTCTAGTTAAAGTGGTCAATTGTTCTTTCATCTCTGTGTCTTCAGAAAGTGCATACATGCTCCCTCGGGGCCACATATTCCCAGCGGCCTGAATCTTTGGCTTCACTGATTCTGCTCATCCCACTTTTGAGGTTTCAACCACATAGTTCAAAAAGTCCATGCTTCATCCGTTTTGCTCAAAAAGTTACCTCCACACATAGTCTCCAATAGTTGCTTCATGGTTGGAGACATACCATCATAGAAGTGGTTTACCAGCATCCATGTATCAAACCCATGATGTGGACAAGCAATGATGGTCTCCATGAATCTATCCCAGCACTGGTAAAACCTTTCACCATCTTGAGCTGCAAAAGTGTAAATTTGTCTCTTCAAATTATTGGTCTTATGAGCACTGAAGAATTTTTAAAAACTCGCCATAAATTTCACCCCCAATTTCTTATGGTTCTATGCCTCAGTGAGTTAAGCCAAATCTTGGCCTTGTCCTTTAGGGTCAATGTGGAAATGCTTTCAATTAAGCAAATCCATGTCAATCATACCTTCCCTTAGCAGTAAACTTCCTCAAAATCCTATGTGAGTGTATGTATTTTCATTTTCCATACCATGATATAGGAGTAGTACCGGGATGTGGCCTCACCGCTACATCTTCAGCAGGAGGTACGATGCAGGAAGGGGCACTAACTCTAGGAGGGTGAATATGGTCCCTCATCGACCATGTGCTATCGGATTCATTGGGGTACCCGCTGACTCTCGGGCTGCTCTTCGTAGGGATCCATTTGGTCAATTGGCACTCTGATTTCACTGCCTTGTTCAATAGGTGCACTGATTCTATGCAATCTACCTGATGTCTCTCTTTCCCAGTGGTGCATAAACACCAGTTACACAACTGAGACAACACAAAGAGCACAATCCAACTTGCAAAAAGGGTTATTGTTAGCTAAAATAAAAACTCCACCATATAAAAACAAAAATGCTGCAGTTACTCAACGCGGATGCGAATACTGGCGCTACGCGAATCGAACATGCAAGGATTAAAAGGTCACCTTCACTGTGAATGCAGGATTACAAGTACACTTCAACTTATCAAAACGTGAAGTTCGCCCCCATCCCGCACCCGCGCCAATTGATTCGTGCCACAAAGAGGGTGATCCCGAATCAACAAAATTTATATCCTGTTCCTCCTACCGTGAGTCGCGCCACTGCATAGTGGTCTGCATTCTAACACTTTGGGACGGGGTTTTCATCCTATGAATGACTCGTGATCGTTGCTGAAAATGGGGAGGCTTTTTATTTGGATTTTTGATTTTTGTTTGTTTCCAAAACAAGGGGAATTGCTTCGTGTGTCGATTAACCGTAAAAAACTGAAGAAGTGTGAACGGTAACTTTGAAGATTTAGGTCACTAACTTGATAACATAAAACAAGTGTCCTCTCTGGCCTATCCTCGCATTATGACAAGCAACCTATAGTCCAAGCCATAACCTATCTTTGTTTAACTAGCAAACCTAACCCTAGAATCAATTCCTATTTGAGTCAACACAAGTATCATGCATCTACAGCCCCTTTAGTTTGAAACCCAACATTCCAACATCATTTCGCTGGTCAGAAGGCTATCTGAAAGAAACTCACAAGACATCTAGCAATAAGTATGCACTGTGATCCTAAAGCATGGTGGTATTGGCCAAATTAATAACATTAAATGGTATTCAACCCTAGTTTGAGAAGATGGGAGCCATAAATACAGTAATCAGATTACTTAACACATGAGGACAACCCCGCAACCCGCCCCACAACCAAGTTAGCTACCTTCCTCTTCACAAAAAGTGGGCTTAGCTGGGGCATCTCAGTTGTCATCCTCAAGAGGGGGTGTTTGGCAAATTCTAGAAAAATAAGGGAAAGAAGGGAGAGAAGAGAGAAAAACTAAACCCTAAATGAAAGTCGCGGAGATTTACATAAAGTGAAAATTTTTGCCACCGTGATTGCCTCTCTCCCAAGTCGCCAGTGGTTACAAAAACTAAGGGGGCTTATATGGACCACCCAATGTATGAAAATACAAGAAAGCCTAACATTTTGGCTAAAATAAGGGACAAGGAAGTAATACACCAAAATGAGGTCAGTTTGCATTAATTACAAAAGGATGACAATGCAGGAGATTTCGCTAAGATTTCGCTAGGTAGCGAAATTGCACAAAGATAATGAACAGAAAATTTCGCAAAGTAATCGGCAATTCCTCTATTAGCTTAAATTTCGCTAGCTTAGCGAACAAATTTTTAGGTGATAGCTTAACAAAATTTCGCTAGGAACAAGGCTCAGCTTAAATTTTGAAGCCTATAAACTTTTCAATTCGCTAGGATTGCGTAATACAACCTAAACGAAATTTTCGCAATCTTAGCGAAATTCCCTGGGTTTGCATATTCTTCACTGCTGCACACTGCATCCTCTACTGCATCATTTCTTCTCACTTTGCCTTCATTCCTTCTTTGAATTTTGAGATGTTTGAAGGCTGATAAATGAGTTCGATCTTCATGGTTCAGCACATATTTCGATATTGAACTCTCAAGGTATGCAAAAACCTGCAAAACAACCAAAAATAACCTCTAAACGGCATAAGTGATACTAAGAAGACCTGAACACTTCAATTGGCATTATTGACATGATTAGTGCGCAAAAAACACTCAAAACCTATATAAAATAGGGCTCAAAATAGCACTTTTTGGGGACTAATCACCGCTTTTATTCCACAACTCTTTTTGTGTTGTAGAGGTGCAACGATGAGGAAATCAAATTCATAATTGTCCATGTAACAGGGGTCCACCGATGAGTCCAAACCAGTTAAGGTTTCGGGCATAAAGTCATAAAGATCTCTCAAATCCACTAACTCTTCGTGCCCCCCTCACTCGACTTTAATAAGCTCGAAACTCCAGCACCTACAATTTGCTAAACTCCACCTATCCACCCGTGTAACGAGCATTAAAGTCGGTGACTCCCAACCAGTTAGTTTAGGGCACCGAGCTTTAAAGACTTTCGCCATATATCCCTCAGACTGTGCTCGGGTTTCAAGGTAAGTGTCACAATTTTTTTTCTTTTTCTTTCTCTTTTTTTATGTTCTTTTTGTTTTTTTTTTAAAGACTCATTGGTCTTTTATTCAGGGGTCCTGACCTATTATAGGTGGTCAAAGGTACAAGGCCAGATTTTTACAGGGTTTCTCAAGGCAAGGCGCTTTTCACTTATACTGAAACCCAATGTGCAATAAAGCAGGTGGTTAGTTCAAAGTGGAAGAAATAATGTTGAAGAAAAGAATAATTTTAACAATTCATCACCTCAAATAAGCATAACACCATTCTAACATCAACAACATTGGGACAAGACTTCAATTTCTCATATAGTAAGTTGAGCATTACAAAAATAAAAAAATAAAAAAAAATCTATAAATGAGAAATTATAAAGAGTAACTAAAACATGTGTTGAAAACTAAAAAAAAACATATACTTGTACTGTAAAGAAAACAAAATAATTAGCAAGTCATTAAACTAAACAAAACAGACTCGCTCAAAACATAAACGACACATCCTTCATTAACTCTCCTCCCAACCAAATCTGTCATTACCCTCAATAGGTTTAGAGTGGAAACTTAAAGAAGGAAGTGATACCTCCTCAAGTAGTCGTGGAGGGTGGAACCTCATCCTGTGACTGAGCAGGAGCGAAAGGATGAGCAACTGGTGGAGCGGCTGAAGTCAATGAGGGACTGAGCGCTAAATCTATCGCAAATCATCGCCTGATCGAGAAGGATAGTGGAAAAACCCAGGTGTTGCTAAACCCGGAGCAAGGATGCATGATTTGAGTAAGGACAATCTCCGTGATGCAGCCATCCGCTCGACCATGGTAGCTTGGGCAACAACAAAGGACTAGGATGTAACCGCGAAATTGCGGACAACGACGATGATGGCAAGAAAATCGTGAGCAATGATGTGGATAGATGCCACTAGTGGTGAAGATGATTTGGCCAATGAGCACAGAGATGGAGGAGAGTGTGTCGCAGCACTGTGGGTAGGCATCGGGCCTGCAGGCAGGGGCTACCCACATTGTGATGGGCTCCTAAGCATGGGCCGCTGTGGGCTGGCTTGAGGCTGGGTGGAGGATATATTTAGGATCCGCCTGCAAGAGGATATGAAAAGAAGTGGGCCCCGTGCACAAACCGCCACTTCTCAATGGTAAATGTGACCCCGTAAACCCGACTGGGTGATCCCCGACAGCTCCCACTAAAAACCTAGGTGCTCCAAAACATTAGAGAGCATCCTCGAAAATAGTAGTGGGATGGTCTCAGCTCTGTTGAGGTGCTTCTTGTGTATTTTCTCCTCAAAGTGGAAGAAGAATGTCATAATAAGCTCCGGGGGGCTAAACCAAAAGCCCTCAGAAATGCGATATAGGGCCTCTAGGATGGCTCCCCGCCTCTGGACAACATGCTGAAGAGGAAACAGACTCCTAATAAAATAGTGGCCGCCACGGTCTCGAGAGGATCCAAACCATCTCCTGGGCGATATGGATGGGCAAAGGCTATAATCCACCAAATTGGCTAGGCCACCTGAGGGAGGAAAAGCCGCAGCCTATATTTCCGGCCGTCAAGGATACCTTGATGACCATCAATAGTGAAGTGAATAGCAGTGGGATGAAGCTCACCTCGGGACGTCATGGTCTGGTAAAAGTCAATCACTACTCTCGAATAGAAAAATCGACGTGGAGTCATAAAAGGCTCTAGAAAGTAGCGTTGAACGAACCCTATGAAACCTTGAGAAAATCTGATTTTCGGAAAAATGGCAAAATGGAAATTTCGGTCAAAATCCAGAATTTTTCTAGATCTCGGATGACAAAATGGACTTCAACGTTGGAATCGTCTCACAAAATCTAGCTACCACGTCGACTGGCCACTCCGAGATAGTTTAATTTCACGCTTTTCAACGCACCGTGTCGGGTGCCTTAAAACGTGGCTCGAGAGACATGTAATGTGACAAAAGTCACCTACTACACGTACTCCATGTGGACACATGTTACTACGAGTAGTGAGAGGATGAGGATGAACGCCTAGATTGTGCCAAGTGTCAAAAATCAAGAAAAAATGGACATATGGAATTAATTGAAATGTTAATGAGAATAAAGACAAAAAGAAGAATAATGATCTTCTTCTCCAAAACACAAAAAAAAGGGCAGTGGCTGGAACAAAAACGATGCAGTAGCTTGGGGTTTTGTGATTTTAGATTACTGGCCGTTCGTAATCAGCTCTGCCTCGCCGGAGCAAGAAGCAAAGTCGATCTACGCAGCTAGAAGGGCTGCCACGTGACACCGACGGTGGAGTTCCAACAACCCAAGAGGCAGGATTCTTTCCTACTTGTGTTATTCTTCGCTAAGTGCCATGTAAATGGTCGGGATGTTCTGAGGCTTCTGATTAGCCGTGTTTCTACCCCCAAAACATTTGAACCGGAGCGGAGAAAACTCCCCATTGTTGTGGCGCTGAACGCTGCCAACTCGAGGGTTTCAATTATTCATGTGAATAGTGACATTATTTTTGGTGTGAATTTTTATGTTGTTGAGTGATTCAAAATGAATTGCTTGATTGGTAAATTAGCCCATGTGACTAATTTTGGTGTTATTGATGGAGAATCGAATAATATGAATTATGGGAATTAATTGTGTTAATACATGCATAAATGTATATTAGCATGAATGGGCTTGAATTTATAATCTTAATATGTTAATGCATGTAATTAAATGTGTTAACATGATGTGGAATTATATAAAAATATAATTGTGTGTAAGCCATTGAATGAATTAATTAGCTAAAGTGAGCTAATTTCTCGATGTTATCGTGATGTGAATTAAAACAATATGCATTATGTATGTAAATTTTGTTAATATATGAGTACATGATATATTGGCATGTGTGGTTTGAGAATGACATAATGCATTTCATATACACCAGTGGCAACTTAGAAAATTAGATGAGTACGACATGAAAGAAAATAAAAGATGCTTTTCTTCGCTGGCTCGTGCACGACGCGCGAGGGAGCTCTGAGGACTCGAGACATGGAATGGGCATGTAGACACCAAGAGTCATGTATTGCTTGAGGTGATTGTTTGCCATGGATATGTGCACTTTAGGGCTGTGAGCAACCCAAGTAGGAAATTTCACTATCGGGTATCGCTTCTCACCCCGCCGAGGGAATATTATTTCGAGTACGTGAGCGACGGAAGGCGACACTCATTAAAGGTCATTTTGAGAAGAAAGCCGACATGTGGCTTTGACATGGATTATGTAAAAACATGTATTAAATTCTTAATTTTAATGTATGTTTGTATTAAGAGTGATGTATCAACTCTTGAACTATTGGTATATAGTTGATAGGTAATTTTTTGAGTATTGATGCATGGTCCCAAGTGGCAATTTTTACTCATTTTAAATTGTATATGGACCCGGTGTGGTCGTTGTGAAAATTTGGGACAGGTTGTACCTTGGGTACAAAGGAGACTCTGCCCGATTTTCGTGAGTGGTGTCGGGTTACCCGACATCCACGAGTATTCCGCGGGTTGATGGGTTGTCAATGAGACACCCCGGTTTTGGGGCGTCACAGCTTGGTATCAAAGCTAAGGTAAATGATTACCTTAGGAGCTCGGTGGGTGTAGAGCTTAGGTAAATGAAAACCTAGGGATTGAGGGACTTGGGCTTAGGCCATAGTCATTAAAGTGTAAAAACATCACGACTTAGTATAGCTAGATGTTGGATACTAAAGTATAGCTTAGCATCAGTAAGTTAGGTATACTCGCTAATTTAGACTTGATGGGTAATCTGTGTTAGATCATGCATCCCAGTATTTTGGTGAATGAAATGTGATGTGTGATTGATTGTGTGTTGTATATGTGATCGTGTGTATAAATATGAGTGAGTGTGATCAGTGTGTTATATGAATTAGTGATTGTATGTCGGGTGAGTAAAGATAGGAGAAAACGTTGAACACTAGAGTCGGAAAATATAACTTGTGTGTTCGAGAAATTTTTCGGACAAAATGGGTCCCGTAATTGAATTTATTAATATATATATATATATATATATATATATATATATATATATATATATCATTTTCTCGGATAGTAGTTCCGCTTTGAACATAAATGGGGACAGGCAAGTTGTGAAATCTCCTCGAAAATCTTTCCGTACTTTTAATACATGAAAAGGGTAAAAATTTAACTCATAAAATTTTTTTAGTTGTATGAAATGCAAAGTGGTTCAGTTACTAGGAGATGAAAAACAGAGAAGAAATTTTATGGTTTTACAAATGTGTAACACTCGGAAGAAAAAAATAGATTTTAATAAATTTATTTGGTTATACTAGAAAATGAAAAAAATATATAATATATATTTTTTTGGGTGGTTTTCCAGTAGCTGGAGTGAGAAAAAAAAATGTTTTCAAAAAAAAAATTCAGAAGCTGGATGGCACGCCCACCTAGGTCATAACGATATTAAATGCATCGTATCATGACACAAATGCATGGGCGCCGTAGGATGGGCCACGATATGCCTGTGAAAGCTCGCCACGACATGGCCGAGCATGCACGTAGGATGCGCCACGATACGGCACTGCGGCGCCGCGCAACAAGGCGAAAGTGACAAGGACTCGTGGTCATACAAAATCAGATCGCATCGGGGGCGGCAGGCAAAGAAACGCTGCAACACGGCAATTAGCGCCCGCAGCGACACTACGGGGCGCCTGCGACACGGTCGGGAGGGGGCCAAGATATCATCTGGCACTCACGCCACTTGGCCACCACTGCGTCAATGCGCTGGGCTGCAGGCTCGCCGGTCTCAGAGCAAAGGCGCACGCCCAGGCGCGCAGTCGTCTGTGGTGTGCACCAAAAATTCCTAACCCGCTTTGACTAAGCACCGTTATGAGTCACTGTTTGGGGGGGCACTGTTCATTAGCATTGTTCATGAGCACTATTCAAGAGGTTTCCAAAAAAAAAAAAATATATATATATATATATATATATATATATATATATTAAAATAAAATCAAATGAAATAAAATCTTTTAAAATGAAATTTTCTAAAATAAAATTTTGTCGTTAAAAATGATTTAATGTGGAATTATTGCTTTCAGACATTCAAAGAATGAACGACTCCAATGTATGAAATGTTTTTTGTATGTGAATAGTGTCTCAAGGCTGTGTTTACGCCTTAGAGATACTCAGATTAGAATTTGTCTGCCATTCGACATGTGTAGATCGCTAGCCGAGGGCGAGGACTAGGGTCAGCCCATGAGGTACTGGGTCAGCACCATCCTAATTCAGCCAGGCCTTTGCTGAGGCCGAGGATTGCAATACACGTATCGCACAGCGCAGTAATAGTGAACCAGTAAGTGTGTTAAAAGACTCCAACGTTTAGCACATCATCCTCCAATGGTTAGAGGAGGAGGGACTATGTGGTCGACGTATTATGATCAACAGAGAAGATGTTATGCGAGGCATCCAGGATATAGTGCCGTACTAAGAGGAAGGGAGATCAACCTTCTTCTAGTACAGAGCAGCTGTATACTTCGGTTCGCGTGTCCCAAGGCCCTTGCGTATCCGTGCCAGGACGAAGAAGGTTTCCGTGACTAAAGACAGATGTTATGTTTCCATTACCAACAAACTCGCATGAGGAGGGATCGCCTCGCAGGCAGTGGATCCCCGATGTTTGGGGACAAAGATGTCCCGCCGGCCGGTAGGACGTAAGAGGACACGCTTTGTTCCTCCACCCCTAGTACGGGTCGTGGGAACCAAGATTTGGGCCTGTGTTGCCACACCAAGATCTAGTACTTCGCAGACGTCACATAAAGGATCGAGCGCAGTCGTTCGAGTTATCAGGTTTACGTGCCGAGAGTTCGGGTCAAGCTAGGCAGATTACGTGTTACCATTGTCGCTAGCCTGGGCATATGAGGCGAGATTGTCCTAGGAGGCAGAGGTCTCAAGGCAATCGCGGATGGTTACGCTGTAGGCAACCGAATATGTAGGTACGCTTACTCAGACCTGTTTAATGAGTAGCGCTGAATTGAATGCATCATATTCATTCATTAATGCATCTTGTGTGACAGACTTGGGCTAGAGGTTGAGGCCTTTAGAAAAGCCATGTGTGGATGGTCTTCCCTAGGATGTAGGGTGAGAATTGACCTGATAGGTTAGGATTGTGAGTGGGGGGGAGAATCACATCGAGTCCGGTGTGGGTGCACGATGACATCACGTCGAGTCGGGTATGGGTGCATGATATGGTCATTCACCACTCTTGGTGAGTGTGGGTTGAGTTTGTCTTTGGGACTACGTCCAATGAAGACTCATAGTTCAAACTAGGAAATGAGAAGTAATAAATGTGTGTTAGGCAGCTGTGCGGGGGTCAGACCCTCGTGTGAAAAATCCTGGAGTTAGGGTGAAGGAGACTCGCGGTAGTATCCGAAAGGTCCTGTGTGGGTGTAAGAGACCCAAGGAGATATCCCGAATTTCTGTGTCGGTGTAAGAGACCCGAGGAGCTATCCCGAATTTTTGTGTGGGTGTAAGAGACCCGGGGAGCTATCCCAAATTTATGTGTGGGTGTAAGAGACCCGGGGAGATATCCCGAATTTCTATGTCAATGTAAGAGACCTAGGGAGCTATCCCCAATTTTTGTGTGGGTGTAAGAGACTCAAGGAGCTATCCCGAATTTCTATGTGGGTGTAAGAGACTCGTGGAGAAATCAAAAATTTCTGTGTGGGTGTAAGAGACCCGAGGAGATATCCCGAATTTCTGTGTGGGTGTAAGAGACTCCTCGGAGATATCTGGCACTTCTGTGCAGGGGTGTAAGAGACCCGTGGAGTTATCTGAAATTTCTGTGTGGGTGTGAGAGACCCGTTGAGATATCCGAAATTTCTGTGTGGGTGTAAGAGACCCGTGGAGATATCAAAAATTTATGTGTGGATGTAAGAGGCTCGCAGTGTAGGCTGAAAAGTTCTGTTGCCCGAGAGAGAAACACACGGTCATGTTATCACGAACACTTAGAGTTAAGTGATAGGAGTCGGGAGTGACTCGAGATGAAAACACACGGTCGTGGTTATCACGTAGACTTAGAGTTAAGTGATAGGAGTTGGGAGTGACTCAAGATTTGGATACCCATTGAAAATTGCATTGGGTGTTGGTGGTCGGCTGCGTCAGATATGGATGTCATTCATGACATGGATTAGTTGACGATCCATTGGATTGTCAGTGATTGTGACCTTGGGAAGGTCAGCATTTACACACCAAGCAGGGATTGTATAGGGTTACATATGCACGTGGTTGGATCTCAGAGGTGCGGGAATTCGGGACAAAATTCTTTTAAGGGGGAGAAATGTGAAACCCTAGAAAATCTCGATGAAAAACCGCAAATGGAAATTTCGGGTCAAACTGTAATTTTTCTAGATCTTGATGACGAAATGGACTACACCGAATGGATTGGTCTCACGCAACGAAGCTACCACATCGAATTTCTCGTCGACTCGAGACAAAATGTAATATCATTTTTCAAGGCACCTATGCTCAAGTCAGAATGGGTTTTGAGACATGTGATGTGACAAAGTCACTAGCCACACGTATCCATGCGTGACACGTGTTGGCGAGTAGCGAGGATGAGATGAATGGCCTAGATTGTGCCAAGTGTCAAAAAATCAAGAAAATAGGGACATAGATAGAATTAATTGCAATGTTAATGAGACAAACATAAAAAGCAAGATTGAGCGATCTTCTTTCTCCAAAACACAAAAAAAGGGCAGTGGCTGGAACAAAAACGATGCAGTAGCTTAAGGTTTTGTGATTTTAGAGAGAGAAGGAGCTCATTCTCTCTAGATTTGCAGCTATTCGGACCGTCGGTTCTCGGTGGAGCAAGAAGCAAAGTCGATCTACGCATTAAGGGCTATGCGATATCTATTGGGTGGAGTTCGACAACTCCAAGAGGTAGGAGTTCCGACAACCCAAGAGGTAGGATCTTTCCTACTTGTGTTATTCTTGGCTATGCCATGTAAAATGGTCAGGGGATGTTCTCGAGGCTTGATTATCGTGGTTATCGGTCTCAAACATTTGAACCGAGTGGAGAAAATCCCCATTGTTGTGGCCGTGAACAGTGCCAACCTGAGGTTTTCCCTATTCATGTGAATAGTGATGTGATTTTTGGTGTGAATTTTTATGTTGTTGAGTGATTCAAAATGAATTGCTTGATTAGTAAATTAGCCCATGTGAGTTAATTTTGGTGTTATTGATGGAACTAATAAATATGAATTATGGGAATTAATTTTGTTAATGCATACTGTAAATTTATTACATGAATGGTTTGAATCAGTAGAACGTAATATGTTAATACATGTAATTAAATGTGTTAACATGATGTGGAATTATATAAAATATGTAATTGTGTGTGCTTCATTGGAAATGAATTGTAATTAGCTCAAGTGAGCTAATTTTGATGTTATTGATGTGAATTAAATAACATGTGACATGCATGTAAATTTTGTTAATATATGTGTAAATGATATATTGCCGTGTGTGGTTTGAGAATGACATAATGCATTGATTTATGTAATCAAGCAAACTCTAGAAAATTAGGTGTGAGTTCACGACATGAAAGAAAATAAAAAGGATGTTTTCCTCGCGGTGGCTTAGGCATACGGAGGAGCCTGAGACTCGAGACATGGGAACAAGGCGATTCAAGTAGGTCATGTATTTGCTTGAGTGTGATTGTTTGCCATGATATGTGCACTTAGGTGGGGAGTAACCCAAGTAGGGAAATTCCACTATTGGGCATTGCTCACCCTGTCGAGGGAATATTACTCGTGTACAGGAGCCACCTAAAGAACTCATTAGTGGATGACTTTATGGCAGAGCAGAAGGGGATTAATGCCCATTCGAATAAGATAATTGTCACTGTGGAAGACAATTTGAACAATAAATTAGATGGGCTGAAAAATGACTTTGAGCATAAATGGGACAACCTGCAAGACTCCATTGAAAACTTCATCAATCAGCAGCAATGTCCACCAGAGGAAGAGTGCCAAAGTGACACCATGGTAGAGGAGCAGTGTCAACAACAGCCACACCAAGGGCTTATGGGAGGATTTTATTAAATTGTCTCGAAGGGTTGTCCGAACTCTGATATGTACGTTGTTTTCCAAGGGAGAAGAAAGAAGAAATCCTTCCCTTCATAACTCGAGGAGGGCGTGAAAAGAAGCAGGAAGAGCCCAAAAAGCATGTTCTCAAACCATTTCCCACTGAATTGAACCCCACTGGCAATGCCCAAGCCACCTACAACCCACTGCCAGTAGCACTCTATCCTGAACCATTGCATATCCTGCTTATACCTGCAACATAGTTTACACCTGAGAGAACTGGTAAAACTAAGGCCACACCAATTGCACCGTCGTCTTGCAAAACTTCAAGAAATTAGTGGCCACCGGTATTGTTTCGCTCACTACATCAAAGACAATGGCAGCTACACATACCGCATGGCATAGTGGATGGTTCGGGTGCTGGTTCGGATTTGGAGCACCCGAGCCTCGGCATTTCTAAGCTCCACCAGTTCCTCTAGCACCACCGACAAGACTCGAAAGAATCGATTGAGTGAACAAAGTTAACTCATTTTGTTTTGGATTTTCTTATTTTATTTTGTTTTTTATTTTAGCTTTATTTTGATTTCTTTAATTTTTCTTTTAGATTTTCTTAATTTCTTTAAGTTGGACCTTTGTTCTTAGCTTGTTTTTCACTTTCCTGCAATTTTTCAATTTTTTCTAGACACTTTGTGCTTGGAGTGAAAATTTTGAAGCAAGAATTTTGAAGACGTAAAAGGTGAAAAACGAGAGAAATTTTTCGTTACATGCTTACCTCTGCCACACAAATAAAATCTCTGCTTTTGCCTCCTGATTTTGTTTTGAGCATAACTTTTTCATCCGAACTCCGTTTTAGGCGTTCTTGGTACCATTGGAAAGCTTAGAGAGTTTAGAATCCAAATATAACCAGAAAGAATACTTTTGAATTTTTTATTAAGGTGAAATTTTAAAAATTATATAACTGGTCATTTTTTTTCCTATTTTCTTTCTTCTAACTTGTCATATTTGAAGCCCAAACGGAGTGAATAAGGTGTCGATGGAAAGCTTGAGAAGTATCCTATCCAAAAACGAGAACATTTCATCAAGGAGGTATCATTTCCTCCCTTAAACTTCCACTTCATACACATTGAGGACAATGTCGAATTTAGTTGTGGAGAGCATGAAGGAAGTGCTTGTTTATTCTTGAGCAAGTCTTTTTTAGTCAATGTCATGCTAGTTAGTTTGTATTTGTACAGTTGTTTGTTGGTTTGCGAAGCTGTTAGTTTGTTTTTCGCACCACTTTGTTAGTTTTTATTTGCACCATTTTTGTTTTTTATTATGTGTTTTGCCTAGCCTACAGTTTGAAAAGTTGAAACTTTGTCTAATTTTGTCTTTGTTAGATTGGTTCCATGCCTAGTTGAGTGAATGATTTGTTGGATTCTTGTTGTATTTAACCTTTTTCTTCCACATTTAGCTAACCACACACCGAGCACATTAGGGTTTCGGGACGATAGGCCGAAACCGAAGGCAACCTCCTTTTTGCTTTGCACAACCTATCCTAGTGTCAGTTGACTACCTTAATAGGTTAAGGACCCCTGTGGAAAGAAGGCAATGAGTCTTCCAAAAAAAAAAAAAGGAAGAAATTGCAACGCTGCTTTAAAACTCGAACACGGTCCTGAGGGGTTATATGTAGTTTTAAAGCTTCTGGTGCCCTAAGCCAACTGGTTGAGAGCCACCGACTTAGTGTTCGCTACACGGGTGGATGGGTGAAGTTTAGCGAGTTATAGGAAAGAGTCTCGAAATTGAGTCCGGGATGAAACCCGTGTTGTGGCTGAAAATCCTTATGACTCGTGCCCTAAACCTTAACTGTCGGGAGACACGGCGATCCCCCCCGTTACTTGGACTTTGGTGAAGTCGATTCCTCAGCATTGCACCCTACAACACAAAAAGAATTGTGTAATAAGAGGTGGGTCCTGATCTATTTAGGTTAGTTAGCATACTAGGTTGTGCCAGTAGCTTGGTTGGGGGGGGAGTGCAATTTGGCAGTTTATTATTGAGAGCTAATCAAACAAACACTTAGATTTTGGTGGAAGTTCCTAGTTGAGTCATCGAGAAGGAAGCTCTTTTGATACTCCATTTTGTATGGCATTCATTCTCTCGAGGTAGTTATTAGACTAAGTTTCGGTAATTTTCATCGAGGGTTAGGCATTACTTCTTCACAACCTCTTGAATCGGCAACCTTGTAACATACCTTGTTATAGTTTTATATGTTTTTTCTATTATTTTCTTGCATTGCTAAGGGACTAGCAATGTGTAGGTTGGGGGTAATAGTGCCCAAAAGTGCTATTTTGAACCCTATTTTTAATAGGTTTTGAGCGCTTTTTGTGTACTAATTGTTATAATTAACCCAATTGACATGTTCGGGTCCCTATTGTACTTCTGATAGCATTCCGAGGTTGTTTTTGTAGTTTTTGCAGGAATTGGAAGCCAAATCGTCGTGTCAATCACACCATAACAAAGTTAGGCGATTTACTCAATTTCTATGGTTTTCTATCAATTTCAAAGAATCGAGAATGAAGAATATTAAAGCAAGAAGAAAAATGGAATAGTGCATCAATAAGGCATGATGAATAAGAGGTCGCGAATAGTGATGAATGTGAGGATGAAACGTAGTTATTAATAGAAAATTGCTACAAGATGGAAAATTTGCTACATAGTGAATTTTCGCTATTGTAGCTTGGGCCTCATTTATACATAGCAAAATTTCAATCTCGTAGTGAAATTCTTGCTCCTTGTTTTTGTGTACAAACCCACCCCGTTTTTGGTTAATTTCCTTTCTACCCTCATTGTAATAGTTTTAGTTAGGGTTAGCTTGGCAGTTCACTTGATTGTAAGGCTATATGCTTCATTGTAATACATCGCGACCTTAAGTTTGATTTTGACGAAGCAAATACTAAAAGTTCGCTTTCTTCCCATTTTTCTCTCTTCTGTTTTTCATTTTCTCTCACTTTCTAGGCAACCAAACACACCCTTTGAGGATAACAACTCAAAGGATGTTTAGCTAAAGCCTCTAAACCTTGAATAAAGAGGCCGTTAGCCTTGGGAAGAAAGGTTTGCATTTTGTCTCCTGCTTTTTCATGCAAGAGGTTTTAACATTTTAGTCCCAAATTTGCAACTCTGTGTTTAAAGCTCTTCGATGTACTTTCTTCGTCATCACTTGGCAAGCTTTTAGGTTAAGTGTATTCTTAGCTTTAGATACACTGATATCCATTAGTTGCTATTTGACGAGCCACCTGGAGGTAGGTTTAGGGTTATATTTCATCGTAGATGCATAATCATTGATCAATACTTGTACTTAGGTTCAAGTATTATTATTGCATCCACCTAGGATTCATTAGTCAGCTCTTTATGAATCATTGTATAACAAGGTGATAGATTTTCATCAGAGGAATCCATAAATGCTAAATAAATGCTTTCTATCAAAAGGAAAATTATTAGGGTTTCTTAATTTTTAAAGCAATGAAGATCCTGCTCGACCGACTATAGGTCATCCTCCCCAACGCAAGGAAATGAACCTAAGGACCTTGTAACTTATCAAATCAACCTAGCACCCAACACTCATGATTTCTTTTTTACATTTTATTTTAGTTTATTTCATTTTATTTTCAATTTCCACAACATCAACTCCACACACTTTTTACACCAAGTCCTAAAATCCAAAACAAATTCACCATTTGAAGAAAACCCATCCCTGTGTTCGATCCTAGAGCCGCTATATCAGAGTAGTTACTGCCACGACAAGAGGAGTAATTTAGGCTATAAATTTTGTTCACCCATACCACCATTGCAGCACCTAATCAAAGGATACGAGAAAAGACTATATGTACCCGAGGGTACTATCACTATAGGCGACATTGATCTCTATTTGTACTGTACTGTATGACCCAAACGGGGTCGCTATAATGACCAAAACGGGGCCAACTATATCTTTATGCTGCAGAAACTGTATCCCTATTAGGCATGCCCATTTTATTCATCTACCTAGTCATAAGAAAGCAATCAGTTTTATTACGTTTTCAGTACATATCCCACATACATAAATAACTATTGTTATCATGCATGCATATGAGATATTCACTATCCATTATTCTCATACTCATAAAGAGCACTTTCACATATCTTTTATCATCATAGGAATGTATTCTATGATACTTTATATACCAACTATACATGCATTCTCTTTTCTTCACATGACTAGAATTCACGTCCTTTATTATTATTCCATTGTATTTATTCCATATTATTTAGCATTAAATCATATAACTTTTAGGTCACTTATCTCACTTAGTTAAGTTATGCTAACTTATTTTCATACAAAACCATCTCCAATAATACTTTGAGAGTATATAAGAGACATTTAGATGTCTCAAAATCCTATAGGAGAGGACACGAAAATCCTTTCCCAAAACAAGGTCTAACTTTCCTTGATTTTTGGGTACAATGAGTTCGAAATCTGAGTCGTCGCCTGTAGGGTATTAATCAACAAAATTTATAATCTAATACCTCATACTAGCATAGCATAGCTACTATAGTATAATGGTTCTAGGATAGTCCACATAGATGGGGTTTCTTTGTGGAAATGATTGACAGTGAAGCTTAAACTAGTAATTTCATTTTGGATATTTGGGATGTGATAAAAAATAGTGGATTTTAGTGATTAAAACTGAAAATAAAATGGATTTAAATATGTAAAGACGTCCCTTGCAGTATCAAGTCACTAGGCTTAGGTTCCTTAGAAAAATGCGGGGTTTTCAGAGCCTTTTCCTCGCATTAGGGAAGATAACATATAGTTATCTCCCAAATCGATTCTTCATTTAGCAATAAAAAATGACCCTCGATAAATATCCTCTTGAAAATAGCATTCAGTTCTCATTAATGGTCTCAATCAATAAAAACGCATCTCCTTGACTCAACTTCCAATGGTTCATAAGTGATAACTTACGAACATCACTGGACACATTAACTAATGAGCCCTAAAGCTTACCAAATATCAACCATTCAAGATGACTTGAAGGATCGAAACCCAGAGTTGAAGGAAAAAAAAGAACATTAATGATAGTGAATACCTCGGTTTAAAAAAACATGAAAATCCTTGGTTTGCCACCGGTTCCTTTGCCTAGTGCCCCTTTACTTCAAGGAAGGAGGAGATTTAGCCACTCATCCTCTGAGAAATCATCCTCAGAGGGTGTTTGGCTAGTGAGAAAAAAAGAAAGAAAATGGAAGAAACTGGTAGAAAATGGGAGCTTCTCGAACAAGCTTCCTAAACACAACAACTTTGATTATCAAAAACTAAATACAAAGTCTTCACTTGGGTATTACATACCACCAAACCCATTACAAATTACCAAAATATACAACTCATAACACTATTACATGAGGATAAATTGGGAAGAAATAAAAAAAATGTAAGACAAAAGGTCAAACAAATGGCAAGAATTTTTGTAGGGTCTGCGAAATTTTGCAGCCCTATGAAATTTCGCAACCCTTGTGAAATTTGCAAGGTTGCTATTGCATCTTTCTTTTGGTTTTTCTTTTTCCTTCTTCTGCTCTGAAACTCTGAATTGTTACTGATTTCTTCATACTTGAGTCGAACTCGGTCTTCAATATATATATCAGGAAAACAATAAAACTTTGCCACAAAATTTGATTAGTAGCCTTTCTAGGTCCTTAATATTAACTGGTTAATTAGGCTAACACTACATAAAAAGCAAACAAACATGAGTGTTAAGGGTGTGAATCACTTATTTCGGGGTAGTAATCACTCCTTAACCGACACATTGCTAGTCCCTTAGCAATGAAGGAATCATAAAGCAATCAAAAGAAAGATGAACTATATATATATATATATATATATATATCCACAAAAAATGGTTTTCCAAAAGCAATGATGTGATAAAACCCAACCTTAAACAAAAGTCATCAAAATCCTACCTAATGACTATCTCAAGAGGAGTATGTGCTATGCAAATTCAAGTATCAAAATAATTTCTACTCATAGAGAGCCAACCTAGAACCTTCCACAACAACCTAATTTTTAACTTGATTAGCTTTCAAAAATATTCTGCCAAACTGTCCTCTCCCCCAAACCTAGCTCTTTTCTACACCTAGAAGCTAACCAACCTCAATAGACCAGGAGCCTCATTTATTTCACAACTTTTTTTCATTGTAGGAGTGCAATGCTGAGGGTATTGAATTCACAATTGTCCATGTAATGGGGGTCCACCGATGACTCCCAACCAATCAAGGTTTAGGGCATTAAGTCATAAGGATCTTTCAACCACTGACTCTTCAGATTTTACCCCGAACTTTTAATAAGTTTGATATTCCAGCACCTACAAATTGCTAAACTCCACCTATCACCCATGTAACGAGCAACAAAGTCGGTGACTCCCAACCAGTTAGCTTAGGGCACCGGGCTTTAAAGACTTTCTCCATATACCCGTCAAATCGTGCTCAGGTTTCAAGGTAAGTGTCACAAATTTCTTTTTCTTTTTTCTTTTTTTTTTTGAGACACATTGGTCTTTTCTTTTTTTGAGACTCATTGGTCTTTTTAGGGATCTCAACCTATTAAAGGTGGTCAAAAGTACTAGGCTAGATTTTTGCAAGGCTTAGGAGGCAAAACAGTTTTTCAGCTTGTAATTAAAAACTAATGTCTACAGTGCGTGATTAGTTCAAAGTGGAAGAAGTAAGGTTGAAGATAAGAGGAGTTTCAAGAATTCATCAACTTTTATAAGCATAACACCACTCTAAAATCAAGAGTATTGAGACAAGGTTTCAATTTTTCTCACTGCAAGTTGAGAATTACAAAAAAAAAAAAAAATTACAATTTGATGGGAAAACACACACACACACACACACACACACACACACACACACACACACACACACACACATATATATATATGCAATTAAACATGTATTGTATTATAATTATAAAAACATTATGTCGATTCAACTTTTCAACACAAAATGACTATTCAGAACAACTAGCTAAAAATATAACAAGCACTTCCTTCTTAACTCTCCCCCAACCAAATTCTGACATTATCCTCAATGTGGCTCAGAGGAAACTTAAAGATGATACCCTCAGTAGTTACTAGGGGTGGAATCTCATCCCCATCTTTGTAATCGTAGGAACTGAAGGATGACCAAATTAGTAGAGGCTGAAGTCGTTAGTGGACTCGTTTGGGGAATGGACTGCTAAAGCTATTGGAGTTGGGTCTGCTGAGGTTGCTACTGGAGCTATGGCCTCCTTTAGTGGAGTAAACGGAATAGGTGCAAGCCAAGGTTGTAGCACCCCTTTCCGGTCCGACTCGATTGACGGATTTGAACTGGTTTCGGGATGCTCGTTTAGTTCTAAGTGGAAGTCCCTTTTTTTTTTCAGAAGTGTCGTGACTCAAATCCCCGGCCCAACCAGAATGACGGATCCGAACCGAAGCCTGGTTTACTCCGACCATTTTTATTTATCTTATCAAAAACATTTTTATTTACGTCATTTCATTTTAGAGTTTTCTAATTACGAAAAGTCGCTTTCCAATGGTAGTCCCATAAACATTTACTTTATACAATACGTTTACAAAATGGCGCACTGGCCTTTTACAAAATGATATACAAAACACTATTTCAGATATTAACTTTTTTGTTCACAAAATATCACATGTTCAAAAGAAATGATATGCATGGGCGATGGGGTATATACTTATGTGCCACAACTTTCTATGACTCGCGCTCTTGTTCTCGGGCCTTCTTTCTGCCATCGACACAATATCGATAAACAATACGCTGCCTTTCGTTTAGCGAACTATACGCCTTTCTATCTTAACACAACACGCCTTTATCCAATCATGCTTGTTACTCTATTTCAATGATCAATGCATAAACAATACATATGCTTATACATTTGTTCATATTTTCATTTACAAACATGCATTTTCACGCCACAATTCCTTCATTAAATTCAATTCATGATTTAAGCATATACTTATAAATATGTATTTGGTTTACACCATTTTCACCGCCAAGTTTGTTATGTTAACTTGACTATTCAATTTATTTTCACGACGGATTCCGCTTGGTGAATCCTATCTTGTGTTTCATTCGGTAATGTGCTTACACATTTAGCAATTTCGGTTCATCATCATGACGAATGCCGATTGGTGCATCCCGCCATGAGGGTCATTTAATAAACTTCATACATCATCATGACGGATGCCGACAGTATCCCGCTGCTGACATTTAGCAATATAATTCTTCCATCATGGTGGATGTCGACATGCATCCCGCCAGCGGGTCATTAAATAATTCACTTTCGATTCGTTATGTCACAATATGACAATATCATTTGGTAATCCAAATAAATGCATACAAATATTTGACAATTCAACCCACTTTCTCTATTTCAAATTATTATGCGATTTCAGATTTTATTTCAATTGACGTATGCATATTCCATACAATCATTTCACATTTACATAGTAAACTATCAATACACTTGAAGTAAGGATAGAGGTTCAGTGAACAAACCAAATTATCGATCCCTTGTCTCTTTCGATACCAATCCTAGGTCAGGTTATCGTCTTCACCCGTACCTAGTGTTTGCCTTTTTCTATATAGACTAAACCCCCTCAAATTAACATAGTTACAAGAGCCTTACACTTCTCTTGCATCCATGTCATTTTGGATGTTTTCCTCGATAAAATAATTTTCTAATGTTCATGATTTAAAGATATGGTCAAGTCTATGACACGTTAAGTGCAATGTCATACAAGTAGTAAAATCTGAATGTAAGTCCAGGTATCATTCCCACAGAGATTGGTAACGAATTAAAGATCAACTACCCCAACTACTAAAATTCCATACTATTTGGACTAAGAACTCATAGTGAAAGTTTTATCTAAACAACAAAAATTAAAATCCTATGCTATTGAATATTGTCAAACTAAGCTAAAACAAAAATAAATGAATAAAAATAAATTGTATCTATAAGAATGGATTTAACCGCTCTAGAGAAACGAAAACATCAAGTGAAATACAATGAAACAAATTTCAATTCCAAAGACTAGCACATCGCTCTGCTTATATATGGATCTGATTGTTGTCCAAGATTTCTAATTTTTGGAATTGATTTCCATATTCACCGTTAGGATATCCTGTTTTTCTCGAAGACAAGATCAAACCTATACCGTATTCCAAATTTCGCAAGATCCGGTATTTTCTCTCTCTCAATACTTCATACTCCATTTCCTCGCTGACAAAGCAGACCTTTGCTTTTCCTTCTCAGATTTTCGCAAAGCTTCTACCACTTAATCGGGTGGCTCAACCTTCGTATCTATGGGTTCGCCCTTCCTTGATTAGATCTAAGCTAACACCGGTTAGAACTTACTCTTTTAGATTAAGGTGAACTCTCGATTATTTATATTGTTAAATACACCTCCAACTTCAATTATGAGCTCGAATGGGGATTTATCAAAATGAACTCGTGAGCTCGCCAGCCATCAATGGTAGTCGAACATACCCGTAGTAAAAGAATGCTCACTCTCTCAGAATTGCCTATGTGTCATGTAGGGCACTGATATCAGAGTAAGATACATTCCTACTACTGGTATTAGGTAATTACTATTAGGAACTTTACAATTCACAAACGACACCAAATAAGTAAATTCAAACCCAAATTAGTTCTCCATATTTAGCAGAAAGATCAGAATCAAATGTAAATCAATCCAGCCAGAGTCAAGGCCTGGACATCAAGACGCGAATTAAGAAGTGGAGCACCGATCACGCACAACCACTGTAATTGCAATAAAACTGAGAAGAAATGAATTCCATAAATTTGTCTAGATTCCATAAATTCGCAAAGAATGCTAAGAAAATAATGCGTAAAGAAAAAAATCCTACTCTACTGCTCGCACGTCGTTGCATTGAAATCAAGAAAAGAAATAAAACTAAAAATAAAGAAGAGAAATAAAAATCTACTCTAAACGATACACCGAGTTCCTCTTCTTTCCCCCTTTTCTGGGTAGTGAAGACGGAAGCTACTTTACTATTCAAAAAAACTGTCTATTTATACTGTCAAAATAAATTGGGTCAAATCCCCAAAAACTCCGTGGAATTCTGAAGAAAAGCCCACCACGTTCTGGGCGTCGCGACCTCGTTGATGTCGCGACATGGATTTCTCTTTATTGCTCGTGGATCCGGCCGCGACTTTGTTTCAAGGCAACTATTTTCTTGCAACCGCTTTTGATCAATGGTAGCGACATCGCTTGTAGCCCGACCTTCTTTGCTCAAGAGCCCAAAGGTCGATGTCGCGCGCGAATTTCGCTCATGTCAAGCATCGCACCTTCTTCCAGCCGAGCTGCGACAGCGCTTTAGGTTGCGACCACCTTCGCTTTTGTATGATGATTTCATGTTGTGACTTTGATTTCTTGGTCGCTGATTGTGTTGGTGGTCTTCTTCGCCTTCATAGGTTATTTTATGTCGCGACCATAGTGATGTCGCGCGAATTCCTTTGTCGCCCATTTTATGGTCAGAACCTCAGCTTCTTTTTGCAACCAAATCTCTCATTCCCACTCTTTTATTCTAGGCCGCAACCTCAAGGTGATGTCACGACCTCGTGTTGCTCTTTTTCTGATTGCATGTAGTCCCAATTGCTCAAAAGTAGTTGCGACCTTGATTTATTGTGCTCATCTCTTCTTCAGGTCACGACCTAAACGAGTGATCGTGACATCGTTTCTGATCCTTGATTTGTAAATGGTCGCAACATTCTTGGCAAGGGCTTCGCCGGCTTCGTGCCGCGAATTCCTTTCAACCTCTATTTTTGGTTGCAACTTAAATCTTCCGCGGCGTCGCGACATCGAGTGGTGTCGCGACATGAAATGGAGCCTTTCATTTAAAAACTAGTTGCAACATTGTTCTCTTGAAAAGACCTCTCTTATGGCTTCACAGACGAATCCTTGTCACGACCTCGGAGTGATGTCACATCCTCAATTGTATTCAGTTGGTGTCGCGACATCATAATGATGTCGTGACATCATAATGATGTCGCGACATGGATTTCTTCTTTTGGATATTGCCTTTAGTCCCGACCACATTTCTTTTGTCGCAACTTCTTTCTTCAAGTAACGACTCAATTTCTTTGACTTCCCATTTTCCCTAAAGCTGAATTTTGGTGGGATAGTCGTGACTTTGGACCGACCGGGACAACTAAGCTTCCCGGTCGCGACCTTTGATTTTCAGCTGCGACTTCACTTCCACAGAAATGGTTTATTCCGATTTTTGCCGAGATTTTAAGCCAGGGCCAGATTTTCCTGCAAAATGAAATTTGAGTAAAATATCCACATTTCTGCAACCAAATCAACATTTATCTCGTAATATACTCAGAAAAATGGATTAAAAATCTAATGAGTTTTTGGACTCATCACCTAGTCAAATACAAATTCTCCACTCTAAGTGGTTAATCAAATAATCATACTAAATTCGCTTCGTCGAGGCGGCGAGGTACGATATGTTTTTTACTTAGTTTAATTCTTACTTGAACCCCCATTAGTCATTTATTAGGGTCCCCAAACAATTGGTGTACGAATACGAGACTTAAAACTGCAAGGGATACAAAAACAGTGTTGTTGAAGCATCGCATCGACATTTCTCCTCTACAATAACGGGTAATAGTACAAACTTTATACCAAGCATTCACTCGCAAAATTCTTCCCAAAGAAATGGCAAAGATTTTGGTTATTTCTCTCCCATTTTTCTTCAATAAACTCCCAAATCCTTCCTACATCAAACCGATTCGCGTCAATAAAGAGGTGTAATCGAATCAATATTTTATCCTAGTCCCTACGTCAGAGCCTAGCACCGCAAAGATAGTGGCTCTGGGGATGAACCCTGTGTGGATGGGTTTTCTTTGTGCAAAATGATTTACAGCTGATTTAAAATGGTGGTTTCACTTTGGATTTGGGGTTTCTTGTAAAAGTAGTGAGATTGATGGTTTGAAAAACTGAGAATGTAGTGAAATAAAGTGTAAGTTATAACCTCAAGTCTCTGGCCACCGGCTCGGGGTTCTAAGGCAACTGAAATGTCCTCGGATCCTTTTCCTCGTGTTGGGGAGGATGACCTATAGTCATTTCCCGACCCGGATCTTCGTTTGGCTATAAAAATTGAACCCTAAAAGTTTTTCTCATAATATACAGCATTTATTAACCATTAATGTTTCAAAGTAGTGAAAACTGGTCCTTCGATCTAACCTGCAGAGGCAAATAAATGGAAACTAAGTGACCATTAGTGGATCTAGCAATAAGTATCCACTGAGCCTTAAAAGCTTGCCAAGTACTGCCCAATCGGGGTACATCACAAGGATTTAAGCCTAAAGTGAGATGCAGAAACATAAATGATAATAAATGCTTGCGTTGGCAACAAGGAGGACAGTGTTTACCTCAAGAACCTTGACCTAGTGACCCTCTTATTCAAGGATGAGGGAGGTTTAGCCAAGAATCCCTTGAGTTGTCATCCTCAAGGGGTGTTTGGCAGATGAGAAAGTGCAAGAAAGGGAGAGAAAATGAGGGAAAATCACTATATGAGAGCCGAAAGCTTGGCTCAATTTTATTGATTGATAGTGATTGACTGATTTTCCAGAGCTTAACTAAGGCTTATATACTGCTCAGAGTCAAGGAAATTACAAAAAAGTATAAAACAACAAAATTACATTGAGGACAGTTTGGGAAAAAATCACAAAAGCAACAAAAGTTATCAAACAAAGAACAGGCAAAGGCGAATTTTGCAACCTGCGAAATTCTCGCAAAACCGTGATTCTCTCCTTCATTTTTAGCTCCAATCGCTTTCCCGACTGTACATGCTCAAGTTCGGGCTCGGGTTCTTCAGATTTGAGTCGACTCCGATAATAATAATGGTTTAATTGGCTTGCAAAACTACAAAATAACCACAAAATATGATCGCACATATCCGAGACCTTAGTGTGACAATCAAGTTATTTGGGTTAATTAGTACACAAAAAAGTGTTCAAAACTCGCACAAATTGTGGCTCAAAATAAAGACTATTCGGGGCACTAACTCACTCCCTAACCGACACATTGCTAGTCCCTTAGCAATGGAAAAGAGAAGGAAAGAGCATGCAAGTTATGCTCATGCAAAAGGAACGGTATTCTTAAAAAGTATATGGATAAGTAATGACCTACCCTCAGTGTGAATCACCAAGACCCTGCGCAACGACCATCTCGAGAGAAAGAATGCCATACGGAACCAAGTTTCAGAAGAGTATCCAACCCAAGGGAATCGACCTGAAACTTGCACCAAAATCTAAGTGTTTATGTGATCAGTTTTTAACAATAACCTGCCAAGCTCCTCTCCCCCCAACCAAGTTACTGCCAAGACCTAGAACATTAACCAACCTAAATAAATCTGGACCCATTCTTATTCCATATTTCTTTTTGTATTGTAGGGTGCAATGCTGACGAATTGACCTCACCAAAGTCCATGTGAACTAGTCCACCGATGACTCCCAACCAACTAAGGCTTAGGGCATCAAGTCAAAAGGATCTTTCGACCACTAACTCTACAGGTTTCACCCCGGACTCCGAATGATTTCGAAATTCCAGCACCTACAACTCGTTAAACCTCACCCATCCACCCATGTAGCGAGCACTAAGTCGGTGGCTCCCAACCGCCATTTAGGGTACCGCTTTTAAAGACTTTTCACCGTATACCCCTGACCATGTCGGGGGTTTCGGCGCAAAGTGTCGCGGCTTTATTTTTTTCTTTCTTTTTCTTTTTCTTTTTCTTTTTCACTTATTTTTATTTTGGAAGACACATTGGCCTTCTTTTCATAGGGGAACCTTAACCTATTATAGGTGGTCAACGAAACTCGAGTAGGTTTTGCAAAGTAAGGGAGCTATGTAGTTTCTCAGCCTATTTGAGGAAAACTGATGTGCACTGTGTGTGGTTAGGTAAAGGTGGAAGAAGAAGGCTCAACACCATGAGACTTCAACCGACATCTACTTAATCATGCATGGAGCTCCAACATCAATGGCATTATGCGCAAAGGTGTCAATTTTCCAACTTGCAAACTAAAAACCTAAAAATGCAGGCAAAATGGTTGCAATTTCAATTATGAAAATGAATATGGTATGTATAGAAATGTATGTCACTATGTGTTCAGTTTTTTTTTCAAAAACAAACAAATAGCCTTCACAAAAAGAAGTAAACAACAAGCCACTAAACATACAAAATAGGCTTTGCTTAAACAGACAGTGGACTCAAAAGTGTAAAAAAAATTGATATCAAAAGTGTAAAAGTCAGTTCCTTCGCTAACTCTCCCCCCAACCAAATGTGACATTGTCCGCAATGGGGTCCGGATTGGAAAGTTAGAGAAGGAAGTGCACCTCCCAGTCGTTAGCCTGCGAAGAGTCGTCCTCGCCCCGAACTACGAGGTGCCGCGGGCGAGTGGCCGCGATCATGACCGGGGCCGGTACTGCTAGCACAAGGAGTCTCAGGTGTGTCAGGAGGGGTACCGTCCCACCGAGAAGGAGCGGAAGCGGTGCATGCACAGAAATTGCAGGTAGGCCTAGGTGACTTTGAATCTGCATGAGGATGGCCTGATTCTGTGCGAGTATGGCTCTGGTCTGAGCCATGGCAGCCTTAATGCAAGTCATCCTCTCCGCGAGGGCCATATGGGCAGTCGTAAATGATGCTGATGTGGAGGAGAATATGCAGGCTGCATCCATGATGGTCAGAAAGTCCCGGGTGGAAATAGCGGATATATCATGGAGGCGAGCGAGTGCCGGCCCAAAGAACATCTCGCAGGAGTTTGTGGGACTGGGGCCGAGGGCTGGGAGGTGTGTAGACACTTCAGGAGCGGGGTAATGGAGTAGGAACTGAGGATGCAGGAACCTGATGTTCCTCAATATGAATCCACCGGAGGTGGTCGCTTCCTGCCAAGAAGGTTACCTACGCGCCGCCGGGTCCTCATCCGATCCGCAGGAGGTTATGAATGGAGCACACCCACCCATCAACCGTAAGGATGGCCTCACGATCACAACGACGCTCTAGCCTGGGCTCATCAGGGAAGCCGATGTGCTCTAACACCTGGCATAGGAGTCTTGGGAATAGGAGGGGTGTGGACTTAGCTCTGGTCAGGTTCCTGTGATGATCCTTATCCTCAAAGTGGAATAAGGCTGTCATGATAAGCTCGACTAGGCTAAACCAAGAACTCCTGAGATGCAGATAGAGCCTAAATGGCTCCTTCCTCCGACTATGTGTCAATGAATATTAGACCGCGAATATGGTCTATTAGGAGCATAGCGCGTGGAAGCTTACCTCCGAACAAGATATCCATTGTCATGTCCCAGTTAGCAAAACCATCTCCTGGCCTGCTGATGGTTCATCGCTTATAATCTAAACGAAAGGCCACAGGACCACCGCCAGATTGAAAGTAGCTACTGCGTCCGAGTCCTAAATATCCTTGGTCTACCATCACGGAGAAATGAATAGCCGTTGACTGGCTCGGGTTCTGGATGTCATCGTGTGGTAAAACTCGATGACTACTCGAGGGTAGAAAAATTGACGCGGTGTCATGAATGCCTTCAGGGAGTACCTCTGCACTAGGAGCATCGAATCTCGGAGCTCCGGGTCTTCGGCAAAGGCCAGGAGATCATATTGAACCTCCTCGTGCAGATCCCTCCCACGTAATCGCAAGATTCACGTGAATAAATGCTAGCCGAAGTGTGGCCTCCTAATGATGGAAGCAGGGGACATATCCTGAGGGAGATCTCTAGCAGGGCCCTAAGTAGGTGGTGACTGGGGCTTTAGGGGCCTGGAACCGAGACTCTCCCGGGGCCTAAGTGGGTCCGAGCCCCCTTCGATGCTGAGATTCTCCCGATGGCCTAGGATGAGGCGGAGAGGGAGGAACAGGGCCAACCCGGGTATGGTATCTCCTTGGGACAGGGGCAGCAGCACCAGGGGGATAGGATGAAGCAGGAGTAGGCATGGCGGCTACGGCAACCGTGGAGACTGGGTCGGCGGTGGCGGAGCGTGGATTGGAGCTGCCGGCAGGGGGAGGAGAGGAATGGCGCACCCTAGGCCGGAAAGTGTGTCCTCCGTGGGTCTTCACCATGGTTGGGCTAGAGAAGGAGAGGAGGACTTCAAAAGGGAAATGCAAATGTGAACTGAATAGGAGAGAAGGGAGGCTTATATCCAGGTGGGGGGGGGGGGGGGGGAAGGGGGTGTAATTGAAGGGTTAAGCCCAATTAAAATCATAAATGCTGGTGGTTAGTGGTTAAGGCTCAAAAATCTGGAAAAATTTATGGCGCGTAGGAAACGAAAGGCTGCGTGCAAGGAGCGCGTAAAGAAGATGAACAAAGGGTCTAGGTGAAATCTTCGCAACCTCGAAATTTCACAAAGTAGAAATTTCGCAAACCTAGAAATTTCACATTGCTTCAAAAACTCCCAGCATACTGCAACACCTGCAAAAATAAAGAACCAAAAATTATGAGAAAACACGGCTGAAAATGAGAAAATTTGTAAAAGAAAACAAAACTAACAACAAAGAAAATAAGCAGATTAAAACTAAAACTTAAAGTAAAGCACACAAGGTCCTAACAAAAATTTTAGTGACTTCGAGATACCCAGTGTCACCGCGCTGAAATCAAGGAGGGTCAAAGAAGGGGATCTCCTCCTTGTCTGCTAAGTGTTGCACTACATATGGCTTCAGCCTTTGCCCATTGACCTTGAACACCCTATTGTCTTTGGAATTGAACAGGTCTACAAATCCATTGAGATGTAATTCTCCGAATGGTGAATGGCCCACCCATCTTCGATTTGCTTTCCTTTGAAAGCAGGGAGCTTAGAGTCGTAGAGCAACACTTCTGGTCTCCTTGTTTGAAATTTTTACGAGCTATCAGCTGATCATGCCACTTCTTCCGGGCCTTATCTTTCACTTTTGAGTTGAAGTAGGCACTGTCTCATTCTTCCAACTCGCTGACATCGGTGAGCCTTTAAGACTAGCTCGCCCATATCCAGTCTTAGTTTCTTCACTCGCCCACCATGCCTATACTCACTTCCAATAAAAGTGTGACATGCTTTGCCATAAACCAGGGCGATAAGGAGACATGCCTAGAAATGTGGTCTTGCAGGCTATTCTCACAGAGCTCCACAAAGAGTCCAGTACCTTAAGAGACCTAATCCTTTCTGCTAGAGTTCACCACTTCATCAAGATACCTTGATTTATCGCTAGCTCAACCCAGCCACCGTCCGTGGTGGTATGGGTGGCTACTTTATGCTTGACACCATACTTAGTGAGGAGGCTCTCAAAAGGTTTGTTGCAACACAACCTCCACACACTATGGATTCGGGGGACCCCAAATCCGGATAGAGTATGTCTCTTTAAGAATTTCAACATCACCCCTGTGGTCTCGTCGTCCAAGGGACTACTTCAACCCACTTTGACACATAGTAAACTCCCACCAAAATGTAGAGATATCCAAAGGAGGAAGGGAATGGTCCTATGAAATCGATGCCCCACACGTCGAATAAGTCAACTACTAAAATCGGGTTTAAAGGCATCATGACAGAGAATTTCTTCCAATCCTTACATTTATCTCATTCCTGCCACTAGTATGAGCATCCTTGAAAAGAGGGCCAATGAAACCCGCACCCGCAACCTTCCCGCGCTTAGTAGCGAAATGGCCTCCACATTCATTCTCACATGGTAGTGGCCGAAAGATTCTCGTTGTTCGCTTAGGCACACACCTTTCCGATTATCCGATCAAGACAAGATTTATACGAAGGGTTCTTCCCAATAATAGGAGTGAATTTTTACAAAGAAGAATTTCTTGTCTTTTGCTTTCCAATCTGCTAGTAGCTCCCCTATCGCTGCACTCAGAATAAGTATACCAGGTGTCTTCTCAACTGTATGTGGACTCCTCGTGGAACTCCATCATTGATTGGAGGGTTATGAGTGTAGTGTTCTATTGTTAATCTCAAAGGCTCCAGAACAACATTTTTCCACACCCTTTTGCCCCGATCTACAAAAGGAACTTCTTGCAGAGAAACTCATCTATGTCTAGCCTTAAGATTTTGCTGTATACTTCAAGGCTGAATGATCTGTGAATATGATTATATCCGACCCAACCAAATAAGCTCGAAACTTATCTAAGACATAGACCACTACCAGCAGCACCTTTTCTATTGTTTTGTAATTCCTATGTGCCTCATTCAATGTCTTGATTGCATAATAGACCACATAAGGCTTTCCTCCTTCCCTTTACCCGAACCTAATTTGGCGATCGCTTGCATCGCACATCACTCCTCGGAAGGTAATCGTTAGTTGGGGGCCCCACTTCTATTATGCAAGGGTTAAATAGCCTCAGCTCCTCAAGGCTCTGCACCCACATCCCAAATGAATTCGCATCTTTTCCGTGAATGTAAAGGAGGCTACAATTTTTAGGAAGTCCATGATGAACCTCCTATAGAAGCCTGCATGCCCCAAGAATTGCCTTACGCCTTGACATTTGGTGTGGTGGTAGCTCTCGAAATCAAGTCAATTTTTTTTCCTCACAACTTCGATCCTTTTTCTCGAAATAACATGCCCTGACACTCCCGGTTGACCATAAAATGGCATTTTTCCCAGTTCAATACCAAGTTTTTCTCTATGCACCTGTGCAGGACAATTTCTAGGTTGATCAGGCATTCTTCAAAGCTCCCTTCATAGACTATAATGTCATCCATGTAAACCTCCATAATACGCTCTACCAGATCACTGAAAATACTGAGCATGCATTGTTGGAACGTGGTAGGGGCATTACACAGGCCAAAGGGCATTCTCCTGTATGCATATGTGCCAAATGGGCAAGTGAAAGTGGTATTTTCCTGGTCCTTTGCAGCAATCTCAATTTGAAAATATCCCGACAACCATCCAGAAGCAAAGTGGAAGGTGACCGTAAATCCTCTCAAGAAGTCGATCCATGATGGGTAGAGGGAAGGATCCTTCCTTATCACTTCATTTAGTCTTCTATAATCAATACATGGCCTCCAACCCGTAAAGGCTGCGGGGCATCTCCTCTCCCCTTTTCATTTTGCACGCTTGTTACCTTGATTTCTTAGGCACAACCTAGGTTGACTCACCTGTGTGCTATCTCGGATATGGGGTAGATGATACCGGAACAGAGTTTTAGGACTTCGCCCCTAACCACTTCGCAATGATCTCGCCTTCTACGGCTACCTTACTGACTTGGCTCCTTCTCCAAGCAGATGTGATGGGTGCAAACTGCAGTTAATACTCCTTCGGGACGCACCCTCCACCCATACTGCTTTGTTCTCCTGAGGAGGTGCAAGAGGCTACTTTCCTATGAAGTCGAAAGGTGGAGGAAATGACACTGGGCACTGCCTGCTTTCAAATAGGCATATTTTAATTCCATAAGCAAAGGTTTAAGCTCCACGCGGGTTCAATCGGTTCCTCTCACCATCAGCTGCACTTCTTGCTTTTTCTCCGCCTCTACACAAGTTTCATAACTTGAAGCTTGGCCGCTTCTTCCGAACACTCAACCACCTTTTCACAAGACATTCGCATCCTCATCTGTCAGCCCGTTCTCCGTGATTGTGTCAATGAAACAACCAGTTAGGCCATCTTCCACCGGGTTGCATGTGCTTTTTACTCGTGTGGAAAGCATGTTGAGTTATAGGTCATGTTTCCAAAGGTGAGTTGCATAACGCCATTTTCGCGCTTGATAATCACATCGAGTGTGGCCAAGAATGGTCCCCACTAGATGATAGGCACATAGTTGGGGCCCCCGTCAGCTGTTCTCAGATCAAGTAAAACAAAATCTAATGGATAAGATAATTTGTCCACTTAGATGAGAACATCTTCCACCGTTCTCTGCATTCGATGGATCCGTCTGGCCGCATTGGCCGTGAGGTGGGATTTCTAGTTCTCCCAATCCGAGCCGCTTGTATAATCGAATAAGGGAGGAGATTTACACTTCTGCACCTAGGTCCACATTTTTCCACATATGTGCCTCCCAATATTAACCAAGATGGCAAAGACAACCCGCATCTTATACTTCACTCCGGGAGTCTTCGTGACTAGATGATAGCACCGACTTGTTCAAATAGAAGGCCTTCTTGTCAACATTCAACCCTCTTTCATTGTACACAAGTCCTTCAAAACTTTGGCATATGTGGGGACTTGTTTGATCATATCGCTGTGTATTGTCGACTTTTACTTGTCTCATCACTTCTAGTATTTCAGCCTGATTGATAGCTTTTTTCTTAGCCTTTAGTGCTTAAGGAAAAGATGGGGTGTGCTATTTTTCACTGCAGTCTCCCTAGTCACCACCTCTTCAGGTTCAGCCTCTTTAGCGTCCTGGCCTTGTTCCACTACTTTGGGTGCTGGTTGTTTGAGCTCTTTACCACTTCTCAATGTGATAATTACTCGACTCTATCCATCCCGAACGGTCACCTGGAGGAGCTCACTCATGTAGTCCCCTGGACGATATTATATTCCGAGAGGGAAATTTCCTTTTCCCGCACTCCATTGGGTTGGTTAGTCTTGATATTGATAATGCACGTTGTCATATTTTTAGGAAATTTCACTTATGTGCCGCCGCGCTTTGGGAAATTTCAGTGTGTTGTTCATTTTCTTATTAAGTGTGCTTTCCACTGTGTCAATTCTTTAATTAGCCTGGGCATTCATTGCCTTTTGTTCCTCCAAAAAGTTGCCCACCACCTTACTCAAGTTCATAATAACTCGTTTCAACCGAGATGAGGGACGGTGGCTGGGCCGATGAGATCCATACTCGCAGGCAACAGAGGCACATATGGAGGAGGTTTTGCTTCCAAGAGGTTTAAAATTCTCCGGGCCAGTTGTTGTAGGTATTGTTGTATGGGGTTGTGGCTGGTGGCTTGTATTGGCCCATAGCATTGGCTTGTTCAGCCACAAATTCCCTCACTGTAGGAATAGTTGGGCAATGCTCTCCTTCGTGCGTAGTGGATCGACAAATAAGGATGTTGGTTAGCATGTGATGCTTCGGCCACCGTCAGACCTTGCGTCGATTTCTCATTTCAAGCTTCCTTCCAACCTCTCCTAAATTAAGGTGGACAACTTTGCTTCCATCTCCATGTCCTCTGAGAGTAAGTACATGCCTCCCCTTTGATTTCCTGGTGGCCTCATCCTGTCTGCCTCCCTGGGATTAGGCTCATCCCAAGCTTTAGAAGTTTCAGCCACATAATTAAGGAAATCCATGGCTTCATCTAGATTCTTACTCAGGAAATCCCCTCCACACATGGTTTCTAAAACCTACTTCATGGCAGGGGACATCCCATCATAGAAATGGTTGACTAGCATCCAGGTGTCAAAACCATGGTGAGGGCATGCACTGATGGTCTCCATATCTCTTTCCCAACACTGGTATAACATCTCATTATCATGGGTTGCAAATGTATAAATTTTCCTCTTCAAGCTATTGGTCCTGTGTGCACTGAAGAACTTCTCTTCAAAACCCGCTTCGTAGTTCGCCCACCTCGAGCGGATCTTGGCCTTAGAGAATTAAGTCAAATCTTGGCCTTGTCTTTTAGGGTTAAGGGGAAGGCTTTCAACTTCAGCAATTCCATATCAATTTCACCCTCCTTGAAGGTCGTGCAAACTTCCTCAAAATCTCGGATGTGTGTGTATGGATTTTCATTTTCCATGCCATGGAAAGTTAGGAGCAAGGGCACCAAATAAGGCTTGACAACTACATCCTCTGCAGGAGGTATGATGCATGAGGGTACACTCACCCTGGGTGGGTGTATATGGTCCCTCATTGATCTGTAGGCATTGGGGTTTCTTTGTACCCCTTGCTGACTTTGTTGCTCCTCGTGGAGTAACGATCCGTTGTCAGGTAAACTCACTTCACACCCATGTTCTTGTGGAGTACTGGTTCTCTCTAGCTTCCCTGCAGTGTTCCTATCCTAATGGTGCATAAAGTCCTAAGAACACAACACAACACAACAAGAAACCAAAAACAAAGCTACCAAAAAGGGTTAAAGTTGGTTAAAATTAAAACAAAGAAAATTTGGATATGCACAGTGTAAAAATTCAATTGCCGTGATGAACTATTAAGGAAATAATAGTAAAATAAAGGAGATGCGGAATTCACGATACTTGTGATGTGGATCCTGAGTTGGCGGCTTCTCACTCACCTTGAGACGCAAATACAGAAATGGCGCCATTTGATTCGATGCCACGGTAGGTGTCTTTGGAATCGTGTATTTATATCTAAAACTCCTAGCATTGTAGCACAGCTCACTGATATAGTGACTCCCAAGGTTAAACTCAGGGATGGGTTTTCTTTGTGCAAAATGATTTACAATTGATTGAAAATGGTGATTTCACTTTGGATTTGGGGTTTCTTGTAAGCAGTGGGATTGATGGTTTGAAAAACTGGGAATGTAGTGAAATAAAGTGTAAAAGAGAACTCGGCGAAGTCTCGGGCCATGGGCTTAGGGTTACAAGACGGCCCAAAAATGTCCTCGGATCCTTTTCCTCACGTTGGGGAGGATGACCTATAGTCATTTCAGTTGGATCTTCGATTTGGCTATGGCCAGACCTAAGTTTTCATAATATCTGGCGTTTATTAACCATTGTTAGTGTTTGAAGCGAGCGAAAAATGGTCCTTGATCTAACTGTGAGAGGAAAATAAATGCGTATTAGGAAAGTGAGCATCAGGTGGATCCTATGATAAGTCCATTGAGCCTTAAAAGCTTGCAATCTTGTGATCGGGTGCTCACAGGATTTAAGCTAAAGTGAGATGTAGAAACATAAATGATAATAAATGCATGCGTTAGCCCGATAGGGAGGAATGATGTTTACCACTCTTGGACTCCAAAGGACCCTCTTCTTCTAAGATGAGGTTGTCAAGCATCCCTTGAGTCATATCCCGCGGGTGCTCGCAGGTGAGAAAGTGCAAGAAAGGAAGAGAAAATGAGGGGAAATCACCAAGGCAGGAGAGCTAAAAGCTTTAGTGCCAATTTTATTGATTGAGGATTGGATCATTTACAAAGCTTAATCGAGGCTTATACTCGCCGAGTCAAGGAAATTACAAAAGTATGAAACAACAAAATTACATCGAGGACAAGCCAGAAAATCACAAAAGCAGCCAAAAGTTGGTCAAACAAAGAACAAGGCAAAGCTATGAAAATTCCGCAACACCGCAAACCTCTCAGATTGCCTCCTCTCTTCTTCTATTTTTAGCTCCAATTGCCTTCGACTCAGACATGCAAATTTCAAGCCTGCCTGCCTCCTTCGATTTGAGCCGACTCGGAGCAAATGGTGTAATTGGCTTGTAAAACTACAAAAATAACCACAAAATATGATCAGTAGTATAGTCGGGACCTTGGTGTGCCAATTAGGTTATTTAAGTTAATTAGTACACAAAAAGTGCTCAAAACCTGCAATAAAAAAGGCCCAAAATAGCACTATTTGGCCACTAATCAAAAATCCACCCAAAACAACTCCAAAAGTGGTTTAGAATCAATAAAACCCCTTTTTCTTAAGTTAGGGATTTTCCCCAAAATCAAAATCACAAAAGGGTGAAGTTAGGTTTGTGGAAATTACAATTCTCGAATCTCTTCAAATGACTCGTAGGTTACTTGATCTATTAGAAGCAAAAAGTGGGAAAGAATCACACCAAAGCTTGATCTTCTCCCAAGCCTTATCTCTCTCCCCCTTTTCTCCTCCCTTTCTCTCCCAAAACGGGTTTGCTCCAAATTAGCTCCCTTAGACCACATTTTGGTCTTTAAACTCATTTAAGTGTAAGGCTATGTTTAGCCTTCCACACTTATTCTCATTTTCTCATTTTTTTTCCCTTTTTGGTTTTAAATCACTTATTCTTCATAAGGCCTTGTTTGACCACAAAAAATGCATTCTTTTGACTTAAGTTTCTTCCAAATTGCTTTATACCCCATATTTAATTTTATTTGCACTTCAACTCTCATATTTACACTTAGACATATAAACTTATTTATAATTGACCCTTAGGTCCTCATTTTACAAATTTCAAATTTGCCCTTTACACTTGCGTAAATTTCCGGGTCCAATCAATTCTCATTTAGCATATAATATTTGCATTTGGCTCTTAACCATATAATCATTTAACCATTCCCGGAAAATACCCAAGTTGGCTCAATTCATACCCGAAATATATAATAATTTTTATTATAAAAATTCTAGTGGTAATTTCAAAGGCATATGGTCTCCGAGTACATGATAGCACATACCCTCAGAGCCACCGGCTCGATATCGAGAACAAACAAAGTCCAGTTCTTGATAATAGAACTTATCCACCTTCCCCAAAACATCTCCAATTATGTCTTTAGGAATTTTCACGGATCTATTTGCCAAAGATAAGGTGATGGTGGTGGGATTTAACTTTCCTGGGCCCAACAGAATGACCTCAAAATATACCCTAGCAGTTTTCATGTTTGTCTTCTAGGGTATTTTGTAAGCATAATTTGACCTGCTCACAGTTAAATGTGTCATAGAAACGAGAGACCAAAAGTTTATGTAAAAACTTAAGGACAAAATTGTAATGGTCCAAAAGGGGGCCAAAAAGACATGACAAGAAGATTTGAGGCCAAAATGTTAAAGGGAAGTTTATTTATAAATAGAATGAGTTATGGGCTTAAAAGAAATAAGAAAAACTTAACCCAAAATGGGTTTTGGAGGGCCAAACAAGGCCTTAGCAAACATGAATTTAAAGACCAAAATTGGTCCTTCAGTATTTTTGGGGAAGGAAGAAAAACGAGAAGAGGAAGAAGAAGAAGAGAAGAAGAGGAAGAGGAGATCAAGCAAGCCAAGGTATGGAACTTTGGATTTTTGTATGGAAACTAACCTTGATCATGGAATTGAATGGATCTATGGAACTTTAAGGCTTTGTATGATGAATAGCTTGTCTCCAAATCTAGGGTTTTGATAGAATTGTATCCAAACCTTGGATTCTTGAAAATAGGGTTGGTAAAACCCCATATGGTACAAGATAATCATAGAATCCTCTCTTTTAGGATGGATTCATGGTTAATTGAGAGTCTTTGAGTTAGGGTTTAGAATAAACCCAAACTAGACATCATGTTTGGTTTGTGTATGGGTCATAACCCATATTAGAATGGTTTTTGAAGTAATTCATGATAGGTCTTTGAAATAAGAGAAGGATTGAATGATAAATTGAGTAGAAAAGCAGGATCATAAGATGAATTTGAAGTGGTCTGTGAAGTGTTTATGGAAGAGTTGACCGGGATCAAAAAATATGGAAAAAGGGGAGAAAATACACATTCTGGATGTTTTCGGGTCATGTGTACCGGTACACTTTGAAAGTGTACCGGTACACCCTTCCAGAACCCAAAGTGTACCGGAACACTTTAGGGGTGTGTAAATTCAGACACCCTGCTTCGCTCTATTCTGGACCCGGGCTGATTTTGGCCATAACTTTCTCATTTCTTATAAGATTTGAGTGATTCAAGTGTCCAATTAAAATAGACTTCAAGGAAAACCAAACCTAAAGAAATAGGAACCGTCAAATTCTGGCTCTAAGTGGTCCAAAAATTCACTCAAAGTGGGGCCATGTGCAAGCCAATTCCTGCATCCGTTTGAACATGGAGTAGTCCGAGTTGTTTCGGACGTATCTTGAGTTCCGGTGCTCCGAATTGGGTGATTCCAGTTGGAATAGAACCCTTAGCACCTTAGCTTTAAAGTGATACAAGGTCCAGTATCAACATCTAGACAAGGCACTTGAAAATAAATATTTCAAATTGTCCTCTGAAAGCTCAAGAAACCGACAAGTTGGCTTGAAAATGCCATAACTTGAGTTTGGATGATCCGAATTGATTGATTCCAATTCCTAAGAAAAATAGATTCAGTGAGGGACAAGAATACATGAATGGTGTGTGGATAGGCATCATATCGTACAAGTATCTGAAATTCCATACGGAATAGGCATGAAACCTGAATAGGATATGAAACATGAAAATGAATTGAAACATGAACATGAAATGGCAATATGTCATAAAAATATAATGTGGTTAAGAATGCCCCTATTATAAGATAGTAAGCGTTGAACTCATATATTGCAAAACTGCCTCAAGACCAGTTATTGAATGACATGGCACCTCTGCTACGTGGGTAGGCACGTATAGTACTTCTAGCATTTCTCTGACAGTGCTACGACACTCTCTCGACCGTGCTTCGCACATTAGTACTTCTGCACTCGATTAGTACTCGGGTACTCTTCCGATTAGTGCGATGGCACTCTCTCGCCGCTGCTTTGGCACTTCGCTTGTGCCACGCAAGACTCAAGATCGTATTGTACCTACTTATTGTGTCAGGTCCTACTTCATTCAGACATCGGGTCTAGGCAATCCAACAATTATATGATAAAACTCTGAATAATGAATAAGAATAAAGAAATGAATATAGTAAAGATCTGAATGTAACTACGGGTACCTTTGTATATGTTATGTACCTACGTACCAGATATGTTATGTAGTACCTACAGTACCTCTCAGATAAGTTCCGTGAGTGACCTACGGCAATTCAGACTGATTAAGCTCAGAATCCCTACGGGAGTCTCAAGGATAATAACTTGTTATACTATAAGTTTTGAATAAGAATAAGCTCAGAATTCCTACGAGTCCCCGAATGAACATACGTCTGTTATAAGTATAAATTCTGCATAAGAAGAAATTCTGTAACTCCTACGGGAGGTCCGAATAAGTATAAGTCCAGTAGTACCTAAGGGTGCTCTCGTATAAGTAAAATAAGTATAAGCTCGGTAGTACTCTTACTGCACTCTCAGATCGGGTAAACAAGTACAAGTTCTGAAGTGAAATAAGAGTAAGTCCAAACAGAATTACGCATTCGTATAATGAATCTGATCCAGACTCACAAAGACTAATGTCCGTATCTCGTAGAAGTCCGATATGACTCGTATGTGATATGATCCTGGATCTATTCGACTCATCAGATTCATGGTACTCGTGACAAGAATAACAAGATTCAGAAGACCCGAATAAGTTCCTGTAAGATAAGTATAAGTTATGTATTATATGTATAAGATTTGAAATATATGTATAAGTTCTCAGAATACACGTATAAGATCCTAAATACCAAAGATGCGCTCCGAAATACCGCGATAAGTCCGTGAAGACCCGTATAAGTTCTGTACGACAAGTATAAGTTTCGTAAGACAAGTATAAGTTCCGTAATACACGTATAAGATCTGAGTACAAGATTCGAAATACAAGAATAAGATCTGATATACAAGAATAAGTATAAGTCCTGTAGTACCTACGTACTTCGTAGATAATGAATCTATTCAGAGTACCTACGTACTTTTGTACCAAGAAAATGTTCCTCGTAGTACCTACGGTATCACTTCGCATCCGAAAGACAAGAATAAGCTCCACAACACTAGTATAAGTTCTGTAAGACCAGGATATACTTCGTAGTACAAGTATAAGATACGAAGTACCAATATAAGTTTAGTAGTACTTACAAGTACTTCCATATAAGAATAAGTTCCGCACGCAGATATGCTCAAGAATTTCATAATGATACCTAATGCACCTCCTGAACAAGTGTAAACTCCGTGGTATAAGTATAAGTTCTGTCAACTCCTACGGGAGATCTAAGATATATATGAGTACCAATACTTGTATAAGTAACCCTGTTTAAGCATAAGTTCTGTAACTCCTACGTGAGAACCGAATACATATACGTCTGTTATAAGTATAAATTCTGTATAAGAATAAGATCCTGGTTACTCCCACGGAGATCCGTATAATACAAGTCCGTTATCGCCCAAGTCTGGCCAAGATTAAGTTCTGTGACTCCTACGGGAGATCTGAATACCATTATAAAACCGAGACTGCACGTATAAGCAGATATATATGTCATTCGGGAGACCTAAATAAGTACACGTCTGATACAAACATAAGTATGTGTCCTACGGGAGATCTGAATAAGAATAAGATCTGAATAAGATGATTCTTCTATGAGTATAAGATCCAAATAAGGATAAGTCTGCCGTGAGAGTAATTCCTGAGTAATTATAAGATCGTTATAAGTATAAGTTCAGTCCTCAGATAATGTAGAAATGTGAACAAGCATAAGTTCATATAGAATAAGAAGTTATGCAAAATAGTTATATGAATTCCTCGAAGATTCGTATATATGTTATTGTTTTATGATATTTGTGGATTCAAAAGATAAATGCATGTGATTCTCAGATATGATATGTTTCCTCACTTTAAGCGCAAAGCTTTGAAGTGTCAGGTTTTTAATCCGTAGTAGCAGAGGTGACGCCAAGAAACATCCGCATACAATAATAACACACTTGTAAGGGTTCACTACATGTGCTCTCTGCGGCTCGATTTGTAAATGTAAAGTATAGTTTTGTATTTGTAAATGGACTCGCTTATAGGTGTCTAGATTTTGATGGACACCAATTCCTATGGGTAGTTCTTTGATTTGTATATAATAATTTGATTATGTTATAAGATGTGGGCCATACCCACAGTACAAGCTTGGTTTTTAAAAATATCGTAAAGAGTCCCGGGGCCTTCGAGTCTCGCACCTAACTCGTTCGATCCGCCAATCGGGTCGGGCCGGATCTTAAGCATAAGTTGGTATCAGAGCATAGGTATACGATAACCTAGGCCAGGGGAATGGTGCCAACATTAAGCCGCATCGTATCAGGTTTGCTTCGATAAGTCTTTGATTAAGGATGTACCTACATAGTAAAGTGTTGGCCTAATGCGGATGTCCTGTCCTGTATGCTGACTAGAATGAATCAGTATCAATCCAGCTTTGAATGATTAAGACAAGAGATTTAGTTCTGATGGAGTCTTGTTGGCTCAAGTGAGAGTCACACTCCAGCTTCTGTAAAAGGATATGAAAAGAAAGGATCTGATATAGAACATGCACATGAAAGAGTATGAATTTCGAGGACGAAATTCTTATAAGGGGGGGAGAATTGTAACACCCCAAAATATACCCTAGTAGTTTTCGACATGTTTAGGGTATTTTGAAAGCATAATTTGACTGTTTCGCAAGTTAATGCGAAACATGGAAACGAGAGACCCGGAAAGTTACAAAACTTAAGGACAAAATTGTAATTTGTCCAAAAATGGGCCAAAAAGACATGGATTAAAAAAGATTTGAGGCCAAAATGAATAAAGGGAAGTTTATTTATAAATAGAATGAGCAGGGCTAAAAGCAAATAAGTAAACTTAACCCAAAATGGGTTTTTGGAGGGCCAAACATGGCCTTAGCAAACATGGAATTTAAAAGACCAAAATTGGTCTCATTTTGGGGAAGGAAGAAAAACGTGAAGAGGAAGAAGAAGAAGAGAAGAAGAGGAAAAGGAGATCAAGCAAGCCAAGGTATGGAACTTTGGATTTTTGTATGGAAACTAACCTTGATCATGGAATTGAATGGATCTATGGAACTTTAAGGCTTTCAGATGATGAATATCTTGTCTCCAAATCTAGGTTTTGATAGGGAATTTATCCAAACTTATCTTTGGAAAATAGGGTTGATAAAACCCCATATGGTACAAGATAATCATAGAACTCATTTTCATTTTCATTTTCCCGGCTGCCAAACACACCTCTGAGGATGACAACTCAGAGAATGGTTGGCTAGGTCGTTTTTCCCCTTGAAGAGAGGGTCATGGTTAGGTTTGAGGTAACTAACGGTTCCTGTTTCAACGCAAGTTTTTATTGGCATTTATGTTCCTATTTCTCACTCTAGGTTAGAACTCATTTGATACGCTCTTCATTGATCAAGATTAGCTTATCTTTTTAGGGGTTCAGATGTTATTAAGTAGATCCACTAAGATTCATTAGTTGTCATTGTCAATGAAGGACTGGGAGAAACGTTTTACTGAAGCATTAATGCTCAATGAATGTTGTTTTCAAAAGGAAAACTGGCAGGGCTTAGCTTTAAAGTTAACATGATCTGTCTGAAATGACTATAGGTCATTTTCCCCAACGCGAGGAAATGAACCCGGGGACCCCTCAGTGAACTTTAGAACCCGAATCCAGCAGCCCGACACTTCAAGGAGACTTCTTTTTAATTTTATTTTATTTAAATTTCAGTTTTCCAATGATGATTCATTACTAGCCATTGATCCCGGTCCGAATTCGGACATGATCCCAACCAAGGTCCGGGGCACTATCTACTATACTTATATACCATACTTCATCGGGACTCTCATCGAATTCCGTTTCTTTCGTAGAGCTAAGACTGCACCTGTGGGTATACAACAATTTCTGTAATAACAAAATCCTTTACATATACAAAAGAACTACCATCGAGCAACTTCAATCTATACACATATATACAAAAGAGTCCTTTTACTCTATTCAAATATAATTTCTATTACAAAACATCGTAGATTGCGAAGCAAGTACAGCATGAACTGGTCTCCTGAAAGCCTACCGCATGATGGGAATGTCTTGACCAGCCCCTATTCTGCTACACCTGATTGGAACACCCAAAATAAGCTACTTCTTAGTGGGAACATAAGCATGGACAACCACCAATGGCGATCGTCACATGTTTATACATATGCATATTATTTCATTCCATACATATTTGGTAATTACCATGACATCTCTACATTTCTATTGCATGTCAATCTTTTCTGTTACATATTCTATGTCTTTGGCCTATCTCTTATCTATACTTTATCAGACTCCTATTTATACTTTGCATATTCTTGATACTTGTCATGTGTTTATCTTCACGCTACATATGTCTTTTCAATGTTCCGGCCTTTTCAGGCGTTACAAGTATCGTCTCTAGTCTATATCTTTTCTATCTTTCTTAGTTTCTAAGGATTTATTGTGAGCTCATGTACTATTACATATCATTTGCATTCCAGATCATATTATGCCTTCATGGAAGGGCTACACTTACCATGCTATACTATTCTATTTCTTACATATTGTTTATCATATATTTTCTTATAATGATCTATCTTGTCATATACTTTGTATTTGTGGTTTCATATTTATATATTCATAAATTGTCATTTCATATACTGCTTTCCCGTTATACTTTTCATTCTTCATTTTCATGATTGAAATAATTTTGATACTCATATACATTTGTACGTCTATTCTATCTATCATATACTTTGTGCTTTTTTGTATACTTCTCTCGTGACTTTTCCGTGTTTATACTTATTTTCATATCAAGTTATATTGTAATTTCGCTCTTGTAACCTGCCTATACTTTCATCGTATAGCAGCGGCTATGCTTCTCATATCATATCATATGTTTTATACATGTCATTTCCTTTTAGGCTCTTTATCTCACCATCTAGGTGCCGATACCGAAATAACTATGTGTACTGAAGGTACTATCATCGTACGACAAGCATCTCGTCTGCTAATACCCGGCGTATCATTGCACGGCATGCTGACTTATGTCATATGCCATCGCACCGAAGCGCATCATCACTGCACGTAAACAAAGATCTCGCCTATCGCGGGTGATCTTCGCGGCCACCGACCAAACGGATCGGCGTCATCACCAAACGTGGCCTCGATATCTGCTTCTATGAATATGCTCGCAAAGAATCAGATTCCCTATAGGCATGCCTTATCTATCCCCTACCAGGCTCTGCATAATCAACTTTATTATTTCGTATATGAATCTTCATAAGCATGAATAACTATTGTTACTACACCGCTATGCAATATATACTATCATTACTTTAATCAGTATTCGTTCTCATATTTGTAGATTCATATTACGGTTCTCATATATCTATATATAATACATATATTCATATATTTTTCTAATAATAGTTTATCTTCAGATTATATATGTAAGTCTATCATATACATGAATGCATCTATGCACTCTTGTATTCATATATTCATATATATCTTTCTATATCATATCCTTATATCATTTATGTATTTCATCACAGATTTATCTACCTTTTACTTTCATATTTCTATCATGTATGCTTTTACTTATTCATATTCATATATGTACCTATCATTTATACAATGTTCTCATTCCTATGCTTTGTCATCTTTTGCTTATCTCTATCGTTATTATCATTTATGTCTTCCTATCATGTGTTCCTAGCACGTTCCATCTTATTCCTTTATGAATGTCTATCATATACTCATATCATTTACGATTCCTAATAATATTTGTTCTTAGCATGTTCTATCTATTCATTTATGTATCTATCATATAATCCTATCTATATCCTCTATTCATGTTTCATGAACACATCTATACATATTGCATTTTCTATGTTTTCCTTGTTTCATGCCCTATTACATATGACACTTCATATACTTGTAAAGTATGATATCTATGAAATCACACCTCATTCATATATTCTTAGTCCTCTATAAATCTATTTTACTTAGGAATTGGAATTAATCCAATCGGATCATCCAAAATAAAATTTTGGCATTTTCATGCCAACTAGTCATTTTACCGATTTTACTAGGCAGCCAGCTTGTATTACTTATTTTCCGGGGTCTTAACTTCCATTTGACACTATTTCTTTGTACCTACAAAGTTATGCATGGTCTATTCCAACTGAATCACCCACCTGGAGCAATCGAGACTCAAGTTACGTCCGAAACAACCCGGACTACTCTATGATCAAACTGAACCTGCACTTGGCTTTAAAATACATTCCACTTGTTAGAATTTTTAAATACTTAGAGCCAGAATTTGACGATGCTCATTACTTTACGTTTGGTTCTCGTTGAAGTCTATTTTAATTAGCCACTTTAATACCAAATCTGGATATAAATGAGCAAGTTATGGCCAAAATACAAAAATCGGTCGAACCTGAAAATAGAACAGGTGTACCTAAGACACCCCTAATAAATGCACACATTGGCCAAAAATGAATGAATGATGCAAGGCACTGGTACATGTTCAAAGTGTACTGCATGAGATCACTCCAGGCTCTGAATGTGTGGTTCTTTCTCCTCTTTTCATGCCCTTTCATCCATGGATTACTCCGTACTATAAACACCTCAAAAACCATTTCAAATTCATCTTATGACTTCTTTTCCTCACTTCATCTTTCAATTACATATTCTTCTTCAAAATTCTTTCATGAATTCCTCCAAAATCATTCTAATATGGGTTATGACCCATGTTAAACTTTTCAAGAGATATTTAGTTAGGTTTATTCAAACTCATGTAAATCAGCACTCAATTAACCATGAATCCAACCTAAAGGAGAGGATTCCATATTCTTATTGGACTATTTAAGGTTTACTCACCTTACTTTCCATAATTTTTGGTTTAACATGAAACCCTAGCAAAACCCTAGGTTTGGGCAAGATAATAATCATGCAAACCAAAGATCCATACTCAAGTTGGGTATGTCTTGCTACCTTTTTTATCTTCTTTCTTCTCTTTCTTCTTCTTCTTCTCTTCCTCCTTCTTCTTCTTCTTCTCTCTCCTCTCTCTCCCTCTCTACGGTTTCTTCTTGAAATGATAATTCAATTTTGGTCTTATCCTATGTTTGTTAAGGCCATGTTTGGCCAAGTCATTTTTGGAATATTTTCTCATTTTTTGGGTACTTAAGCCCTTCCATTCATTCCACTTCTATTTCATCTTTTCTCTTCAAATTCCATAATGGCATATGAACTCATTGATTTATGCCATTTATGTCCTCAAGTGGTAAAAGACCACTTACTCCTTGTCTCTATTATTAATTATGGGCATCTCGTTTTATTTCAAAATTTATTTAATCTCTTAATGATAATTTTTAAATGTCCATAAAAACTGCTAGGGTATATTTCCAAAGATGTTACATTATCAATCCACTGCTTTTATAAAAAACTCAAAATCCAAATTGAATTCACCATTTTGACTTCACTCAAATCATTTCCATTTAAGAAAACTCATCCCCGTGTTCTAATTTAGACCGCTTATACTGCAAGAATGACTACAAAGAGGGAGGAATATAGGATAAAATTTTGTTGATTCCGTATCACCCTACTCGTGGCATTTAATCAATGACGCTGTCGGGATGGTGCCTAAGTGCATTTGACGACCGGTGGAACACTTCAGGACTATCACAAGTGTATTAGTGAATTCCTTTTATATTTCATCGCCATTTTTTATTTTATTTTCATTTCATAAAAAAAATAAGGTTGCAGGGATTGTTGTTGGTGCTTGTCCTGCCTTGTTAGCGCAGGGTCAGTTCCAAAGGGATTAGAGTTTCTCAATCAAGGCTGAATTTGAACCTAATGGAATGGCACAAGAGGGTCGCATGTGGCAAAACTAGTTCATATATGTCCATGAGGGTTTACAAACCACTATGGCAAAGTCAGCAACCTGTGGAGAGGAACCCAAATGAATATAGGTCCATGAGGGACTGAGAAACCAAATGGATGAGTTCAACATATGGTAGTGCTACAACCATGTTGGGGAATCACACCAATTCCTCATGGGAACCAAGACTCACACAGCTCCTCCTGAACCTCCCATTTTATGCCCCGACCCTCGGGCCACCTCAGCCAATTACAGTCAATCCTCCATTTGAACAAGCCATTTTGACCTTACTCCGATAGTGATGACTTTGTGGAAGAGAATAAGGAGATTAATGCCCATTCGAATCAGAAAATTGTCACTGTGAAAGACAATTTGAACAAGAAAATAGATGGGCTGAAAAATGGATATGAGCATAAATGGGACAACCTACAAGATTCCACTGAAGAACTAATCAATCAGCAGCAGTGTCCACCAGAGGAAGAGTGCCAAAGTGACACCATGGTAGAGGAACAGTGTCAACAACAGCCACACGAGGAGCTTATAGAGGATTTTATTGAATTATCTAAAGGATTGTTTGAATCCACAGATACGTGTCCTGTTGTTTTTCCAAGGGAAAAGAAAGAAGAAATCCTTCCCTTATAATCGAGGAGGGCAAAGGAACAAAAGCAAAGGGAAGTGCCCAAAAGACACCCTTCAACCAATTCCCACATAATTGAACCCCACTGCCACTGCCCAAGACACCAAATGCCCACTGCCAGTAGCCCCTTCCACTGACCAAGTGTATATTCTACCTTCACCTGCACCACAACCAACCACTGAAGCACCCACCAAAAAGGCCACCCCATCACTGCCCATGCTAAAAAAATTCAAGAGATTAGTGGCCATTGTACAGAATTTTGCCACTACCTCAAACAAGATGGCAGCTGCACATACCGCATGGCATAGTGGATGGTTCGGGTGCCGGTTCGGATTTGGAGCAACTGAACCCGACATTTCTAAGCTCCGCCAGCCCAAAGAGCCTTCAAAGGCCTATGAGTGGCTCCTGGGGGAGTACAATCTCCCCACTTTTTGTTTTAATTTTTCTTGCTTTATTTTATTTTGGCTGTATTTTATTTTGATTTCTGCTAATTTTTCTCTTAGATTTTTATCTAATTTTTAGTTAATTTATGTTTTTAAATTAATTTTTCTTTTCTCGCAATTTTTTCCTAATTTTTTTGTGTTAATTTTTGCGCTTGTGTGCAAATTTTGAAGCAGAACAAAAATTTTGAAACCTGAATGAAGAAATTCAGCAAAGGTGAGCAATGTAAATTTTCAAGAACTATAGCGAAAAATTTCCCGCAATCCTAGCGAAATGCGAAAAATTTCGCCACAGAAATTTCGCAAATAATAAATTACTCGTGAAGATAAGCCAGTAGCAAAAACGTTTGTTTTTTTTATATAAATATTATTTTTATTAAAATAAAAATAAAAATAAAAATCGCTTTAAAAAATTTGCCTCTTAAAAAAATCGTTTTTTATTTTATAAAAATAAAATAAAAAAATTTATTATTATTATTTTTATTTTTATTTTTATTATTTATTTTATTTGATTTTTCAAAAAAATTCAAAATTTTCGCTTATTGATATTAGCTTAAAATTTCGCAATGTTTGCGAATTTTTTGTTATGTCAATTCAAGTAAGTTAAATAAATTTCCTCACAATTTTTTAATAAAAATTTTCGGCTATGGGCCCCACTTTGACCTCCAATTTGTTTCGCCATAACTTTTTCATCCGAATCTGCTTAGGCGTTCTGGTACCGTTGAAAGCTTAGAGAGTGTAGAATCCAAATATACAGAAAGAATACTTCAGATTATTATGAAAGTGTAATTTTAAAAAAATGCTCCAACTGGTCACTTTTTTTCCTCTCTTTTCTTCTCCTAACTTGTTTATTTGAAGCCCAAACGGAGTGAATAAGGTGTCGGTGGAAAGCTTGAGAAGTTTCCTATCCAGAAATGATCACATCTCATCAAGGAGGTAACACTTCCTTCTAATTTCTAATCCGAGTTCTATTTTGGACACCGAGATGTTTTGGGCTTGGGGAGAGTTAGAAAAGGAAGTGGCTTTTGTATTCATGCTTTTGTTACTATTTTGAGCAAGCCCATGTTGTTATGTTCAATGGCTTGCTGTGTTCTTTTTCTATAAATTTGTTATACTAAACAACTTACTTTTTCAAAATATGGACCCATTTTGCAATCAAAATTTTTTGTGTGTTTTGCCTAGCTCATAGTTTGAAAATTAAAAACTGGTCCAATTCTATTGATGTTGACCGGTTCCATGCCCACTGAGTGGATGATTAGTTTAACTTCTTGCTGCTTTCAACTTTTTCTTCCACCTTAGCCAACTACACACGAAAGTTAACATTAGGTTTCAAATGATAGGCTTGAAAAATCAAGGCAAACCTCCTTTTACTTTATAACCTATCTTAGTTTCCATTCAATCGCCTTTAATAGGCAGACCCATGTGGAAAGAAGGCCACGTCTTCGAAAAAAAAAAAGAAAAGAAAAGAAAAAGAAAGAACAATATTGCAATGCTTGCCTTGAAACCCCAGCACGGTCCGAGGGGTATATGGCGCAAGCCTTAAAGCTCTGGGTGTCTAACCTTCACCGTCAGGGAGCCACCGACTTTAGTGCTCGCTATGGCGTGGATAGGAGGAGTTGGAAAAGTTGTAGGTGGCCGAGTCTCAAATCATTTGAAGTCCGTGGTAAACCCGAAGAGTTAGTGGTCAAAGATCCTCATGACTTGGTGCCCTAAGCCTTAATTGGTTGGGAGTCAATGGGTAGATCCTGCATGGACTTGGTGAGGCTTCCATTCCTCATTGCACCCTACAACGCAAAAAGAATTGTGGAATAAGAGGTGGTCTTGATCTATTTAGGTTGCAGCATGCTAGGTCGTGGCAGGGTTTTAGGCTTGGGAGAGCGCTTGACAGCTTTATCGCTGAGCTAATCAAATAAAACACTTAGATTTCGTGGAAGTTTTTGAAGTTGATTCACTAAGAAGGAGGCTCTTTTAATACTCAATTTTGTATGGCATTTATTCTCTCATGATAGTTATTGGACACGGCTTTGATGATTCTTACTTAGGGTTAGCATTACTCATTCCACAACCTTGAATATAATTTTAGAACATTATTTTGTTATCAGAGTATGCTTGCTCTTTCTTTCTTCTTTCTGAATGCTAAGGACTAGCAATGTAGGTTGGGGGTGTGATTAGTGCCTCAAAAGTGCTATTTCTTGAACCCTATTACAGGGCTTGGTGCGCTTTGTGTACTAATCATTCAATTAACCTGACATAAAAGCTTAAGGTCCCTGTTATTAACACTTACTTTAGGTAAATTCTTACAGCTTTTGCAAGCTATCTATGTCAAATTTGGCCGAAATGATCCAAGTACGAAGAATTCAAGTCAAACCAAAAAGATTGCGTGATCAAAGACCGTATGGCAAGAGCAAAAGTGATGAAAAATGGAGCACTGCAGGAATGCTCTTCCTAAGGCACTAATTACCATCCTGCCACTGCCACTGTTCAGGCCTCCACGCACTGCCCCTGCTGCCCGTTTTGCTTTTTGTTTCTTTTTTATTTTTTTCCCATTTTGTCCCTTCTATTAGCTTCTGATTTTGGTTATTTTTGTAACTTTGCTTGAATTGGGCAGTATATAAGCCCCTGCCACTGTAATCAAAAGGACTTTTTTTTGGCTCATTAATAAAACAAGCAGAAAAGCTTTCAGCCCGCGTTTTTTTCTCTTCTGCTCCACTTTCTCCCCTTTTCTTTCATTTTCTTTTTCATTTTCCCGGCTGCCAAACACACCTCTGAGGATGACAACTCAGAGGATGGTTGGCTAAATGCTTTTTCCCTCAAGCAGGAGGGTCACCGGGGCTAGGTTTTCGCGTAACTAACTTATTCCTCGTTTCCAACAGTTTATTGGCATTTATGTTCCTATTTCTCACCTCTAGGTTAGAACTCATTTGATATGCCTTCATTGACGTAAGATAGCAATCTTAGGTTCAGCGGATGCTTATCGCTGTGATCCACCAAGATTCAGTTAGTCGCTTCTATTCGCTTCACCGTGAAGCAGACCTGTGAGGCACGCCGCCTCGAAGCATTAATGCTCAATAAATGCTGTTTTTCAAAAGGGAAAACCGTAGGGTTTAGTTTTTAAAAGCTAACGAAGATCCTGCCGGGAAACACTATAGGTCATTTTCCCCTAAACGCGAGAATGAAACCCTGGGACCCCTGGGCTGAACTTTAGAACCGAATCCAAAGTACCACACTTCAAGGGAGACTTCTTTACCTTTTTGGGTTTTATTTAAATTTCGCTTTTCCAAACATTATCAATCCAACGTTTTTATAAATCTCAAAATCCAAAATTGGAATTCACCATTTTCGACTTCACTCAAATCATTTCACGAAGAAAACCGCCCCCGTGTTCGAATTTAGACTCGCTATACGCGAAGAGTCAATGACGCGAAGTAGGTGAGGAATACATGTGATGTAAATTTTGTTGATTCCGATCACCCTACCGTGGCACTAATCAAGAATCTTTGCCCCAACACTACCCCCATCGCGATAATCACCGGCATCACACATAATTTCAAAATCTCGTCCGCCTGTTGCCATGATAGGAGCTCGATCAACTCCAACCTTGATCTCTTTAAATGCATAGTTACACTCTTCACCAAATCCCAAAATTTTTCTTCCTTTTCAACCGCTTTCATAATGGCCTTAATATTTTTAGAAGTCTTTTATAAATTCCTACAAAATCTAACATGTCCTAAGAATCTGGAGTCTTTGTCATATGGTAACATAAGAGTAACAGTTGAGTTGTCTCACCCACGCATAAATTTTATCCCAAGACAATGCCTTCCGCCATCTTTAAAATGAAATTTTTCCTACCAAAGCTAAGTTTCATTTCGGGCACTCCCAGAGTGCCGCTTCTAAATTTTCTAAGCATTTCTCAAAATTGGATCCATATACTAAGAAGTCATCCATGAAGATTTCCATAACCTCTTCCACCAAATCTAAAAAGATAGACATCAGACACCTTTGAAATGTGGCATGAGCATTACATAATCCAAATGGTATCCTTCTAAAAGCAAAGGTGCCATAATGACATGTAAATGTAGTCTTCTCTTGATCTTCAGGGGCTATGGAAATCTAGTTATATGCAGAATATCCATAAAGAAAACAGTAATGGGGGTGTCTTGCTAACCCGTCCAACATTTGGTCAATGAAAGGTGTAGGATAAATATGCTCGTAAAGAAGATGGTTTTCTAAGGCCTATACACACCCTTCATCCTATCACAATTTCAGAGAATAAATTCATTCTTCTCATCTCTTACTCCGCCGTTGAATCTACCCTTCGTGGAACCACATGAACCGGGCCTACCCAAGGGCCGAGATTGCATATATAAAGCCTCGTGATTCGACCATTTCATTACTTCTTTTATGACAACTTTTCATTATCGGATTCAGCCTTCTTGATGTGCCAAATGTAGGTTCAGATTATCCTCTAAGAGGATTTTATGAATTCAAATAGAAGGATTGATTCCTTTCAAATCTTCTATCGACTAAGCAATCGCTCCTCAGATTTTTTAAGAATCCTCCATTAGTTTCTCGTCAAGCTCCGCCAATGCAAATTCGATATAATCAATAGATTTTGCTTTTTCTGGTCCTAAGAAACCATACTTCAAGTGTTCCTGGTAATTCCCTTCCTCTGCTGTTAACCCTTTTGAACTTGTTTCTATTTCTTTTTCCTTCTCTTCATCGCTGCTTGATTTTTTTATACTGTTCTCATTCAAACTTAAGACTGTTTCCTTTAAATCAAAACTAGAAGTCAAAATTCACAATCAAGATCATCAAGATATTGGAAAATCTCTATCTCATTTTTATCTCGATTGAATTTCGAAATTAAGCAACCAAAAATCGGGTCAGATGGATGGGAACTATTGTTTCTATAGTCTTACAATATGTACTCTCAAATTTAGACTATTTGAGGCTTTTGTTCAGGATGAAGTGTACTACTTCTTCTCCCACCCTGAGAGTGAGTTCTCCCTTTTTAACATCTATCAAGGCAACTCTAATGGCCAGGAAAGTTCTTCCAAGGTATATATAATTCCTTCTCTTTCTCTATAAGGTCTGCCACAAAACAAATGTTCAAAAAACTTTCTTTCTTCCTTCTAAAGGTGTTTTCTTTTCCAACTCACAGGTATCTTCCTCCATAATCCATAACTACAAAGTCCACAAGGAAAATGAGCCTTTCCCACCTCATGAGTACATTTTTCAAGTGACTCTCCGGTCGCGTTGCCATCAGTTATTCGCTATTTCTCGCAGTTATAGTCGAGGGAGTAAGCTCCCCAAACTAAGTCTCTTTACCATCGATAATGGCATCAAACGCATGCTTGCTCCTGAAGTGTCATAAAGCCTTCTTAAACAAAATCCCAATGGGTGCAAGGAATGGTGAAACTTCCAGATTCGCAGATCTCTCCTCGATAAGCTCCTTCGATCATCGCACCCGCATGTGGCTATCAAACTCACCACACTCCTTTAGTAAATCTCCAATTTTACTCAAAATGTCCTTTGTGAATCTTAGCATAAGCTGGGACATCTAAGCCAATGCCTCAAAGAAAGGTATATTAATCTCAATTTTTCGAACACATCCAAGAATCTGTGAGAACTCGCTCCTCCATTTTTTTTCTTTCTCGAAGTCTCTCGAGGAATGGAACAACGTGCATGTGCACTTGCATTTCCTCTTCTTTTTCGCTCCTTTCTCTAGCTTCTCGTCGATTCGCACCTCTTCTTCTCGGGCCTTTCACCAATGCAACTACTCAAACTTGGTCTCTTCCAACCCTCTTTTTCGCTCTTTTTTCTTCTCATCTTCTTTTTCCAAATCTCTTCCACTCCCTCGAGTCACCACCATACAATCCTTGCACTTTTCAGATCACTCGGGAAGGCATCCTAGATCCATTTTGTATCGCTAGGCCACCGGCCTCACTGCGGTCTCCTGGTTTCTTTAAAGAGGCATTAGTGTCGGTACGAACACATTTATGTTCAACAAATGCCGCTAGCACAAAGAAATTTCTACTCATGAATATTTAGCAACCTCATAGTCTCTTCTATGAATGTTAACATTTTCTCTGCAAAGGATTGAGATCTCATTTGTCCCTAATTTTCTGCTCTCTAACTCCATTGGAACCCATGTGGAGCATACTCGTTGTCAGTACTTCCTGCGACCTGTCTTCGGGACTCCGCTATGCCTACCTCCATATGAGAAATTCTCATGGTTCCTAAGCGCCGGTGTGCTGGGTCGAAAGTCGAGGTTTGGCTTAAAGTGGTAGCTTCTACGCTACTGATAAATAGAGCCTCCTCAATCCTTGATAGGGGACCCCTCATGCTAGTCCTCATCGCATACTTACTGATTCATGCCACGCAGGGGTGCCTAATCAACAATATTTCAGAATCCTGTACTCCTACCGCCGTAGCAAAGCTATCGCAAGATAGCTCTAGAAATGGAACTCGTGGATGGGTTTTTGTACAAATGACAACAGCAAAGACTCAAAATTGGTGAATTCAATTTGATTTAGTGGTTTTTAAAAACAAAGTGAGGGCTCGATGATGAAAATTGAAAATAAAACAAGTTAAAAAATATAAAATAGAATTCCTTTGTGTTGTTAAGTCACCGGGATGGGGCATCGGCAACCGAGGTTCTCCGTGGTCTTTTCCTTCAAGGCTGTGGAGGACGCATATAGTCATCTCCCAAACCCGCTTCACGAATCGCAAAATCGAGCCTAAATAACTATCTAAAATTGGTATTTTCCTCCCATCGATGGTCTCTCACGAATAACATCACCACTCAATTTCCAACAACTAATAAATGATAACTTCAATGAATGTCACCAGATCTAACAATAAGTATACAATGAACCCTAAAGCTTACCAAGTAATCGGGTCGCTTACGCTGATCCCGAAGGGATCAAACCTAAAATTTGAGAAAATAAAAAAATATCCTTAAACGCTTCAATAACCCATAGATGGTAACTAACGAGTGTCAATGGATCTAACGATAAGCATCCAAGGAACCCAAAAGCTTATCAAATATTGATCATTCAAAGCAACCGAAGGGATTAAAGCCTACATTCGACTGAAACCACAAATGGTAGAAAATACCTCCGTTAAAACATGGAAAAACCCTCAGTTGCCTTCGATCCCCTGCCCAATAGCCTTTCACTCCAAGGAAAGCGGCTTGCACGCCATCCTCTAAGGTTGTCATTCCTGAGGGTGTTCGGGCACTTGCAGTGGAGAGAAAAGGGAAGAAACGGAAAATCCGAGAACTAACCCAATTCTTATTCTCAATAAAGAAAACTGCCTCTCACAAGAAACCGGGTCGTGGGGCTTTTATAGCCAACCCATAATACAAATTACCAAAACTATAAAAATGTAAAACACTATTACAAGGAGAAAATGGAAGAAACAAAACTCCTAATAAAACAACAAAGCGTGTAACTCGCGTGAGTGTGAAACGTGAATGTACAGATGAATAAGCATGGGCAGAGCGGGCTCCCACAAAGCTGCAGACCAAAATTCGTTTCTGCCATTTTTTCTTCTATTTTCTCTCTGCCTTCTTCTTCCTCTGGGCTCGATTCCACGATGTCGAAGGCTTGACTCGAATTCTTCATGCTTGGATCGACCATCACTTCTGCAGACGACAACAAAAACTACAAAATTACAAAACGCGATCAAGAATAGTAGGACCTTAACGCAATCGTGTTAATACGCCGACAGCACATGTGCGCTCAAACCCGTAATAAATTGTGGTCTTCAAAATAGCACCAGTACTAATCATCTACTCATTTCCTTAAACTGCTCCCACTTCCGGCGGCCGAATGCATTCTCTTTCTATCTTCGTTTCCCCAACTGCTCATCAATGCATCAAGTTTAGCTTCTATGGTAGTCATCATGTTCATCTCTATCACCCCACTCCTTTTTAGTCCGCCGTCAAGCCTCTAAAGTCTCAAAATGGTTTCTCTATAGCTGCATTTGACCAAATCTTTCAATCAACTGCCTTGCCACTACAGCTCTTCCTCTTTTGGAAATGCTCCAACACATGCTGCATCAATTATACCTTAGAGGTGTAGTTCATATAGTGTTAAAAAATGTCCATTTTGGTGGTTAAATCTATTTCATGCATTGAGAATATTTTCTACAATCTCTTATATCTCTCCCATGCCTTATAGAGACTTTCATCATCTCCTTGTTTAAACACTATGATTTCCCAATTGTTTATGTAAGGCTCCTTTCTATACATGAGGGCACGTAGGAAGAATTTTACCCGTGTATACTCCTACCAACTCTTCCCAATTGTTTACTGATCCATAACGCAGTGATTCAAACCAAGTGTCTACCATATCTCTCATCGAAAAGCGTGAAAGTTGCAACTGATCACCTCACAGTCTCACACCCCATTCAAATTTTTATCGTATTTTTCATCCTCATAAATCTTCCCATATGCTATTGATCGCATTTTATGGCAAATTTTTCAGTTTTTACAAGCTATTTATGCCAAAATTGTTGAGTCAATCCAAGCACGAAGAATTCAAGTCAAACTCAGCATTGCAGATCAAAGACCGTAAGGAAAGAAGAGCGTAAAAATGCCAAGAAATCGAGTCGCAGGAAATTTCGGCAGTCGCAAAATTTTCAGCCTCGGGGCCTCTTCTCAGTTGCACCGGTCATCCTCGCAAAATTTCCTTCATGCGCGCATCGCTCACTCGCCATGCCATCTGCTCATTCATTCTACACCTGCCGACTTCCTCGCGCCTTTTACCTTTTTGACTCCTTTTTGTCACTTTTGGTTCTTCCGCTCATTCCTCAGTAATAGCTTTGGATTTGGTTCTTTTTGTAATTTTGCTTGGTCAAGCGTATATAAGCTCCTATGCCCTATAACCAAAGAACAACTTTTTGCTCGCATTGTAATCAACCTTTAGCTTTCAGCTTTCTCATTCTTTTCCTTTCTCATTTTTCTCTCCTTTTCTCTCACTTTTGGGTAGCCAAACACCCTCCAAGGATGACAACTTGGGGGATGAGCGGCTAAAACCATCTCTTCCTTGAAGAGGAAGGCTACTAGGCAAGGGAGTCGGTAATGCAGGGCTCATGTTTTCAACGCAAGTATTCATCAAGTATTTTTGCTTCTTCCCTCAAATCTTAGTTGTAACCCCTTCCATCTCACCTCAACGATCGCAGATTTGATAATCTTTTAGTGGTTCGCTGGATGCTTATTGTTGTGATCCACCGATATTCATTAGTTATCCCTCTATGGGTTATTGTAAGGTGTGGGTTATATATGCCCCTCACCGGTCCGAGACCATTAATCGGGACAAGAAATGCCATTTCAAAGGATAGTTTTTCGGGTTAGGTTTTATAGCTAAATGAAGATCCTGCTCGTGAGATGACTATAGGTCATCCCCTCCCAAAGCGAGGAATGACCCCCAAAACCCCGTTGCCCTAGGATCCAAGCCCAAAGATCCCGATACTTCAAGGCTGAGATCTCTTTATTATTTTTCTTATTTTTCTTTCTCGCCTTATTTTTCGCCCAACCGTCTAACACCCTCTGCTATCAAAACCCAAAATTCAAATTGAATCTTCACCAGCTTTAAGCTCATTCGCACGAAGAAACCTTATCCTCAGAAATTCGACCCTAGAACCGCTATTATACGCAAGAGTTTTGCTACGAAAGTAGGAGGAATTTAGGATATAAATTTTGGTTTATTCGAACACCTACTGCAGGGCATGAATCAATAGCTACCGATCGACTAAGTCCCCAAGAACAAGGTTAAACTTGTTGATTTACAACCCTTTTTCATTTAAACCGAATATTGTTGTCTCTATTCCTTTCAATGTATGAATCTTTTCTCACTACAAAATTTTGCATTTTTTAGGCTAAATGAAATTTTCTGCAAGTGCACAAGTCAAAAGGTAATAAAGTGGATTAAAAATAAGTCCAAGTATCGTTCCCAAGAGGTTTGTTTAGAATTCTAAAGATCAATTACCCCAAATACTCAAGATCCTTACTATTTGAACTCAAAAGTATAAAATTGATTTGTTTAAACTAAAGAAAGACTAATTAAAATTCTATAACTATAACTAAAGAATTCAAAATAAATTGGATTAGAGAGTTCACTGAGTAAAGTTAACACTAGGAAATGTATCAATGTATACTATCAATTTCGCATCATTTTATAACACAAGCTCAGCTATTAGTTTGAAATTTGAACTTGGTCAAAGATGCATGTAGTATAGTTTGATTCCTCCATGCACCATACATTTCATTGATTAGAGATCATGTTCCTTCCAGATACATGGGTCTGATTAGTTACTTATAGGATACAATCATCTTTCTAAGAATTGAATATTTTTCCTTTCCAGTACTTCACACCCAATTTTTAGGACTGAAGAATTCTTACCCCTATAGACAAGATAATACAAGCCTTCTCTAATCTAATTGGTATTTCGTCCTTCGATTAGATCTATGCTAATACAGGATCGAGATCATTCCATCAGACAGAGGAGAAACCTCTGATCAATTAAACTAATACATCATCCAACTATCCTCACACCATGAGTAAATTAGTGATCTATCAAAGTAATCTTTTCAAAGTTCATTAGTTCCATAATATTAGTCTAACATAAATTTCAAGTAATCGCTTGCTTCCATACTCAGAATCTCTATCTTTTGTGTCACTCGTGAGAGCCTCCCGGAAATGGGAGCAAAGATACGGCCATTTTCTCGTACAAGCTACTAATATTCGGAACAATTAATTTCAAGAACAACACCAATTAAATAAATTCAAGATTTCTAACGATGACATTCTTTCAAGTTACGTAGAAAATTATAACTAAGACCATTCCATCTTTAGGAGCTCGCCTTCAAAATGAGTTACAAATAATAGTGACTAAATGATATAGAAAAATTCACTGAAATTGCAAGCAATCTAAAATAAATGAACTTCAAAAAATTTCCAAATTACATTGAAATCAAACATAAATGAAAACTAAGTTTTTACAATGAACCCAGCTCAAAACTTCAACTCAGATCACTACTCAAATCCAATAAAAACTAACTAAAATGTTAAGCTAAAACTATATTGACGAAAAAGAAATAAAGAAAATAAAAATTAATATGCAAAGGAGTTTCTAGCTACCTAGATGTTCCGTGTTTCATTAAGCGCCGCACATTTCCTATGTGTACTTCTATTTATAAGCCAAATGATGGGCCGAATTTCGAGGCTAAAATTATGGATTCCTAAAAACTGGCTCAGTTGATGGCTTTGTCGCGACATAAAAATATTATGTCGCAACATTATTTATTCGCTTTCCTCCGCCTTTTGTTGTATTTTATTGTTCAGTTTCAATTTTACATACTTTAAACTGATGTCACGACACAAACAATAAGACAGGAAATTTGAGGCCTGTCGCCGACTTTGTTAATTTATGTCGTGCGACACTGGGAAAGGGAGCTCTTCGGCTCAGAAATTTTTTTCTTGCTTACCCCATTTCCGATTTCTGGTAAAGTCCCATGCTCGCGGAATATAAGTCTATCAATATTGAGGAATCTTAATTCAAGCACGAATAGTAACACTTAGATTTGAATCCAACAACCCAAGATATAATCATTATATTGCAGAGATTATCACAAAACTATGCAACAAAGGAACAATGAAGGTACTATACAATTTCTAACTCAGATACCCCCAAACTTAGTATATGCATCATTTTAAAAGAATAAGTAATGGAAGTAGACTTCCCTTTGTAGTCAAATCCCGCATAACTCAATTTGCTGTTGAATTGTTTCGTAAAATGACTTTCACATCTTCTATTAGCTTCATTATCCTGAAATTTAACAAAATTTGATTACATAGGTTGCAAATAAATTCTTACAAAACTACTCTACCAAATAAACTATTCAAACATATTGAATTAAAGTCGTCAAGCATTATACTACTGTGGGAGTCCACAGGTCATTTCCACAGGAGCGGTTTCTCGTGATCCTGGTGTGGATCAAGGTCCTTCACGCACGCGATTAAAGTAAAACTCGTGTGTCAGGATTGGGACAGACTGAAGACCTGATTACCCAACTATTTTAAAATGCGATGGTTAATGATAGATCCCCAGTTCCCGGCCACCACCGACTAGGTAACACCCACCTCTTACTCTACAACTTCACCTGTGGAGATATCGATGAATGGTCTTCGACCGAAGATATAACAAGAAAATCTTTTTATAAGACAAACAGAACTGATTTGAGCCATAACAAACACTTGTTCGGGATGATTTCATTGCACCTTAGTATTGAAAGAGTCGTTTATCACTGTGTACCGAGATGCTCACACATTGTCAAGAAGATGCCAACCTCAAGTGCTCTCATGCGAGTTTTGCAAATGTTAGGTATCGTGTATAATCCTGGCCAGCTACCATGTAAAAGAGGGATCAGGCCGCTACGAAGGAGGAGGTTACACCGTTAGAACCCTATCATAAAGGTTTAGAACTCCATTAAAACTGAGAGTCAATTCATGATTACTTGAACACTAAACGTAAATGTAACTTGAGAAATAACACTTCAATTGCAAGGTTGGGATATCAAAAACACAAAATCTCTTAAAGAATACCAAGTTATATAAACCAACTAAAAGATTACAAGTGATTAAAAACTCATAATCAGAAGAAAACTAAGTACTCTACTCTATGAACCCTAGAAAATTATGAGAAAACACCCTAAAAGTTAAAGACCAAACCTTAGAATCCGATCCCCCTTAACTCTGCCCTCAAGTGGGCTTAAATACAATCCTCATTAGTGAACTCAAAGTGGTGGTCGAAAGACGAGCGTGCCCTTGCACCAAGATTGAAATTCACCGGGAAGTCCCCAGAGAGATCATGTTGGTACCGATATCGCAAGTGTGGTACCTGCATTCAAAGTGCAATCGGTACTCACGGACTCTAGGTACCGCACTTCACTATATTCGTACCTACTCACGCTCCTAGCACTGCCCTTCATTGTAGCACTATCTGGGGTGGCCTTCTCGACAAGGTCGTAATCGATTAACGACGATCTACATTTGTTCTCTCTCGGAACCAAACCACACTTAAAATGCACGACTCAAAACCTGCACACGCATAAAAACGCTAGAACGGTCAAAAGCACCTATTCTACACAAAATGAGGGCAAAACATGAGCTGGGGGGGCTTAAAACCCTATATAAATGTCGCACTTTTATGTATCCAACACACCCCCAACCTACATCTTGGTAGTCCATAGTAAGATTGGAACTGGCAACGCCTATCGACTATGAGGTTCAACAAAATGCGCTAAGGTGCAGTTAGGCATTGCAAGTTTCCCAAAAGGGAAAAAATGAACATAGTGCTATAACCTGACAGAGCATGCAACCACATGAACTTAAATGACTACCACAGTCCCAAGGTAATGGACAAAATAACAAACTATTACAAAACAGAGATTCTCATATAAAGGGCTACGGATTTGAAATAAGGCTGCAATGAAATCACCAAACTGAAATGAACTTCATTATAATTGCAAACATTTTACCATAACCAAGCAAACTAACGTGCATAGAAGTTAAAAAGGAACATCTTACGTAACTAAAACTCAAAAGGTCTTTCAGCCAGAATGCACCTACTGGCTACAACAAGGTTTGGCGTAAACAAAACGTGGTGCTGGTATGACATGGTCGAGGTCTCACCCAATTGCCAACACCACCCTATTCTGCAATCCAAAATGCTACTACTCTTCCTCCTCCTCCTCTTCGTACCGAGGAGAATGTGAGCTGTTCATCTACACAACTCATCTAGCTCGTCTGAACTCTTCCAAATTGGGAGGAGGATCATCTATAACATGCTTAGCTCTCCTCATACAGATGTGACTCTCAAGCTTGGAAAGCCTATGATCCAGTTGCTTTTGCTTCCCAGGATGCATTTTTAACCCACCTCGATTCTACACTCCATCCTCTTTATGATGTACTCATCTAACAAGAGTTTGACGACGATGAAGCCTTAGAAATAAATTTCAGGGATGTGTCGACCGAGGCCTTATGGAGCAACTCCGCTTTTGGATTATGTCTTGTTTGGTGATGGCTCCAGCCTAGGAAGAACTCTCTCTTTTTTTCTCTACTGTAACCCTTATCCCAATAGCTTCCACTAGGTTTGTAGCTAGGTCGTAAAGAGGATGTGCCTCGTTTCGCCTGGGGGACCCTCGTGAAGTCCCTCATAATACACCATATTACCTCAAAGCATAGTCAATAAGTTTTCCGGGCCATTACCTCATACGTAAAACTAGATGCCTCCTTCCTTTCGCTTAAACTTCTCCTTTCCCTTTCAGCCCAATATATTCATGAACGACCTATTCATCAATGCATGTCAAAGATTTATTCTCCCTACTCAAAATACAAAAAGCCCACATGGGTACTGTGGTTGGTGCACATGGTATTTCAAGAAACAGAGTGCTGACAAACTCTATAATAGCCCCCGAGTGTGTGTGTCTTGCTTCATGTGGCGGGCGAACATAAATTTAGCGATCTAAAATCGAAATAAGGCTGACCATTAACCGCTTGCGAAATCAGAGTCTCCATCAGGTGCCCTACATTCTGATTCTATCTCAAGTCGAGTGAATTCCCACAATCCGGCCTAAAGAGCCTTTTACCTCCCAATCGACAAATTGCAGATTCTTAATCTTTAATAACACAGACAAATGCAGCTTTAGTGAATAGAACGCTTTCAATTTTCATTCCCTCGATCATAGTGGAAACCCCGCTTCCTTCAATTCGATCGGACCCACTTTTCTTGCTCTCGATTCTAATGATTCAAGAAACATACTTCAATTTCTTCCATCTTCGCTCTCACCTTTCTTATGAGGACCCTTCCGCTTCCTTTCCTTCTTTTCACAATCTTCAAAGTATCGGGCCTTCATTTTTTACGGTCATCCATAGGTACAGCTATGGCTTCTTTCCTTTCCTAGTGTTTTTCATCTTATTATAGATATAGCTTCAAAAATGTACTTAATGATAAAGAATAGCCCATACATTCACAAAGTTTCCCAACAACCCATCTCTAAATAAAGATATCTTACTTAATTCCTGTATCTGCTAACCTTTCTCCTCCCATACTATTCTCGCACATGCCCAAATCAACCGGAAAGATAGAACCACCAACCAAAGCCACCTAACACAATCCATATTAACATAGTGAAAATTCATTCGACAAGCTCTCAAGGAGATGAGTACTTTACCACTACGGGTCTGGGCATTTCCGCCTCAAGGTTAAGAACTCGTGGATGCCCCTGTCGCCAGAAACACTGGCAGTGAATCTTTCTTGACCTAGGCTCGCTGCAGAGAGAGAAGTGCTGTGGGGCTTTCATATAGAGCTGGGAGGGGAGATATGAAAGGGTTCAAAATTTCGGAGAAAACCCTTCAATGGCCCATTCATGTCGCACTTGTTCCACGCATGCGCGCACTCCGCACCAAAAGCGTGCTACCATTTTTTCGCTGTGGTTGGCACCAAGATTTCACAAGTGTGGTACTACCACTTTGTTACCGGCCACTTTTTTTCTCGCCTCGTACCGCACCACTTTTAAGGGTATCTGCATCACTTGAAAAAAAATTCTAGAAATTCTCTACATTTCCGGGATTCTTACTGTATGCTCACTTCTTTCACTCGTCTCATACCCCTCCAAACCGAGGGACTTCAGGTTTGCCTTCGAACCGTGTACTACACCTCCCTCTCAAGACCTCTTCACGCTTACCTTGGAATCACATCCTGCACCCTCGTGATCAAGATTCCTAGGGTTCAAAAAGAATTGGCAATTCAAGGCTCAAGAAGGGTGAAAAGGGTTGACTCGGTATGATTTAGAAGTTTAACAAAGAAAATATGGCCTAAAATCATCTTTCAACTACGTATGGATGTTCCTCAAAGAATAAGACGCATAGTTGACAAGGAATGTTTAAACAATGCAATAAGTCAAGCAATAGCAAGCAAAAATGAGCTGGGGCGTGAATTCAATGACTCGTGTAGTTTACAGAATGAGAGTGATACCGGGCCAAGATCGACCGAGAATAGAAAAGAATTTAGCCTAATATGGTCCCAAATTTGAAAAAAGTTTTGTTCATGCCTCCAAGTATTTGCATATAAAAGTAAGTGAAACTATATAGAGTGCATACATAAGGTCACGCGACTGCATACATCACAGGTCAAGTACCATACCCAAAAGAGCCGAAAATCAAAATTTTTGCATGCATTTAACCCCTTAAGAACACTAAATTAAACCAAATAGCATGCACTTAAATGGCTCCAACTAGTGTATGCCCACCCCCACTATAAATAAAGTGTGTCCTCACGCACAGATGATACAATCCCACGCACTATAAGAGAGTCGTAAAAATACGAGGTACAAAAGGGTTGGACTCTTCTTTATTTAAAAAAAAAATGACAGACTAAATGAAAAATGCTTAAATAAATACAAGAAAAGGAAAAGAAAAACTATATACAAAAGGGTAGGATAGAGATTACGCTGAAGGAACATCTTGCTAAAGCGGCTCTACCAGCTCCTCACTACTCTCCCCAAGGTCGTTCTCGCTGAGAAATGGCTTCTTAAGGTTAGCCATCGACTTTTACAAATTTTTCCCATTTACCGTAATTCTCAATCCACGCCGCCATACGGGTAAACTACCTTGACGCATTTAAAGGGTCTAGTCCACCTGTAATGGAGTTTACCCGAAAGACGTGTAAACGAGAGCTGCATTGTTAAATACCTTTCGGTGTTCAAAGGTCTTCTCATGCGTGTTCTTGAGCCTCTCTTTGTAGATTCGTGAGCTCTCATGCGATTCACGCCTTAATTCATCAAGCTCGTTCATCTGCAGCAGTCTCTGTTTACCTGCCTTAGCCAAATCAAAATTAAGAGTTTTAATGGCCTAATATGTTATATGCTCCATTTCCACCGGGAGATGACATGCCTTGCCATAAACTAGCCTATAGGGAGACATACTAAGAGTAGTCTTAAAGCAAGATCAGAGGCCCAAAGAGTGCCTGCTAGTCGGCCACCACAATCCTCGCGATTCGGTAACCGCTTTTCCAAAATGTGTTTGATCTCTATTGGTTAATCTCGCTGACCATCGTCTACGGGTGGTGTTGAAACTTAAAGGTGACTCATATTTTTAACAAATTTTTCAAAGGGTCGATTACAAAAAAACGGAGCCCACCATCACTCAATGATCGCACGTATTCCAAATAGAAAAATATGTTCTTTCAAAAATTTAAAACAACCTTATGGTCATTGGCCGCTGAATGGCCTCCACCCACTTAGAAACATATACCACGGCCAATAAAATGTAAAGGTACCCACATGAGGGGGGAAAGGCCCCATGAAGTCTAAACCCTAACAATCAAAGATCTCAATAATTAAAATAGGAAGAATCATGTTCCTTTTTGTGACCCCCGTAATTGTTGGCACTGAGCATAGGTTTTGCAAAAATCAAGGCGCCTTTTAAATAGAGTGGGCCAATATAAACCAGCTTGCAGGATTTTGTCCGCCATTTTTCTTACAGAGAAATGCCCTCCGCAAGCTTCAGAGTGGCAAAAGGTGAGTACCCCAATTTGATTGTCATTGGATACACCTTCTCATCAATTGGTCAGAACAGTATTTAAACAAGTATAGGTCATCAAAGTAGTATTTTTTTATGTCCACCAAAAACTTCCTATTTTGCTGAGAGGTCCATTAGGTGAACTGGTCCCGTCACTGATAGCTTTACCATGCCCTCATACCATGGCAACTGACAAGAGCAAAGAGTTTCTCATCAAATAAAAGTGTCGCCATAGTGCCTCGAGGTTGTCTTCTAACTCAACTTCAACAGTGGTCGCCTACCACTCAACTCTTCATCCTTAATGGTCAAGTTAAATTCTTGACAGAGTAGGATCCACCTACTCAAACGAGGCTTAGTATTCTGCTTAGAGAGGAAGTACTTCAACACTGCGTGATCCGTGAAAATGGTTACAAGAGACCCTACAATGTACTCCAATTTAACTTTTGGGGTGGCAATGATTAGCAATCAAATACGGTACTCGGTAGCCTTGTTTATGCGCAGGCTTACGCGCCAGGTACTAATCGACTTCAATAACTCAATCGATACATCAGTCCCGATTGCTATCGCTCACATTTATGAAGGCTATTTTTAGTAGTTTTCGGCAAGCTCGTGCCTCATATTTCTTCAATTCACTCAAACACGATGAACCCGAAATAATTCAAGATGCATAATCAACCGGGAGGAAATTTGGAGCAAAATACCGAAAGAGAAGGAGCTTAGTGGAAATTTTGCAGGTTACAAAAACGCACCCGTAATTCACGTCACAAATTTCGCAACTCGCGAAAGCAGTCGCTGACATTTTACAACCTCGCGAACACCGCCACCCGTGTGCTCCTGGCTGACCGCTGACCCCTCCGTGGTTTTATACAAGTTTTCCCTCATGTAATTTTGGGTTTTTAACACACTTTTGTAATTTCCTTATACTGAGCACCTATATAAGCTCAGTCCTGCTTGTAATCAAATCAACTTTTCACTCTATCAATCAATCAAGGAAATTTGGCACGAAGCTTCCTCTCCCTCATCAAGTTGGTGCATTTTTCTTTTTCTCCCTTCACTTTCAGACTCGGCAGCCAAACACCCTTGATGATGACAAATAAAGGGATGCTCTAGCTTAAACCCCCTTAATCCTTGAAGGGAAGGCCACCGTGCCTCGATTCGGGCTTCTACCGCATGTTCTCATGCTCTTCATGTATGCATTTAAGGGTATTTCAGGCTCCTCAGCTTTCTCACCCAGTTAAAATTCCCAAAGTACGCCTCCCAATGTGTATTTGGAAAGCTGTTTGGGTTCAGTGGATACTTTCACTAGATCCACATATGCCTAGTTAGTTGTCTCCTATTAGTTACTGTAGGGTAGGTTTTTGAGATATGTTCTCACCGTTAGGGACATTTATGCTCAATCAAATGCCATCTTTAAAGAGGAAAACTTTAAGGGTTTAGGTTTTAAAGCTGTAATCGAAGATCCTGCTCGAAATGAATATATGTCATGATCTCCAACACGAGAAAAAGACCCGAGGACATGTCTGGGCATCCTAGAACCCTAAGCCTGGCTCGAGACTTCAAGGAATTCTCTTGTAACTATTTACTCGCTATTTTCGCTTCTTTTCAACCATTACCACGATATCGTTTTCACAAACCCTAAAAATCCAACGAGAAACACCAGATTTTTCACGTATCATGCACTCTTCTCTCTCACGAAGAAAACCCAGATCCGTGTTCGACCCTGGGAGCAACTATATCGCAGCAGCTTTGCTACGCCAAGTAGTAGGAATCCTAGGATAAAATTTTGTTGACTCGAACACCTACTCGCCTAAACGACAAAATGGCGCTGTCGGATTGTGCCCTAGTGAGAAAGAAAAGTAGTGAAATTGGGATTCACATCACAAGTTTTGGTGCAATCTCATATCTTTTTTATTTTACCATTTTTCCCCACTTGCACTTATCAAGTAGGAGCTTGAAAATTTCACTTTGCGCATTGCTACCCCTTGTAGTCTGCTTAGCTGGTTTTTTTTTTTTGCCACAGGTGTTCACATAGCAAATTATGCAAGGGGACAAAAAACATTGAAGGCAGATTGAAAGGCTAGGTGTTCCAATTGAACAGTATATGAAGTTGAGTCTACACACCACCGATGGAGACCCCACCAAGAAGAATAGAGCTGGGTCAAGGGTTCATCTGGAACCCACGTTCATGATCGACGAGACCCACACACCCACCAAGGGTGAGTGCACCCTCATGCATTATACCCCATGTAGAGGATGTGGCAGTGAGACCTTATTTGGTGCCCCTACTCCCGACTTTTCATGGTATGGAAAACAAAAATCCATACACACACATTCGGGATTTCGAGGAGGTTTGCACTACTTTCAAGGAGGTGATTCGTGCCACAGTAGGCTGAGCTAAAATCAACAAAATTTATATACAATTCCAGCCTTACCAATGCCGTAGTCAAGCTACCGCAAAGATATGGTCTAGGTCGAACATTCTGGATGGGGTTTTCATCCTTCTAAGAATGATACGTAATGAGTGCAAGAAGGTAAGGCTTTCTATTCGGACTTTTTGACTTGCTTCAAAACAGCTAAGAGGTTGAAAACTCGAGAAATTGTAAACCGAAAAATGAAGTGTGAAAGTTAACTTTGAAGATGTAAAGTCACCAATCCTTGGTGTTAGTGGCAAACAAGGTCCCTAGAGCTATCCTCTCGTTATGACAAGAAACCTATAGTCCCTCGGCATAACCTATCTATGTTTAACTAGCAAACCCTCAATTCCGGTCAAACAACTCCTATTCGAGTCCACACGTGTAGCACGCAGCCATGTTCCTTTTCAGCTTGAAAACCTCACATTAAATATCATTTCGGTGTCAGAAGACCATTTGACGAACCACAGCGGGTCTAGCAATAAGTATGCACTGTGATTCCAAAGTTATACTGAGAGTATTGGCCAAATCAAATATTCAAAAGTTTATTCAAATCCCCAATTTTGAGAAGATTATGACCCCATAAATACATGATCGACTTTCGCCACAAAGAAGACGTAACATGCATATGCCCCACTACCAAGCTACTCTTCCTTCCTCTTCATAAAGGAAAAGAGGTTGACAAGCCATCCCTTGAGTTGTCATCCTCAAGAGGGTGTTCGTACTAGAAAGTAAAGGAAAAGAGAGAGAACAGAGAAAATGTAAACCCTAACTAAAATATTTAGACTTATTGCAAAAAAGAAAACTTACAAATTCTTCTCTCTCCCCAAATTGTCGTCAAAATTCCTCTCTCTCCCTTTTATTACAAAAAGAAAGAGGGGTTTATATAGGCCACCCTCAATACATGAAAATACCTCAAAAAGCCTCACAAATTCCTAGCTTCTGGTTTAAAGGACAAGAGAGTAATACACCAAATTCTAGAAGTCTAAGCATATGAATGGCTACAAAAACATGACGAGGCAAAGGAATGCTAGATTCCAAGATTTCGGCTAGGCAGCGAAATCATTAAAGGCATAGCGAAAATAGGAAATTCTCGCTATAATAAGTAATTCGTTAGTTAAATTTCGCTACTAGCGAAAATTTTCGTGAGTTTAACATGAAATTCGCCAGGAACAAGGCTCAATAAAACCTCTGTGTCTAGTGGAAAATCCACTCACGAACTTGTAAATTTTCGTCAGTCTCCATCGAAGGCAATCCCAAATAAATTTTCGGGCAGCTTAGCTAAAAATTGTCACTGCCTACTTTCACTGCTTACTCTTTATCTTCATCAGATCAATTTTTCTTCACTTTGCCTTCTCGCTTTTCATTGATTCTTTCACGTCGATGTGAAACCGACACTTGAGTTCAAACTTCATGATTCATCATACATCCCGATATTGAACTTCTAGTGTGCAAAAACCCGCAAAATGCCAAAAATACTCTCTAAATGGCATATGTTACTAAGAAGACTTGAACACTTCAATTGGTATAAATGACATGATTAATGCAAAAGCACTCAAAACCTATCTAATATGTGGTTCAAATTGCACTTGGGGCATTAATCACACCCCAACCGAAACTGCTTGCTAGTCCCTTAGCAATGCAAAAACAAAAAAGGAGATGCATGTGCTGGACTTTCAAAAGTTGTTAGATTCGTAAAAGGTATATGTACATATAAACATTGCCTTTAAACTAAAAATTGACATCAAAGTTGTAAACCCGATATGAAAGAACCAACCCCATACAAGAACAATTCTAGTCAATCTTGGATCCACGATTCTCAACTCTGAATTTCCACCTAAGTTTCCAATTTGGTTCTTTACAGGAGTAACCGTATTTACGCTTACGAAAAATGCAAAATTCGTCCCCTCCCAACCTAGTGACCGACATGGCCTTAAGTCGCTGAACAACCTAGATAAGTATAGTTACGCGACTTCTTTTCTTTATTCAACTACACTGTAGGATGCAATGCTTAAAATTCGACTTCACCAAAGTCCGTGTAACTAGGGTCCACCGATGACTCCCAACCAATTAAGGCTTGTGGCACTGGCCAAAAGATCACCGACCACAAACTCTAAAGGCTTCACCCTGACCGAATGACTTCGAAAATCAAGCACCAAGCAAATCGCTGGGGACTTCACCATCCACCAATGTAACGAACACTAAATCGATGACTCCCAACCAATGGCAGGCTTAGAGCATCTGTCAAGCTACACACACCTAATGTTTCGCCGTTTCAAGGCAAAATCACTTTATTTTATTTTTCTTCTTCTTTCTTTTTCTTTTCATTTTCGAAGACTACATCGTCTTCAACATGGTAACACAACCTATCCTAGTCACAACATACCTAAGGCCTGGCCATGCAAAGCTTAAATGAATGCAAACAAATTGGCCAAATTTCATATTGAAACAACTGAGTGCAAGGTGTGAATTAAATTAAGGGAGAAATTTTCAAGTCGGCATGTTGGAACTTCAACACCAAAAATTTAATTCGCTACGGAATTCCTTGTTTCTAGCATGTAGTGTGACAAACTGATTCAATTTTCATCAGCAATTCAATCATTCATTCAGAAAGTAAATCAATTGTTCACTGAAAAGTGAAAAACAAATCAAACATAGCGAGGCAACAAAACTCCGATGCAAAAGCCAGATATATATAAATGTAATAGATTTTGATATAGCCAAAATGAAGCTAATACATGAATACAAAGTTAACACAAAAGTATCACCGCCTACTACGGGCTAATACATAAATCCTAATCAAAATCAAGAGTGCTTGATAAAAAGTCGGGTAACTATACAAAAAATGCAAAGAAACCCCAACCACCTCACCGCCGTGGTATGGTGGTGGGCTCGGGCCGCCGCCGGGCGTACCAAAACATCCAAAGAGGCAAATGGCCCGGCGGGTTCTTCCGATCGTGAACACGTAAAGGCGCCACCGTGAGCGCGTCATGATCCACCGGAAGCCGCCGCATCACCGGGCCAACCTTCGATCCCGGGCCGCATGGTCGTCTCGCGTGTGGTCGCTAAGAAGTGTGATGGCATCCATCACACCGGGGCCGGACTTCAGAGTTTGCACCATGCATTCCGCCACTGTGTATCATCAGACGGGCCTGGAGTATCAACCCATACCGCCATAAATCAGATAGGATTTAGCGTGGCATATTCGTGAACCCGACTCCGTCAGAGCCCCCGGCCCAGGGCGTATATCATCTCGGTATGGCGGTCCCCGCCCTCCCGACCCTGGGCATCTCCCACCCCGTGCCCAGGCGGAAAGACACCTGCATAGTCATCCGCTCCACCGATGACCGTGGGCATCAAACCTCATCTCGATCCTGCTCCTCCGGTATCCCATATGCTCGAGAACCCGCATGTGAGTCTCGCAGATCGCGAAGGGAATGCTCGCCGTACGTCCTCCGATGGACCCTCTCAAAATGCAGCAAGGAGGTCATCACCAGCCGCGAGGGATCAACCAATTTCCAGATCCTGCGAAGAGCCTCCAATACGGCTCCTCTCCGCCGCATTAATGCCGCTTTAAATAAGCTCGTCCCGAACAAATGGTCGATTAGCGAAGATGGCGAGGCGAGCCGCCTCGTAAAACATCGGGTCCGCCAAAGAAGTGGGCAAATTTCCGCCGCGTTTCAACCATTCGCCGATGAGGGCGCGCCCAATCGAAACTTATTGGCTTCGCCGCAGATACAAAGCCAAGAGGCCGCCAATGACGCACGCCGCAGTACTCCGCTAGCGACACACATCGGAACCGAAGCTCATCTTTACCAGTCGCTTCCCCTAGAAGTCATCGAAAGTGGTAAACCGCAACACCACTGCGGGAAGTAATGCTGCTCTCTCGAGTCATGAAAGCGCAATAAATGGCCGGTCCCATCACTTCTAAGAATGGACTCCCCCAGATCTAGTGATCGCTACGGCGGACGGCCGTCGTAGTACGACTCCCGACATGGAACTGGGCTCGCGATGGAACGTGACATTCCCACGGGGTTCCCGACTGGCCTAATCCTCGAGGCAGCGACAACAGGTGATGAAGCTCGCCCCTGGGCAGCCGATGTGACCGGTGACTGGCCGTGCTCGAGAGGATGATGACTCGCCTCAGCCCCATGCCCATTGAGGGCTCGCCTCCGAACTTCCTTCCGAGGTACAGTGATGGGGCACGAGGTCCCAACCGTGTTCCTATAGCTTATTTAAACCCCGAGGCTCCTCGCCAGTACGCCGTGATCCGCGATGGTACCGAGCCGACCGAAAGCTTAGGCTCTCCTCAAGCGCATCAATCTCACTCTGTATCACCGCGGACCCACCAGTGCACGAACTACACCGAGATTCAAATAAAATACCGAAAAGGGCTCGACTCAACAAAATGCAAACGAGGCTCAGACTTCAACCAGGCCCGAAGACGATCATCACTCAATCAAGCCGATAAATCAGCATCATCGGGCCGTAACCGAAAAACGCCGATCACGAAATGGCGCTCGCTGGTTAACTCTGAACAAAATGCAAGCGGGATGCGCACCGTGCCAACCAAAGGCAATTCGCTAGCCCCGACCGGCAAATGGAGGCTCACCGGCGTTTCGCAAGAAGCGACTCGCCCAGTCCGGCGCGCGATCTGGCCGTAACGGGCGCCAAGGCAGGATGTCTCGTATCGTACCTACCACCGCCGGTTGCAGGTGTAGGTAAGCGCGCGATGCACAGGCGAGGTCGGGCTACATAGCGCTCAATCGCGGTGTGCTCTAACTCCCATAAAGGGCAATGACGGATTTGCGACTAAGCCTGAAAGCTCAGGAACCACCTCGCAACAAAGGACTACTAGTCGCAGCTCGGGAGATGCATGGTTTGCCAGAGGTTTCCTCGCTTAGAGGGGAAATATGAAGCGATTCATTGGCTATCCTCCCAGCTATATAGAACCAATAGCGGGCACCGAAAGGGTCTTCGCTAATTTTCGCTATTTTTGCATTTCACCTCGCTCAAACCGAGTACACTACCTCGTATTTCAAAAAATTTTAATTTAATTAATAATATATAAAAATAAGAATTATTATTATAAAATTTACTATATGTACCGTACTAAAATTTAAAACACAATACTATACTATACAAACTAAATTACTAGAAAGTGAAAAACTGCTTAAGTTAAAAATTTTCTAAAAATAACCGAAATTTCTAACTAAATTAACTAAATTAAGACATAAAGTAAATTGTGGAACCGCACTTGCCGAAAAACACCGGGAATCCGCCAACCCCCAAAATACCACCAAGGGGGTCAAGGAGAATGATCTCTCAACCCACGCGAGTCTCATTCTCCCATTTCGTCATCGACCAATTGTCAAGTGGTCCGCGATGGCTTTCACCGAAAGCAATCGTCACAGGAGCGGTGATGGCAAGACTAAACTTCATCTTCGACCGATCTCTCCCTCGTAGCCCTTGAAATTTTGCTTTCCCACACCGACCACCCGTCAACCTTTCTATTAGTTATATGATTTCATTTTCTAGCAACTCATGTTTGCTTCTGCTCTCAAATGAAAAATGTTCAACTCCAAGGTCATGTTACCACGTAAGTCGCATGACTCCATTCCCCAAGAATTTATTATCGTCAATGCGGGCCATAAATGGTCTTCCTAAGATGATCGTTACGATCGTTCACTTGCAATCGCTCGTTGAAATGGCACCACAAAATTCATCGCGGTAGTAGAATTTGTCTATTTTCACTAAGACATCCTCAAATTATCCTCTTGGGTGATTTTCAACGATCTACTCCGGCCAATGATAAGTGGTGATGTTGGTAGGTTTAAGTTCACCTAAACCTGGCACACCGCTTGTACACAATATTTACATTAGATTCACACTGCTCCCTAAATCAAGCAATGACTGCTCCATAATTCCCACCAATATTGACCGAAATTCTCGCGGGAGATCCCGGATCCTCAGACGGACAGGCATTCGCTGGGATTATGGCACACCCGACTTGCTCGTGGAGAAATGCCTTCTTCTCAATGCCTAATCCCTTCTTAATCGCGTAAAGATTTCAAAATTTTGCATAAGCAAGGACTTCATTATGTCCAAAAGAGGTATGTTAACCCTATTCTGCCTTAAGACCCTTAAAATGCCCGCTGTCGAGATGCCTTCTTCTTACCTCTAAGTGCTTGTGGAAATGGAGGTGGTATGCTATATTTCATTGAGTCCTCCTTCAGGAGAATATGCTCGACTGCAATTCTTTCTCCTTGCATGGATTTTTTCAACGTTTTCGTACAGCCGATCAACCTCTTTTCCACTCCTCGTGGTAATTATGCTTAACTTAATCCATTCCCGAATGGTTTGACAATCTCGACCTCATGGATTCCCCTTAGATTTGAAGTGTGTTTGTGATGAAAACCTCCTTTTCTTGTACCTCAGCAACTGCTGATCTTCGTGATTGAATACCGTAGGTTACCATCTTTCTGAACACGCTCCCAAGCCTCCATCTTCCATATTCTCTTATTCGAAGCGTACTTTCTACGCATCAACTCTTCGTGCGCCTGCACATTGATTCCTTTTTTGTTCAACAAAAGTTGCCCACCACCTTACTCAAATTCAATATGGCTTGTTCTACTGGAGAAGAGGATGATGGTTGTTGTGACGGTGAGGGGGAACCAAACTGAGGTTTGGCACCTGGGGGTACATAAGCAGGGGGGTTGGGTCTCCATGAGAGGTGCTAGGTGATTCCTCCAATTGAATTGTAGGTATTACCATATGGAGTTGATTGTTGTGGCTTGTATTGTCTCTGCCAAGAGCCAGACATTTCACATCAAATCCTTCACTACGGGCCATAGACATGACTCTACTGGTGCTGTGGATTGAAACGGGTGCAAGGGATTGGACCGTGTGATTTTCAATCACCGCATGCACCTCTCGGAGCCGCTTTGCCTCAAGCTCTCCTCCACTTTCCTTGCTAGCTGAGAAATCCTAGCTCTCATCTCTAGCTTCTTCGCAAGGCATACATCCCACCCTCGGGTTAACCTGTGGATCTCATCCTCTGCCTCAGTGTTTCAGCTCATCCCAACCCTAGAAGCTCAGCCAATGCACTTAAAATCCATGGTTTCATCCCTGAGCTTACCGTAAAGCCCTCCAGACATAAGCTTCCAAGAGCTGCCTCACGGCAAGAGAGACATTATACCACCATAGAAGTGGAGTTCACCAACATCCAAGTGGTTTAAACCCAATGGATGTGGGAAAGTGATGCATCGATGGTTTCCATAAATCTTTCCCCAACATTGTGAAAAATCTCTCACCATCCCGAGCCGCAAAGGTGTAATTTGTCTCTTCAAATTGTTGGTCTTATGAGCACTCAAGATTTTTCAGAATTCCTCGCCCCGCAAACAAACCCCACTTCTACGGTTCTAGTTCAATGAGTTGAGCCATTCGCCTGGCTCTTAGTCAATGGAAATGCTTTCACTTTTAGCAAACTTACGTCCATCATACCTTCCCTTAAAGGTAGCGCAAACCTCCTCAAAATCCCTAATATGAGTGTATGGATTTCATTTTCCATACCATGATATGTGGGGAGTAGGGTAACAAATAAGGCCTCACTACTACATCTTCGCCAGAGGTATATGATGCGCAGATGGGCACCGACTCTGCAGGTGGATGTGATCCCTCATGGTTCTATAAGCATTCGATTCACGGGGGTTCCCGTTGACTCTGTTCCTCAAGTATGGGGATCCATGGTATCGGCATGTACACCGACTTCACTAGCTAGGTCAAGTCGTGCACTTATCCCATGCAATTCCACCCGATGTGTGTTCTATCCCACCGTTGCATGTCACATGTTACAAAATTTAGAGACAACAAAGAGCAACTACAGAGCTGCAAAAAGATGAAAGTTAAATAACAAAAATTAAACCCGACTAAAAGTGCAAACAAAGGCGCCACGCAAAGTATCGAAACCGGCGCTTCCCGCAACTCGAGTGACAAAAGAGGTAAAAAGGTTACCTTCAATTTGTGATGTTGATCACAAGTACACCTTCAACTTACCATTAGTAGCGTTTCGGCACCATCCCCTAAGCAACGACGCCATTTGATTCGTGCCACAGTAAGCTGAGCTAAAATCAACAAAATTTATATACACCCAAAGCCCTACTACCGCTCGGTGAATAAGCTACCGCAAAGATAGTGGTTCAGTGGTCGAACACTCCGTGACGTGGTTTTCATCCTAAGAATGATACGCATGAGTGCAAGAAGGTAAAGCTTTCTATTCGACTTTGATTTGCTTCAAACAAAGGGAAGTAGGTTGAACTCGAGAAATTGTAAAATCAAAAACGGCGTGAAAGTCACCCCTTCAAGATGCAGGTTATATTTTCAAATCTCATGCCAAGGGCAAACAAGTGTCCTCGAAGCTTGTCCTGCTATGATGTGTTAACCCATAGTCCCCGGGCATACAACCGCATCTATGTTTAACTAGCAAACCTCACCCTAACAACAACCCTATTTGAGTCCACACAGTAGCATGCGCCTAAGGGCCCTTTTTCGCTTGAAACCCTAGCATTAAATATCATTTCTCGTGAGGCTCGTAAAGACCATCATCTAATGAACCGCTTCGTTGCACTAGCAATAAGTATAATCGTGATCCTAAAGCATGGAGAGTATTGGCCAAATCAACAACATTCAAAGCTAGATTCAACCCTAATTTGAGAAGATGAGGACCATAAATACAAGACTGACTTTCAAGACAAGAGTGACAACATGCATATGCCCCACTACCGTTAGCTCTCCTTCCTCTTCAAAGAAAAGAGGTTTAGGCTGGGCATCTCAGTTGTCATCCTCAAGAGGGGTGTTTGCAGCCTATAAAGTAAAGGAAAAAGGAGAGAGAAGAGAGGAAAATAAAACCCTAACTAAAATACGAGACTTTATTTACAAAAATGAAAACTTACAAATTCTTCTCTCTCCCCCAAATTGTTGCTTCCAAAATTCTCTCTCTCTTTATTACAAAAAGAGAGGGGTTTATATAGGCCACCTCAATACATGAAAATACCCAAAAGCCTACACCTGCTAAGCTAAAGGACAAGAGAGTAATACACCAAATTTGAAGCCTGGCTGGGCATTAAATACAAAAACACGAGTGCTGAATTTCCTCGCAGATCTACAATTTCAAGTAGGTAGCTTAAATCACAAGGCATAGCTTAAAATAGAAATTTCGCTAAGGCTTTGGCACTTCCTTACACTAAATTCTCGCTAGCTTAGCCGAAATTTTCTGTGAGTAGTTTAAATCATGAAATTCCCTCGCTAGAATGCTCAGCTTAAAACCCCTATGTTCACGAAAATCCACAATTCTCATTAGTTCTGCTAAATTTTCAACCTTAATTTTCGTTAATCCCAAATAAATTTTCGCAGTTTAGCTTAAAATTGCCGGTTTGTCGATTTTCACCGGCTGGCTTCCTCGTCTTCTACTGCATCAATTTTTCTTCACTTTGCCTTCGCTTTTCTCATCGATTCTCGTGGCTGGTCGATGTCCGATTCACACTTGAGTTCAAACTTCATGATTCATCATACATCCCGATATCAACTTCTAAAGTGCGCAAAAACCCGTGAAAAATGTACCTAAAAATACTAAATCGCGATAAGTGCTACTTCAAGAAGACTCAACACTTCAATTGGTATAAATCGATACATGATTAATGAGCAAAAAGCACTCAAAACCTATCTAATATAGGTTCGCTAAATTGCACACCCTCAAGCATTAATCAGAGGGTGCATTTGATATGGGACTTGCTCAAGTCGAAAAGCTCTTCCCTTGACCTCAAAGATAAAGCCAAACGCTTAATTCATTAAGGCCAAGGACCATCGAGCCGGGTCGTGGAAATGTGGCAGTTTTAGTTTTCAAGAAGTTCTTTAGTGCTCCATAAAACCAACAACCCGAAGATAAAACACCCACACCTTGCGTACCATGACATCAAAGATTTTTATCACGTTTGAATGGTATCTTGAAACCATCAAGGCATGCCCTCACCATGCGGCTTTCGTTGATACATGGATAGTAAACCACTTCTACGATGGAATGTCCCTCTCCATGAAACAACTCTCGAGACCATGTAGGGACTTCCCTCAAGATAAATCCCGACAAGCCATGACCTTTTGAACTACGTGGCTGAAACCTCCAAGGCGCGGATGGATGAGCCGAACCCAAGGGAGGTAGAGAGAATGAAACCAACAAGAAATCCAAGGGGAGTGCATTTATTCAATCGACCGAGAAGTGGAACCAAAGGCTAAGTTTGTCCACCCTGAATGTAAGGATGGAAGAAATTTCGAATCGTAGAAAACCAACAGAGGTACTGGCAAGGATCGAGGCATCCGGTCAACCATGTTTCAATTGTCAATCTACCGGCCACCAATGAGAACATCAGTTCCACTCTCCTCAAGCAAGGGATTCATGGTTGAAAATGCAAATGTCAGTAGCCAAACAGCCGACCAATTGATGCCCGCATTGCAACACCTATATCCCAACTAAGAACCACCCCAACCTACCGAGCCTCAAACCTTCAGATATGTTTCCCTCAAGGGCACATCAACAAAGAATATGGCTCACTCCTCTAGCTGAGTTGAACCACCAACCCTTATCAATTGCTGGAGTGTTATCATGAATTTGTGCAAGCAGTGGAAATTCAGAGGAGCGTAAAACTATCAATGCCTCGGGATAACTAAAGAATAGGTAGCTGGCAGGGCTCCACGGACAAAAGAATCGATGGGTTTTCATAAAAGGCTACAAATCAAAAAATTGATACCACATGCAATATCCATCAAGATTGACCAATCAAGAACAAGTGCAGAGAAAGCGTGGGAGATTCCCTTCCCAGACACTGCCCAATCCTAGGGGAGTGCATGAACTAAGCTTTGCCAGTGAGCATGTACCAAAAATGGATGAAGTCCAGGCAATTATCACCCTGAGGAGTGGTATTGAAATTGAGCAGTTAGGGCCTAAACCTGTGGGAAAGACTAGAGAAAAAGAGGAAGTAGAGCAAGAGCACGTACTCATTAAAGAGGATTCGACGAAGAAAAGCATGCCTCCTCCATTCCCCCAAGCACTAAGAAGAAGTTAAGGCCTCTAAGCAAGAAGGTAGATCCTGAAGTGCCGATGCAAAAAGTAAAGGTGGTGAACATCCCACTACTGACATGATCAAACAAAGTTCGACCTCCATGCAGTACTTCTAAAGGACTCAGGTATCGTCAAAAAGTGGGCTGAAAGTATCGACAAGAAGCTCTCTAAAGTCACCATCATCCAAATATGTAACCTGTTAAATACAAAGATCCAGTGGACCCCACCATTTCGCCAATACTGAGGGACCTCGCATAAACAAGGCATCAGCCGGGATTTAGAGCTACGGTCAACCCACGCCATACTCGGGCAGGCCGCAAAGCAGTTCGGGGAGAGCCGAAGCTTACCAACATCACCCTCCTATCTCACGATCAATCGCAAATACCAAAAGGGATAGTTGAGGATGTCTTGGTAAAGATAGACAAATTCTACTATCCAGTGGATTTTGTGGTTCTTGATATAAAGCCAATGGCAGAGGGCACTCACCAAGTGCCCATCATACTTGGGAGGCCGTTTTTGGCCACATCTAATGCTATAATCAACTCCGCCGGAACTGGGTTGATAGCAGCCACCTTCTAAGTAACATACATCGAGCTCAACATTTTCACTCGAAAGTAACAAGGAGCAAGCCACCGAGAGATGAGGAGCGTAAATCGAAGAAGTTTGCCCGAGTGGAATGTGTGTAGGGAAAGCAATTGTCATAAACTGTAGGGAGAATTAACAAAGAACCACGAAGTAGTTAAGGAAGGATCAACCCGCACGGGTCACTCCTTTCCTCGTAGATCCGTCATGCCACCAAGACCACTGTGAGAGCATAATGCTTAATACCAAGGAGCGTATCGAACTCAACCGGCAAAGACACCATCGCAAAGCATGGAGGGAGCTTTTCCCTCCGACCCTCCATGAAACTCCTTAACAAAGATAACGTGAGTATTCCGCAGTGAACTCGAAACCACTCAAAATTTTAATGAGATTTTTGTTTTATTTTATTTCAATTTTTAAGTTAGGATTTTCATTAATATCCTTTAATTTCCAAATATAGTAAATTTCCTTATTTTTCAAGCTTAACTCGCTAATTCTTTGGGTCTTGTGTCATTGTGTTCCAAAGACAAGGGGGAGCAAAATCGCCTCTGAGAATCTCTCCTCAGTTAGAAAATGCCGCAACCTTCGCAGGTCGCGGGTACCGCATTCTACCGATTACTGTTCATCGCCCCCGCAACCACCGCTTCACGCTCCTCGCAATTAAAATTTATAATTCAGCCACCACTAATGGTCACCAAATACCATTAATCGATCCTCGTCTCTCCCACCTACCCCTCCTCCCCATATAAACCCTGTTTTCTTCATTTTCACTCCTCACTTCATCCTTCCGCCCGAAACCCATCTCATCTCAAGCTGCTCTTCCTCAGTCCGAGCCAATGGTGAAGACCTAGAGGAGCTCATTCTTTCTGGCCGCGTGCGCCCGTAGTGGCCCCACCCCCTCAAGCAGACCTCCCCACACCCGTGAGCCATCGACCCGGGCCAGCTGCCATCCAGAGCACCGGCCGGCCGCTGATGCCGAGGTTCCTCCTCGTGGCCCCGCCCGCAGGAGATATCATACCCGGGTCAGATTTTATCTCGCCCTCGCTCTCCTCGCATCTCCAAAGCCAGCCGAGGGCTCCACACCCAAGAGGGCCCTGACTCAGACCGTGAGTCATCCACTGCACCCCGGCGCCACCCTCACCCACCTTATCGCAGAGTCACGGAGTCTCCGACCTATCTCCTCGCATCCATCATCGCGCTTCATTTCCTTGCGACCCCATCCAGGGAATGTCGACTACGATGGTAGATTTGGCTGGAGGTTTACTATGATTCTAAGATTTCACATAATCTCGTGAGCCCGAGACTCTATACTCCGTGCGTGCAGATACCATCTCGGAGCCGTTTCATGACTCGTCGATTCTATTATCCTCGTGGTCATCGAAGTTTTATCATACGATGACATTCGCGAGAGGCCAACCCGACCGCCCGGTGATTTTCCATCGATACCGGCCAGTGGATATTCGGCCTTCAACATCACAGCCACGCTTCACTCCGCCTCTGGTGTCCCGCCAACGCTGCCGACCATAGGAGCCGCCCCATCCTCGACCAGGGAGATGATCCGGCTTCTCTCCATGGACGCTACTGGTGGGACGATATTATTCAAGCGGCACCTCCCATAGTGTGTATAAGCTGATGTAATTACAGGTTCAATTTGTTTCCACTTCAAAGATATCGCTCGCAGGAGAGGAGCTATTCTGCAGGTTCATATAGCATTCGGGAGGGGCTACCGCTCACTCCAAGAAGGTCGACATGGACTGCCTTATTCTCATCTCTCGAGGACAGGGTCCAATCACCGCCCAGCTCCGCCCCGTCGAGTCCACACTTAAGAAGAAGAAGAAGAAGAATATAAAGAAGAAGAAGAAGAATAAGATGTGTGTAATGTGTGGTGTGTAAGGTGTGGGTGTGGTGTTGGGACACGTCTCTCCCCCCCCCCCCCCCTCCCCCCCCCCCCCTCTCGACTCTTATGTCGTATTCTGTGAGCACATCTGCCTCCCGACCAAGCCTCGATCGGGAGCCGGTCGGTCGCATGCAGGCCACCCCATCAAGCCGATCGAGGATGGGCAGCTCAGGCCTTCCACATCTTCCCCTTCCGGATCGTACGAGGACGAGCCTGGGCCGATGATAGTCCACGGACCAAATTCCCCCTATAGTCAGCACACCTGGGAGCCTCTGGGCCCCAATCTCATCAATACCCCCACTAGTCCCTTTAGCTCCAACTCGACCACGCCTCTAATGTACTCTAGCATCGCACCTCAGTTCGATGCCCTCTACCCTAGGAGCCTCTCGTGCCCCATGGCCACGCCTGGCTGTGGGATATAGTCAAGCCGAAGCACACCTCCGTGCCACCCCTCGCAGCATTACCCCCTACCGGGTGGACTTCGGTCTCATGGAGACTCGGCCCGCACATTCTCCACCACTAGCTTTCACTCAGCCTTCCTGTGCCGCACTGTAGAGAGGATGACCGCGACCGAGGCTCCATAGCACTGCAGAGCCAGCCATCTCATGTAGCTGCAGCCACCTGGGCCTCCCTCGGCTGCCTCCGCACGCCCCCGCCTCAGCCCCGCCCATCCCTCCCGGCAGCATCGCCTCTCCACCACTCCACGCCCACAGCCTCTGATATGTCAGTACCGCAGCTACAAGACGCCCACTTCACGAGCAAAGACTCTGTACTACCCAAACGAGGACGATCCTTCTCCGCCAATCGATTTAGAGGCTCACTTCCTCCACTAACTTTCTCGTCTGCTTCCTACGTTAGTACCGAAGTGATGTTCATACTTTCGACTTTAGTTTTACTTGTACCATTACGCCCAAAGAAAGCCCATTTTTTGTATATTTGGGAGGTTTGTCAAGCTTACTTCTTTTGCAAAGTAAAAAAATTTTGTAAATTCACCTTGATATATATAATACAAATCTATTTTTCTACACTTTTGCATTCATTTTGCCTTATATTGCTTGGGTGGGTTTTTCCTTCCTGTAAATTGAAAAGTCAGCACCGGTGATGATACCAAATGCTGTGAATGGCTCCCGCCTCGATTGAGTTGTCGGGCCGGGCCACACCATGGTAATTACCCCCGTCTTCCACCATTCTCTAGCCACACACACAGCCTCTCATTACTTACATCAATAGCCGAGAAGTCAGATACCCTCTTACTTTTTACAACCAAATTTCAGCTTCTTCGCTGACCGCCCATAATGGGGGATTAGGAGTTCCTTGGGTTGTTAAGGCCAATGTGTCTTCCAAAAGAAAAAGAAAGAGATAACTAAAGTCGCCGCTGGCCGGTGACCGAGCACGGCCCGAGGGGTCTACTAAGAAAGCCTTTGAAAGCCCGGTGCCCTAAACCAACCGGGTCGAGTCACCCGACTCTGCTCGCTGGCTACGGGGGCGGACGGGTGAGCTGCACAGTCAGAGGTGCCGACCTCAAATCATTCAAGTCCCGGTGAAACTCTCAGAGTTGGTGGTCAAAAGATCCTTTAACCGATGCCCTAAACCTTAGTCGTCGGGAGTCACCTGCGGATCCCTCGTTACGCCTGACTCGTGAAGTCGAAGCTGCAAGATTTCAGACCCTACAATACAATAAGTATGAAATAAGCGTGGAACCGAATCTATTTAGCTCGGGTCACCGCCCAAGGCATCGCGTAGTCGGGTCGGGGTACTTCAAGAAATTTCACGCGACAAACTCGATCACCCAAAACACTTAGATTTCGTCAAGCTTAGCCGATTCTGGGAATGCATGTCGCCCAAACTCGCTCCTCGTATGGCATTGCTCTCCCAAGCTGGGCCTTTTTATACGTAGTCCCAATTTGTCATACCGGCTACTGGGCATTATTTACACACACCCTTTTCAACGTATACCATTTTCAGAAAGACACATCCCCGCATGGTCTTCCTTTTTATCATCAAGTAAGGGACTAAAGTAATGTCTCTATTGGGGAGTGATTAGTACCCAAATAGTGCAATTTCTCGAGCCTTGTTTATAGTAAGTTTTATGCGCTTTTTGTGTACTAATCGACTTCAATAACTCAATTGATACATTGGGGTCCCGGCTTTGCCACTATTCACATTTAGTAGCTATTTTTAATAGTTTTGCAGGTTAAATGCCTCATATTTCTTCAATTCGATTCAAACACGATGAACCCGAGCCGAATTCGAAGATGCATAATCGAACAAAAGGAATTTGAGTAAAAATATCAAGAGCTCATGAAATTTAAGTAGTTACTAATTTCGCAACCATAACACCGGCCTTCACCGTGTGCCTGGCACCGCTAATCTACTGTGGAGCCTTAGGGAGACAAGTTTTCCCCTCATGTAATAATCCTCAGTTTTTAACACTTTATATTCCCCTTATACCGAGCAATCAAGGTGTTTCCACCCGCTTTGTAATCAAATCAACTTTCACTCTATCAATCAATCTGAAATTTCAAACGTTTCCTCTCCTCCACACAGGATTTTGTCTTCTTCTCCTTCACTTTCTCGTGACTTTCTCGTAGCCAAACACCTCGTCTGATGACAAATCAAGGATGCTTGGCCAGTTCCGACATTCTAAAGGGAAGGGCACTAAAATATTTGGTCACTTAAATACGCATGCTCCATGCCTTCATGTATGAATTTAAGTGGCATACTAGGCTCCGTTTCACCCAGTTAAAACTTTTGCAAATGCCTCCCTAATGTGTATTTGCTATGTTTTCGTTCAAAGGATACTTCTCACTAGATCCACCGATGCCCGCCTTAGTTTGCCTCTCATTAGTTAATGCAGTGGCAGGCTTTCGAGATATAATTTGACCTGTTAGTGATTATTTGGCGCCCAATCAAATGCCATCTTTTGTTAGAGGAAAACTTTAAGTGGTTAGGTTTTAAAGCTAAATGAAGATCCTGCCTCGAAATGACTATATGTCATGATCTCCAACACGAGGAAAAAGGCCCGAGGACATGTCGGTTAACTTAGAACCCTAAGCCCAGTGGCCCGAGACTTCAAGGAATTTTCTTAACTATTTACTTCAGTTATTTCGCCAACTATTAACACATATCAAGTCACAAACCCCAAAAATCCAACGAGAAAATACCATTTTCAATGTATTGTAGTCCTTCTCTCACTAAGAAACCCATCCCCGTGTTCGACCTTTAGAGCCACTATAATCGCAAAGAGTTTTTGCTACGCCGCACTAGAACTCAGATATAAATGTTGATTCCAACACCTACTTAGCCTAAATGAATTAGGCAATGACCATAGCCAAGAACTCTTTTTCCGTGAGTCAGGCAAATTGAATCGAGCTGACCCAGAGTCCATCGGTGATAAGATCACAAAAGCTTTTTTATCTCCTTTCGCCCCAACATACAATTCTTATGGTATATTCAACATTTAGCGCCACAATATGATCTCAAAAATGAGTCTCTAATTAGAGATCAAGGTGATATGAGGGGACACTAACATAGTCTTCACTCTGTCAAAGGTTCCCCACAAGCCCGTGACCATTCAAAGTGTGTGACGCCCTTGGCAAGAAAATTGCATAAAGGACTCAAGTATGGCACTTAAATCTCTTATAATCCTCTATAAAATTCAGACGACCCAAGAATCACTCATCCTCGGCAGATTTGGGGGCGGTAAGTTCTGAGATCAACTCAACTTCTTTGCTTTATCTACCTCTATTCCTCCCCTTCAGACTGTGGTGTGTCCTAACACAACTCCTTATGTCACCATGAAGTGACACTTCCTCCCACTAAGCACTAACTTTTCTTTTCGACACCCTACAAGCACTTCCTTAAATTCCCTAGACATCCTCATAAGAATCTCCAAAACAAGAGAAATCGCCCATGAAAATCTCCAAATGTGTTCTATCATATCAATTAAAATCCCCATCATGCACTCACTGAGGGTTCCCGGTGCATTATGAATCCAAGCGGCATTTTCCTAAAGGTAAACAAAGTGCGGCAGGAATGTGGTTTTCTCGCCGATTCTAAGGTTATCTCAATTTGATCGATCCTGAGCAAATCTAGTTCAGAAAATAATAAACTATGCCCCGCAATCCTCTCCAACATTTGATCCACAAAAGGTAGAGGGAAAAATGATTTTTCCTAGTGCCCGCATTTCTTCGAGTTTCCTATAGTCTATGCACACCCTCCAACCTCGTGGTAACCTAGGGAGCGGAATTAGCCTATCAGGTTCATTTGCTACCACAAAGGACCCAGATTTCTTCTCGTAATCCACTGGGTTGGACCGACCACTTGCTATCTCAATGGAGTAAATAACACCTTGCCATCCAGCAAGACCCTTTCTCACCACTTTTCACGATCGGGTTGTTCAGTGAGCCGCGGCTGTTGTAGGGTTTGACATCCTCTTCCAAGTGAATCTTGTGTGTGCAAATCAAGGGGTTGATTCCCTTAATATCTGCAATTGTCCATCCTATGGAGGTTCTGTGGGTTCTTAATATTTTCAAAAGTTTATTCTCTTGATCTGACTCTAAAGAGGAGGATATGATCACCTGAAAGCTTCTTAATTCCTCTAGGAATGGCTATTCTCGAGATGATGGTAAGGGCTCTTAACTCAAGTTTAGGTGGTTTCTCCTGGAAGGTAATACCTTGTCCTCAATTGGTGGCAATTTCAACCCAGTGCCCACCTATTTGCTTCCATTACCTCATCGTGCCTCACTATGGAGGTAGAAACCCAACTGATGTGGTTACCTCTCGACACAACTCGGGGCTTACTAGACAAGCAGACTCAGAGGATCATCATATGGGAAATATGATCTACATAGTTCGCATAATAGATTCGATCATATTTACCCCACAAACGTCCCTAATCCCCTCCCCTATTTCCTTGATAACATCAAGATATTCACCAGTCAGGCCATGGGTACAAAAGATAACATCATTAGTCCCCCTACAAGTGGCGATGGCATCAGCGGCCAAGAATGGCCTACCAAGAATCATTGGGAACTGAGTCCCTTGATTCACCACAGGTTGAGTGTCAAGAACAATAAAGTCCTATAGGAAAGTGGGAACTGCTCCACTTGCACTCAATATTATCCTTCACTATTCCTCTAGGAATTTTCACACTACTGCCGCCTAGCTGGAGTGGGTGATATTAGCCTGCCTCTAGCTTCCCAACCCTAGCTCACAATTACACAAGTAGAGCAGTAACAAGTTAACACTCCGCCTCCCAAGTCCACTATAAGATGTCCCATTCTCGATTCCCACCACTATGGAAATAGGCCAGGTTTTCCTCTCTGGTCTTTGCATTTGGGGCAAATTCATTCCATCAAGGAGGTGGACTGCTCAATATGAATGCATCCTTGTTGACACCTAATTTTTTTATGCACACAAGTCTTTCAAAACTTGGCATATGACGATTTATTATTGGCATCCAAAAGGAACAACACTTTAACCCCGTTTGAACAACTCGTAGATTTCGAGAGTGATTGTTTCACTTCTCTTAGGCCTCAACCTATGAGGGTATGGAGCAAGGGGGATATGGGAGGCCTTCAAGCCCTTTTCTCAAGCTCAACATCAACAACATCTGCCCCATGAACATGAGGCTTGTCAAACACCTCATCATCCCCTAGTGGTTCATTTTGCACATCTTGTATTGTTTCCTTTGGCTGAATGGTTTTGTCAATTATTTTTCCACTTCGAAGACAGATACCAGAATGTCTAAAGGTGACATCGCTTGACCTCAGACTCCAAATAATTATTCGACCTGGGAGTTTTAGATAGTTTGAGAAAGGAGTTTCCCTTTTTCTTGTTGAAAATTTCCTATAGAAGAGGTCAGCTTAGTGATTTGGGATCTCACATTATTCAAGGCGGTTCGAAATTCAATGTTGGTGGATTATTTAGCCTGGACAAACGTGTCACAATGTCCTCCAAACTTCTCTTATGTGGAGGTTGGTGGTCAGGGTTTGGATTCTCAGAAAAGGGGTAAACCTTATTAGAGTTCAGGAAATCCTCGAGGACCTGATTTTGGAACCGAGGGCTTGATTTGAAAATCTTGCTTGAAGTTTTGGCCTCTGCTGTTTGAAAATGGTGTGTGGGCCTCCTCATTCCTCCAACTAAAATTTAGGCTTACCCACCATGGATTAGTAAGTTTCCCGAGTATGGTACTGGAAGGGCTTCCTTGCAATTAAGAACACGGGGCTTCGCTTCATTCGATTTCTCGACTTTATAAGATTAGTGGCAATTAATAGCTGAGTGAGTGGGGTCATCGCAATGCAGATGCATGGTTCTCCACTCTAGATCCCATAGGCATCGAAGGTACCTGAGGTACAACAGTTACCTCATTCACCTTTTTCAATTCTATGGCCTCTAACTTCCTAGTTGTTACTAGTTTCACTGGCAGTCACTTATCTCTCTTATGATATATCCATCCCCGTGGGTGTACTATGCACTTTTCAAGATCTAGGGAGGTGTTATCTCCCAAGTTCGAGCATTTTCCTGCCATTATCAACAAATTGTCGGAATCTCCCTAGCACTTCTTCATAGAATTCCCCCGCGACACATCATTCGATGCACTGCTTGTTATTCATGACAATTCTCAGAAAATATATGCATACCTCTGTCCAACATCCAACCATGATGAGGGAGAGCATGAGGAGGTCCCATTCTTTCCCATACAATAGCAAAAGTTCACCCGGTTTTTCGTAAAGTTTTGGATTGCTCGTATTAGTGCATTAGTACGTACGAGTGGAAGAATTTATCTCAGAAATTCATTTCATGTCTTCTCCCAAGTAAAAATTGAATTGGGCAAGAAAGTGAAACCATATTTCTGGCCTTCTCCTTATAGAGAATGGGAATAAAACCATACAAATTATATGGAGGCATCCTATAGACAGAAAGCACCGCAAACATCCCTCTCACCGCCACGTAGAGAAGACGAATCATCTCCTCGACTAAGTGAAATTGGTTAGCCTTTAGGTGGGCGAATACATGAGTTTGTTGTGGTTCTTTGAGGTTGTAGAATCTCTCGAAGGGTTCTTTCCACATTAGGTAAAGGGGCAGGGGGAGCTCGATATTGATTGTGGTGAAAATTAACATTTCCCCCTCCTGTTGTCGAGATTGTCGGTGGTGCATCACCATCTCCTTGTCGTGGAGGTTCATGAGGTCTTTATGGGTCACTAGGTAACCCTTGGGCATTTGGATTAAAGAGAGTTTGTTGATCTCTGGGGTGGTGTCAAGAGGTCTTGGTTCTCTTGAAACAACCGCCTTGATCGTGGACTCTTCAAAATGTCCTCGCAGGTATAACTCTTACAAGTCGACGCGTTGATCGCCACGGTAGCCTAATTATGATGCAAATTCAATCTTACCCCAACCAGGTAGGTATCCACTTATATTATCTACGAAAATAATTAAAAAGAAAAGGTAGAGAACGTACCGGATTTGCAATGCAATTGAAAATTACCACTAGCTTTCTATGGATCAACTAGAGTGCTCGCCACTCCCCGGCAACGGCTCCAAAAATGCTTCATCTATTTCGTATGCTGAAATTATTCCCAAGCGTAGGAACTAATGTCGTCAAGCATTATACTATCAATATTCACAAAGGTTTCATATGGAGTGGTTTTCTGTGATCCTTAGGGATTGCTATCCAATGAATGTGCAATTAAAGTAAAACTGGGGTTGGGGATTGATTGATCGTATAAATCCGACAACTTAACTATTTTAAAACAAGAAGGGCTGAATGATAGATCCTTAGGTTTCGCTCACCACCTAATTGTGTACACCCACCCTTACTTGGCAAATCATCTGGGGAGCTATTGATAGCTAGCTTCTTCACTGAAGATATAACATTAAAATATTTTATAAGACAGAACAATTGAGTGATAACAAACACTTGTTCGGGATATTTTCTCGACTCTTAGTCTCGTATTTTTGCGATCACACAACGGTACCGAGAGCCTCTCGCTCACACGCTGTCAAGAACATGTCAAACTATAGTTTTATATAAGAGTTTTCAAGTGTTTAGTACCTGCATAACCTAATGAAGCACAAAAGAGGGACGGAGGGTTGTTACCTAAAGGAGGTTAGGTTCCACCCGTTAGAACCCTATCATAGAGGCGTTTAGAACTCCATTAAAATTGAGAGTCTATTCATATGATTACTAGAACACTAATCGTGAATTGTGACTATAAAACAACACTAATCGTAAGGTTGGGATATAAAACACAAAATCTCTTAAAGAATACCAAGTTATATAAACCAACTAAAAGATTACAAGTGATTAAAAACTCATAATCAGAAGAAAACTAAGTACTCTACTCTATGAACCCTAGAAAATTATGAGAAAACACCCTAAAAGTTCAAGACCAAACCCTAATCCGATCCCCTTAACCTGCCTCAAGGGCGAAATACAACTCATTAGTGATCTCAAAGTGGTCAAAAGATGAGTACGCCTTGCACCAAGATTGAGACCTCCAAGCCAAGTCCAAAGAGGAGATCGCATGTTGGTGGGCTGTACACTGCTAGAAGTGTGGTACGCACCAAAAGTGCACTGCACCACAGCTTGGTGGCACCGCACACTATATTTGCACCAACACCGCTCCTAATCTCCTCTTCACTATAGCACTATCCGAGGCCTCTCGACAGTGGCTGTAATCGACAACGATGATCAACATTTGTTCTCTGGAACCAAACCGCTACAAAAATGTGCACGAGACTAAACCCGCACACGATAAAGAGGTAACGGTCAAAAGCACCATTCTACACAAAATGAGAGTAAAACATGAGTCAAATCCTATATAAATGTCGTGACTTTTATGTATCCAAATAATAGTCTCTTCAAGGTAGGCTTAGTAAAAGTCAATTTTAAAGATAATTTTCTAGGTATTGTTTTGGCTCGTAGTGTCCTCCATATGGTGATGTGGCAGATATTTATCAATAATTCCTTCCTTATGTCATCTTCCGAACACATTTTCCGACATCCGAATCGCCCCTCTTCTAAACAATGGTGTCATCCTATATATACTCTAGCACGCCCTCACCTTCTTTCTCGCTGCAGAATGAATCGTGGCACATCCTGCTTAGATAATTAAAAATATCAACATACCATGGTAATTGGATTGATACATGAAAAGATGTCATTGTGGAATTTTCTTCGATCATCCCTTATTTCTATAGTAAGCTTTCTAATATTGACAAGTGATCAGCCTATCATATTGTCACCCCTTCTTAAGATATAGTACTTGAAGCGTGATGTGTGTAAAATGTATTTATGTTAAAGTGCACGTCACTGCAACTCAACACAAGTGAAAATGTTCACTGAGAATCAGGCTACTAGGCACCGACTCTAGCCTATGCTTTATTTGGATGTTGGAAAATCTATAGAAAAATTCAAAGACACTAATCTAGGATGAGAATGACTCAGATAAAGACTAAAAAGCTTCAAGGAAAATTTCACCTAAACAATGATATGAACCTCCTAACCCATCACTGACCTGATCAATTTCATCATGAAGATACATGAATCCCATGTATATTCGAATCTCTCGAAAGCATTCGCACACTACCCTTAGAAAAGGTTATACCGTGATCTCTCGCCAAACCATCATGTAACTAAGGATGCAATGAACCTTATAAATCCTAATACCACACCTAATCTCACTTATATCTCTATCCTATGATAATTAGATGGTAGTTCATCCATGTCTAATTCTTAACTTCACTTCTTAGATTTTGAATCAAACCACAATTCATAAATATTGGCCAAATATCCACAAGCATTAAGATCTAAATGAAATACTCAACATAACATGAAATAAAACATCAATCAATATAAATTAGAGAGATTCATACAAATATGTCTTGTTACATCTAAACCCTAAGAAAACTAACTAAATCATAAGTGGAAAGAAATATAAAATCTCACTAAAGAAAGAAAATGGAAAAGGAAAGAGAAACAAATTTCATGGCCAAGCTTCCCTCTTCTCCTCCATTATTCTCTTTCTTCCTCAAGCTTTCTTCCTCTTCCAAGAACGAACCCTGTAGAAATCTTTCCAAAGAACAAAGGCCTAGGGTAAGTCACCCAAAGGGAGATTGTTCTCCTCAAAACATCCAAAAAACACCAGCTCCAAATCGCCTCCTTTTTTCGATCCCTCCGCTTTGAGCTTAAACCTCCATTAAGGGCTCAAATGGGCCAAAATCTACCCAAACTGACCCCGAATCGCTCTGAACGCTGCGGCAACAACGCCGCCGCGACGCTGGATGCTCGCTTCGCAACGCCGCGACGCTGGTTCTCAACGTCGCGATGCTAGCCGCAGCCGCTCCCTCTGCTGGCTCCAACTCAAAGCCATAACTTGTCATGTCTAACTCGATTTGGGGTGTTCTGGTACCAAGTGAAAGCTCAGTTAGAATCCATCCATATATGGATTTATGCAATATAGCTCATATGATATCTGAAACGTCAAAATATTGTAGCCTCTCCTTCAAAAAGGTAAATGTTTGTCGATTTTCTTTTAAGTTTTGGAACTTGCGTAATCTTTGTTCTAACTCCAATTTTATGTTCTTGTATCCCTGAAAGTTTTTAAAGTGTAGAATCCATCCAGAGTATGGATTGATTCAATAGGAGCCTGTTGATGTCTGAAAAACATCAAATGCAATAGCCTCCTCGCTGTTCGTAGCGCTTTTTCCACAAAATTTTACACAACTCCACCAAATGGATGAGACCTGATCATAAGAGCAACTTTTAGAGCATTAGGCACATTTATACATAAAACACTAGAAAATAACTAAAGTATAGGATAAATGAGCATTTAAGATACCTATCACACCCCCTTAAACTTAAATTCTCATACTCCCTACAAGAGATCACCTCAAAACAAAACAAAATTGAAATGACATGAACTAAAATAATTATGATGAGTATGATAACAGCGATTCCAAATGGAAGAATTACTATGAACACAATTTAGCAATAGCTTCCTTTCAAACTAAAATTTAGATTCTCAAACTTTAAACTTTCTAAGGAACATGGCAAAGCAAAGCACAAGTAGCAAAGCAAATCAACCCTCAAGCCCAAAGGATCTTTTCCCATGAAACTGGGAGTGTAGGTGATAGCATGATCTTCAGCATAGCAAGGTCCTAACACCCCCCAAACTTAAGCTCAACTCACCTATTTGGAAGAAGCTAACTAAGAAAAAGGATAAGAAGACCCTTTTTTTTATTCATATCAAAATACTAAAAATTTCCTAAATACCTAAAAAAGTGAAGGAGAACTAAAAGGCAAGAAGCTAGATATGCTCTCAGAAGGGATCTATTGGTATTCTATTAGTTATGCACCAGGCACAAATTCTCTTCAACTTCACCCCAAACACTCAACAACAAAACTCAGTCTCTAGGTTGTGGAATGATCCATTTTCGTCCCATGGGAATGAAGCCAATGACTCCTGGCCAGTTGGCTTAGGCATTAGGCTTTGAAAGGCCCTCGACCGTGCCCGATCCCCGATTGGATGATCCAATTTATTCTAAATCATGTTTCCATTTTTTTGACTTTTTTATTTTTCACTTTTCTGTTTTGGTTTTTTTGTTTTTTTCGTCAGCTCGATGGCAACTCTCTTTGTTTAGGTGTCCCATCACTTAGGTGGCTAGAATCCCCAAGGTTAGTTGGATAAGGTAAAGGGTCCAGGATCAAGGTAGACAAGGAGACCAAAAGGTATGTGTGATAGATTCCTTGAGAAATGGCTTCTCAGAAGTGACAATGGAGGACTAAGCTTAAGTCACCCATACCAAGCAAGTACACACCTCGCATCATTTGGGAAACCTAAGGGTCTTATTCCTCTTTACACTTCTGCCATTTTGAATAGTTGTGTTCAAAATGACCTTCTACTAGCTAACAAGGTATCAAACTCATCTATATGAGACAAAATAAATAAATAAAGAATGAAAAGCACATGCAACTAACAACCAACAACTAACTAAACAAGTATGAGATACAAAAGTTGGATTTTGGAATTTTTTTTTCTTAATGAATTGTTGAAATCAATTTCAAACTTGAAATGAACATTGTCCTCAATGTGAAACAAAAGCAAGAATGGATAATGAGTACTCCCCTGAGGTTGATCAAGTCTCTGGAAGTTGCTCTAATGAATATGGCTCGCTTTGGAGGCAAGGAGGTGTTAAGAGGGGTTAGACTTTAAGTCCAAATGAAGGGGATGCTTGAATATGATTTCCTCTTGGCCCTTAAGCCATTTTAATTATTAAACTTCAAGCTTAAACCTTTAGTTTCCAAAACCAGACGCAGAATCCCTAAATACCTGGAAATTAAACACTAAAACATAGAAAAACAAAATCAATCACGAAAATTTATTAAAAAAAAGAAACAAAACTCAAAACTAACTACGAAATAGAAAAAAGGAAAGAAAACATTTTAAGCTTAATACTTCCCAAGGAGTCGTCCGTTTCGAGTCCAAATGGGACTTCACAACTACGGATGGGCTGGTGTTTTTGCCTCCATCCTTCAGAAAGTATAGTTGTGCCTGAATCAAGAACTTGAGCACATATTCTTCCACAATCTTTTTTTTTTTTATTTTCATTTTTTTTGTAATTTTTTGTTATTAATGGTTCCTCTCAATCATTGCTCAAGTGAATGATGCACTCATCCACTTTAAGTTCGGGATCGCTCTTCTCATTTTTCTAGCTCTTCTATATCTCACCCCATAAAGTCATCTCCGAAAAGCTCTACAACTTCCTCTTTACCTTTCATGATTTCTATAGTCACTCTTTTTCCTCCTTTTCAACTAAGTCTTCAAGTCATCATCTCATCTCCACCTTTTGGCTTCTCAAGTTCTTTCATTACCTTCTTGAAGTGATTTCTTCATTGTAGCTCCGGCCTTTCTTCTTTCCTCAGATCTACCCCAATAGTAGATGGCTTAACTCTCATGTTGTCCTTCAAAGGACATTGTAGCCATATTTCTTTGTTCATTCATATATTTTACAATTAGTTCTCTACATACTCATACTCTCCTCTCTTTAGGTTGTTCTTTCTCAAATGTAAGTTGAGTACCAGAAGTGGCCATTGACATCTCTTCTTCAAGATATCGAATGGTGTATGCCGAATTTTGAACATTAGCCCTTGTCGATCTTGTGCATGAATTGAACTTGAGATGTCGGGCACATTCATCATGAACTCTTTCATTTCAACTAATGCTGCTCTAACTTTGTCTTCATTCTCTCATGTGGAGGTTGACTTATCTCATTTGATGCGAGCCAACCCAACTTGAGTGGTCCATTTCACCATTGATCTTGGAAAACCAGTTGTGCCATGGTAATTATTTACTTTCATCCATAGCCTTTCTAGTTTGACTGACTCGTGGAGTGTGCCAATGGTATAGCTTGTATTCCATGAGGTGTCTGGGGTGGTGGCTCCATCCAAATTATGATTGCCCAAGTATGGGGAAGCCTCCATGGCTGGGAGCATAATCCATTAATCCATATGGTTGCCACACTTGACTGGTGACTCGAGTTGCCTGTCACTCTTCGATGCTCATCAGCCACCGCCGCATTCTTAGCTGCTGCTCAAGGTTAGCCAATGATTTGTCAACTCGATGATAGATCCATTGTGATTGAAATGGTATAAAACAAAAAAATTCAAAAGTAGCGGGAAAAAGGAAATAAAACAAGACTAACTATATCCAAAGTAGGTAAATCTATTTCAAATCAATATTAATAAAAGCACCAATTCCCCGGCAACAACGCCAAAAACTTGATAGAATAAAGCGTGATGTGCAAATGTGTACTCGCTATGTGTTTGGGGCACCACCAAGCAATCTAATGATATGAGTATCGTCTACCTTATGAATTGGGTTACTAGGTACCCACTCTAATATAGCCTTATGCTTTATTTGATGTTGGAAAATCTTATAGAAAAATTCAAAGACACTAATCTGTGCATGCAAGAATGATCAGATAAAGACTAAAAGCCTTAAGGTATAAATTTCACCTAAACAATGATGAACCTCCTAACCCAATTAATCGATGATCAATTTCATCATGATGGCGCATTTAATCATGCATATTTAATCTCTCGAGCATTCACATAATGCCTCCCAGAAAAGGTTATACTGCATCTCCGCCTCAAACCATCATGCGCTAACTAAGGATGCAATGAACCCTATAAATCTTAATACCACACCCTAACTTACCTATCTCTATCTCATGATAATTAGATGGTAAATCATCCATGGTCTAATTTTAACTCACTTCTCGACGGAATCAACCACAATTCATGCAAATATTGGCCAAATATCCACAAGCTTTAAGATCTAAAATGAAATAATTAAATATAAATATGAAATAAACATCAATCAATATAATTAGAGAGATTCATACAATGTCTTTTAGCTACATCTAAACCCTAAGAAAACTAACTAAATCATAAGTGGAAAAGTAAATACAACCATCAAAAGAAGAAAATGAAAAGGAAAGAGAGAAAACAAATTTGGCTGCTGAAGCCCCTTCTTCTCTCCTCCTTATCTTCTTTCTTCCTCGTTGTTCTTCCCTCTTCCAAGAACGAACCCTAGAAATCTTTCCAAGAACAGGACCTAGGTGTTTCCACCCAAATGGAGCTTGTTCTCCCTCAAAAACGTCCAAAAAACCGTTCCAAATCGTCCTCTTTATCGATCCCTCCGGTTTGAGCTTTAAAACCCTCCATTATGGGCTCAAATGGGCTAAAATCTACCCAAACCGACTCAACTTCATGACGTTGCAACGCCGCGACGCCGGATGCCTCGCTTCGCGAACGTCGCTGAAGTTGGTTCCCAACGTCGCGACGTTGCCGTAGAGTCCCGTTTGCTCCAAATTGCGAAAGCCATAACTTTGTCAAGGCCAAAACTGATTTGGGTGTTCTTGGTACCGCTTGGAAAGCCTTTTGAAGTTTAGAATTCATCCATATATGGATTAATGCAATATGAGCTAATATGATGTCTGAAAACGCTTCAAAATACAGTAGCCTCCTGCTGAAGGCGCCGTAATGTTTGCTGACTTTCTTTAAGTTTTGGAACTTGCAGAATCTCTTTGTTCAAACTCCAATTTTGGTGTTCTTGGTATCCCCGAAAGCTTTGAAGTGTAGAATCCATCCATATATGGCTTGATTCATTAGAGCCTATATGATGTCTGAAAAAACATCAAAAATACAAGAGCCTCTCCCGGTTGCTTTGTAGCGCTTTTCCACAAATTTTGCAATACAATTCCACCAAATGGATGACCCGATCATATGAGTGAACTTTTTAGAGCATTAGGCACCCTATTTAACATAAAAACACTAGAAAAAATAACTAAAGTATAGGGATAAAATGAGTATTTAAGATACTCATCACTTGTCCTTGATTTCTAAATCAAATTTCAGAATAAAGAGTACACACCTAATCCTGGGCCTTATTTGGCATCTTCTTGCCATTAGATACTCACCGTCAGATATTCCAAGTGTGTATAATAAACATGAGACCCCAATATATTTGGTCTAAATTTTTCACAAGCAAACACTATGGCTAGCATCTCCTTTCTATAGTTGAGTAGTTCTCTATGCCTCATTAGCTAGTCTTTTTCTCGTATAGTATATTGCTCCAAATTTTCTCTGCTTTTTTCCTAAAACTCGCTCCCATTGCATAGCTCAAATTTCAGTTATATCACACATAGATTTCAAAATCTTTTCCACCGTGTTGCCATGATAGAGCTACAACTAATTTGATTTTATTTCTTTAAATGCGCATACAAGAGTCATCAAATTCAAACTCGCATCCTTCTAATATCCCGAGATAATGGTCTAGAAATTTTTGAGAAGTCTTTGATAAATCTTCTATAAAATCCAGCATGTCCCAAAAAACTTCTAATCCCTTTAACTGAATTTGGTGGCATTAGAGTTTCAATGATAGAAACCTTAGCTTGATCAACTTCAAGTCCAACTGCAGAAATTTTATGCCCTAAGACAATTCCTTCTTTTACCATGAAATAGCATTTTTCCTAATTCAAAGCCAAATTTTGTCCTGGCACCTCTGAAGTACAGTTTCTAAATTTTTCAAGCAATGCTCAAACTGATCCATAAACCGAGAAGTCATCCAGCATAAAAATCCATAGCCTTCCACTAAACTGAACATTGACATCATACACCTTTGAAATGTGGCAAGAGCATTACACAATCCAAATGGAATCCTTCTAAAAGCAAAGGTTCCATAAGGACATGTAAAAGTAGTTTTCTTCTGGTCCTCTAGGGCTATGGAAATTTGATTATAACCAGAATATCCATCAAGACAATAGAAATAAGGGTGTCCACCTAAACTCGCCTCAAGATTTGATCATGTAAAGATAAAGGACGTGATTCTTTTCCGGGGTTGTTGTGTTCAATTTTTTGTAATCAATGCACACCCTCCATCCTATCACAGTTCTTATTGGAATTAGTTCATTCTTCCCATTTCTAATCACTATGAATCAACCCTTTTTTGGAACAACATGAATTGGGCTCACTTAAGGGTTGTCAAAGATTGCATAGATTAATCGTGCATTCAACCATTTTACTATATCTTTTTGACAACTCTTTCATCATTGGATCTGGGGTCTTCATGATGTTTAATTGATGCTTTTGCATTCTCTCCAAGAGGATTTTATGCATGAAAATTGAAGGACCGGGAATACTTCAGCCTAAATACCAAGCAATAGCTTCTTATATTTCCTTAGAATTTTGATCGCTTATTCATTTTCTTTGTCAAGCTACTTACTATGATTACAAAGTTATGTTCTTCATCTCTAAAAGGCATATTTCAAGTGTTTGGGGTACCTTCCATAACAACCCTTCAAAACTCTTTTATATTTCTTCCTTCTTCATTGCCGCTTGACTATTTCGCACTCAATTTCTTAGAAATTAGTAATCGCTTCTTTAAATTCAAAACTAGAATTCAGATATTCAACATTAAGAGCCTCAATATACTGGAAATTCATCTCATTCTCATTCATTGAATTTTGAATCTTACAATCATAAATCAATTCAAGACTAATGGGAACTACTTGTTCTATATTCTTACATTAAGCATTGTCAAAATCAAGCTATTTCAAGCTTTGATTCAAATTGAAGTGTACTTTCTCATATCCTACTCTATGATTGAGCTCTCCTTTCTTCACATCTATCACATAAGTTTGCAAAATAATTAGTGTCTGCAATCATTTATTTTTCTATATCAATTACCATAAAAACTACGTGGAAAATAAACTTCCCTACCTCAACATCAGCATCTTCAGCATTCCTCCTGGTCAGTATTGCTCTGCCCACATGTGAAGTTTCATAGTTGTAGGAATAAGCTCCCCCAAACTCAATCTCTTCACAAATGTGATAGTGGCATCGTGCTGATACTAGCCCAAAATCACACAACCTCTTTCTAAATCTTGCCATAACTCCCTATGGTAGGAATTAGGAAGTCGGCTCGATCCCCGTGACCTCATTGAAAATTCTTCTAGATCACAACACTACATGTGGCTGATAGGCTCACCACTCTTTCTCCACTGCTTCCTCCTCTTGCTTAGAATATCTTTCTTCATGAACTTGGCATAATGAGGCATTTGAGCCAATGCCTCAACAAAAGGAATATTCACCTCTATCTTCTTGAACATGTTCAAGAATTTAGAGAATTGATCATCCATCTTTGATTTCTATAGCCTTTGAGGGAATGGTACTGGAGGTAAATAGACTTTAACCTCCTCTTTCTTTTACAGTTTTCCTTCCTCAACTGGTTGCTCTTGCTACACCATAAATTCTCTTCTATCTTCAATTAGCTTTGAACCTGTCTACCACTCCTTTCCGCCATTCCTTCAACCTTTCTATTATCTTCTTTCTTCTTTGGAAGTTCTTTGCCACTCCTACCATACATAATCCTTAGATTCTCTTGCAATTTAGAAGGAATCCCTAAACTGATTTTGAATTGATAGAGCCAGCTACCCCACCTAAGTCTCTAGATTCTAGAGATATGCATTGGTATTGCCTTAAAACACAAGCTTATAAGCTTACCCGGAATGTCTTAGCTCAAGAACTTTTTGTTCATGAATGTTTAGTAGTCTTTGTTCTTCCCATGAAGCTCAAGATTCGCTCTCAAAATATCACTTCCTCGTCCCTTGCCTCAACTATTCGCTACTTTGCACGCCTGAAACCTCAGGGAGGCAGGTGTCGTTGTTACGCTCTTCCCTAGTCTCAGACCATGCTTCACTCCCACTTCCAGGGAAATTTTTCATGTTCTCAATGTGTGTGTAAAGGCTGAAGGTTGTTGCTGGGCTTGAAATTGCAGCTTCACGGGAGCAACTGAGCCTCTCCACCCGCTAGGAGACTCTCATGAGCAAGTCCCTAACGTGTCGCATTTCTACTCTTCCTTCCTCTATTCCCATTGCATTTGCAGAATAGCTTCTCCTTTCTTGAGTACTCATCTTACTCATCAACACATCCATCTTTTCCTCTATAGCAATCATCTGTCAACTTTTAGAATACCTCCTCATTTCAATCTTTTGTTGCTCCCTGAAGTCTCAACTGGAGCTCTATAGTTGCTCTAAGCCAAATCTTCAATGAGCTGGTTGGCCTCTTAGCACTCTTCCTTGAATGCTCCACGTAGTCGCATCTATGATTACCTTTGAAGAGTAATTCACATAGATAGAAAATGTCCATTTTGTAATTTGATCAATTCCATGTACTGACATCTCTTCAAATAACACAAAATTTCCAACGCATTGTAGAGGCTCTCTCTTTCTTCTACTTGAAGGTAATCTCTCTTATTCTTTCCAGGTACGGTGGGAGACCTCTTCTATAAAAGCTTTCAACCAACTCCCTCCAAATATTATCAACATTGTTATGGGTAGTTTTCAAACTAACTGTCGCTATATCTCTCAGAGAGTAGGGAACAACGTAGCTGATGATATCTAGATTAACCTATCCAGTTTGATAGTATTGCTACTATAGCCATAGTGGCTCTAGGATCGTCCACAGGACAGGGGTTTTCTTCTCAGGTAAATGACTAACAAAGTAGTTTAAACTGGTGAATTATTTTCGGGATTGGGTTGTTATAGAAAGAAAGGGGATTTTTAATAAAACTAAAAAGTAAAATGAGTTAAATGTAAAATAGAAATCCTTGAAGTGTTAGGGTCCTTAGGCTTAGGTTCCAGGCAAAATGAGGGTTTCTCGAAATCTTTCCTCTATCGAGACGACCTATAGTTATCTCCCGAACCGATTCTTCATTTAGCTATAAAAGCTTACTCAAAATAACTATCCTTTGCAAATTATATTCATTGAGCATTAATGGTCTCAGACAATAAAAACAGGTCTCCTTGACTCACCTTCCAATATCTCATAAATGATAACTAACGAACATCACTAGATCTAGCAATAAGCATCCAATGAGACCTAAAAGCTTACTCTGCTTACTGGGCTATCTGCAGTTACTTCAGATCTAAACCTAGAGTTTAAGGAAAACACATAAAATGTCGGGCAATACCTGCTTTGAAAACATGAGAACCCTTCATTTGCCTCAGGTTCCTTTGCCTCATGCCATTTAATTTAATGAATGAGGGGGTTTAGCCAATCATCCTCAGAGGGTGTTTGACTAGTGAGAAAATGAGAGAAAATGAAAGAAACTGAAAGAAATAGAAGCTTCCATCGCAAGCTTCCCAAAACTTCAATAAAATCCAAAATCAAAGAAAACTCTCTTACAAAGTGTTCTGGGTATATATAACATTGCAAAAAATGCAAATTACCGAAATATATAAACTAAACACTATTACATATGGATAATTTGGGAAGAAATCACAAAAATAGAGACCAAAGTCAACAAAAATATAGGTACTACAAATTTTTTTCTCTGCTTTCATGGCTTTGCCTCAGCCTGAATTCAATCGATTTCTTCATGACTGCTACATCCTCATCTTCAATATATATATAGCTTGTGAAACTACAAAAATGTCGTGAAATTAATAGAAGTAATACAGGTCCTTAACGTGCCAACTAGGTTTAATTTGGTCGACATTATGCAAAGTGCTCAAAACCCGATGGAACAACACTATTCAGTATCCTCACCTGATGCCCTATAACTTGCGTCACACATCACATGGTAATCGAGTGAAGCTTCAACTCAAATTTATTTGCCTGAATAGGCGGTTGCTTGACAGTCGAGTACTCATTTATGATGACTGGCCTCCAAAAATCTTCCATTTTCCTCTGTCTATGAGGCCTTTCTATCGTCACCCGTCGGTACATGCCGATCAGCCCTTCTTGCTCCTAGCTACTACTTCGCCACTTTCACTTTTTCGGTTTCTTAATGTCCTTTCCAACCTAGTATCCAAAGTGTTTAGTTTTGCTAGTCTTCTATGCATACTAAATTGTGAATGAAAACACACTTTAACAAAATAAGCGAATCAACAACAAAAATATATTATGATGTGTTGCTTTTTACTAAAAGATCAAGAGCTACTATAGTTAAAACTATTTTTAAAATTTTTGAGAAAGATAAAAGAAAAATGTCCAAACTAGCATTTTCTTTTGGTAGAATATTGATCTTAAACTTTACTTCATTTCAAATCCTCAATGGTCTATAGTAAACTTGTTTGACTGATTTAACATAAAACCAAAACGATCGATTCTTTCGACACTACAAATCCGCAGATTATTCAATCCCTAGTAGTTATGAAAAAACTTGTTTTACTCATTATATAAAATCTATTTTATGTTGTGTAAGTAATAATTTTCAATTAAAATTTGGTTTTGGTCTAAATCACTGTAAGTACACAGGTCATAAAAGTTATAAAGTGGACAAAATAAGTCCGGGTATCATTCCCAGGAGGATTGATTTTGAAAATCTAAAGATTAACTACCCTCACTACTCAAGATCATCACTATTTGAACCTCCAATTTTCTCTAGAAAATTATCTTTCTAAAATAAATTAAATAAAGATAAAGAAAATTTAAAATACATATGATTAGAGAGTTTTCTCGGATTGACATAATGACTCGAATGAAATTGCTAGTGTTTGTGGACCATCAATTTGCAAGTTTCCAAATAAAATATAAAATCTGGGACATGAATTACTGGAATTATCCAAGAGCAAAGGAGTGAAGTATTTGATTTCTCCTTAAAACCACACATTTAATTTTGCCACTCACATTTCTATATCTCTAGACAATGGTACATGAAAAGCTACTAGAGGGACTTGACTTTCTTAAGATCTGAATCGTTGTCCTTCTCGCATTTCACAAATGATCTCTTAGATTGAAATTTTTGCCCCCATAGACAAGGTAATGCAAGCCTTCTCCAATATAATTGTACCTCAGCCATCAATTAGACAAGAATTCCATATCTCCTTGATTAGAATCTCAGCTAACGTAGGATTTAGATTATTCTTCTCAATTGAGTTGAAACCTCTCAAAATTAAATTACTAGATCAGTAGGCGGATCTTATTCCTCAAGAACACACTCCTACTGTCACCCAAGAGGGTACCTTGAAGTCAGAGGTTAGAACTTCACCAACTATATGCCAGAATGATCCAAAGAGTGCATTAGTTCAAATAATATTAGTGCAATTTACCCGTAAGCAACTGCTCCTTGCTCTTAGGTAGTCTTAACCTTATGTCACTCAGACGGATTCCTGGAATTTAGAGCAATGATAAAACCCTTTCTGGGTACCAAACACTGATATTTAGAACAGCTCTATGTAGGATTAATACCAGTTAAATCACTCCAATTTTCATACCCAAAACAACATTAAAATATCACAAACAATAATCCCAACAACCGATTCTTCCCATAGGGAGCTTAGCCTTCCATTACTGGATTACAAATTACAATGACTAATTGATTCTGCAAACAAATTTGAAATTGTAAATCAAAACTAAAGAAAGACGGAATTCAATAAAAATTCTGTATAGTCTTATCAGTTCAAACATAAATGAAGCTTGATTTACATTCATCTATTCGGAATCTTAGTTCGCATCCACAACCATAATCTAAAATAAAAGAAAATTTAAATTCAAAAAGAAAGTAAAAATAAAAATAAATAAGAAAAGAAAAGAAAATATATATAAAGAGATTTCAACCTCCTCAAAAGAATGTAAATACTTCAAGATCGCCAAAAGTCGCATTAATCGGGTTTCTAAGAGCTTATTTATAGCTTTAGATATCAGTCTCTAAAACGATAAGGAAAATCACGCACTTCGAAAAGCCTAGAAATTATGCCCTAGTTGCTGATGTCGTGGTGATGTCGCGACATCGGAGTTGTCAATGTCGCGATCGTAACTGACAAGTACACATTGAAAGTTTACTACAGGCAATTTACCGGAAGATCGGCCATCAAAACGTGGCTATGTCGTGATGATGTCAGCGACATTTTAAGATGCGATTGTAGATCAATTCTTTGGAGCATGCATATCGTTTTCCGGTGTCGTTACATTGAGATGATGTCGACACTCGAAGCTGATTTCGTGACACCGAAAGCTGATGTCATTACTCTTCAAAATTTCATTCACTTTAATTGATGTCGCGACATTAGCTTTTTAGTGTTTCAACTTGGATAACAGTTTGATCATCCGCGACATTCTGATAATTCTCTGTTCTGATGTGGCGACATTGCTTTGATGTCGACATTCTTGATATGTTTTTTGATCTTACAACCTTGTGATGTTGCGACATTGCTTGCCAAGTCATTTTGTTGATGTCGCGACATTCTTTGCATGATGTCTTCAACATTGAGGCTTTATCCTGATGTTGTAGAAATGTCACAACATTCTGATCTTTTAAGCTACCACTCACTTGAGTTGATGCGTGACATTGAATTTGAGTTAATAGTCTTGAGTCATGTAAGTACCTGTATATGCATTGATAATGTCGCGACGTACCGTTCTTACACTTATTTGTCTAAGCCACTTCTAATGCCGTGACATTGCTCTTTTAATTGTCGCGACATTGAGTTACGATGTCTTGAGAGATGTCGCGGCTTATGCGTGGCGTCTCTCGTTGTATTTTCTACTCTTTGTTTCCAACCGATGTTGCGGCAATGTCACGACATTAAAGTAACAAGTCTGAAACTCTCCATATGATGTCGCGACATTGCTCTTTTGGTGTCACGACATTGCTTTGATGTTTTATGTCTTGATGTCAATGTCGTGGCAATATCGAAATGGTGTCGCGCGACGTGCTCCGATCTATCTTTCCGGCTATGTCGTGCCGATGTCGCAGCATTGGAGTAACTAGGCGGAGTGCCGAAATTTTTTTTGGAATTGTTTTCCGATAGTCTGGGCTAAATTTCGGGACTGTTTGGACGGTCAGGAAGGCGAGATTTTGGAACTATTTTTCGGGCGGGTTAAGGTTGGTTAGGTTTGGTTTTGATCCGGGACCCCAGTGTCTTTAGGTTTTGTGGTGTGTTTTGGTATCCTAATAATTCGGTGGCCAGACATGAGGACGAAGAGGTGCCACGTTTTATGTGGGTCGAGATTTGGGCCATTTGTGTGTGTTGTAAAATATTAAAATAACGTCTTTGGCATGTGCTTAAAAATGTATTAATCTATGCTAGTTGATGTATTAACGTCGTTGCATGGATATAAATTATATGTAAAGTATAATTGTCCATAATTGTATTAATGTTTCATGTAGCAATCATGTATACATGTAACATGAAGGAAAATGCATTGGCATCATTTATTTCATATGCACGGTCACATCGCGTCAAGTCGAGTGTGGGTGCATGGTACTATTATTCACCATTCTTGGTGAATGTGTAGTGAGCTCGAAAATGGGACAACTTCCAAAATCGAGACTCACGGTTGTGTAAAACGATAATAATAATAAATCATGTGTGTTTAGGTGAAGTAAGATGGGGCAGATCCCCCCTAGGGTGAAAGACCCAAATTTTATTCTTGGTCAGACATATGGATCAATGATAAAGTTTGCGAAAGTCAACCGAGGAAGGCATTGCGAAGCTGCGGGTGAGACCGAGTGTGACCCGAATAAACACCACGAGGATTTGATAAATTAAAATTGGATGGTTGTCCAATGGTTTAAGTCATTGGGTTAAATACCAATGGCTGGTTTTCACACTTGGCAATCCGAGGAGTCTCATCTCATGCATGACACGGAACATTCTATATAGGATTATATCATTTATATGGAATATGATTTGATGTTTTATGTATGCCATTTCATGTGCATTTAGGCGAGAGTAGCCCTTGTAAGATAATTTTCTCACGGGCATTTGCTCACCACATTGTGGGACCCCCTTTCAGGTACATGGGGTGTACAGGGAGACGACGCTCCGACGAGGCCGTGATTATGAAGAAGGTCGACATGTGACCTTAATGTATGTAAAAGAATTGAGTAAATTATTTAAGTTATTGTATAAATAGTTGGATATGTAATTATGGTAAGAGGGCCATGATCGAAGCTCTTATGGTGGCATCATTAATTGTTGAAATTTCATATTTTTGATTTAAATGAATGAATAGTCCTGATGAGGACGTATTGAGATGATCTTAGATGTAAACTATATTAGAACAAGCTAGTTTTAATATATATTCTGTATAAGAGTGTTGAAATAAACTCTTATGGATTTTTGTTATATAGGTTGTATGTTGGGTAGAGCTTTCCGAACAAAGGAGACTTTGCCCGATTTTTTTGTAGAAATATGGATCACGATAAATATGACACAACCATGTGGTATCGGGTAACACACAAAATCTGGAATTTCCACGAGGTTGACGGGTTGTCAGGACCGGATACGAAGTGTCGCAGTCAGGACCCCGGGATAGGGGTGTCACGGATTGATCTATGATGAAAGCCCAGACAACTACATCAAACTATAAGGGTGAAATTGGTCCAAAAAAGTAAAAAATTATATCAATTCATGACTCAACCTATAATCCTAAATATGCGTTACCTTCTTCAGTTAAATGTAAGGATTACATGTTTTTTAAATTGATTTTAATTAGTATAATGTATCGATATGTTGTAATTGATAATGATTTATAGTTTTTAAGATGTTTAAAGGGGGATGGAGGAGAAGCTAGACATTGTGAATTTTTAGCCAGTATCTTTTGATAAATCAAACAAAAATATGATTTTTTTCAATCATAACCTCCATGTAGTATTTTGTTTGTATCATCAATAACAAAGTAATTTTGATGAAGCACTTCTTTATGACAAATTTTTCATACAGAATATCACTATTAATCATATCGAGGACTAATGCAAGTTAATTTATCTATAACTTCAAGCGTAAACGGGAATTCCGATTTACGAAAAAATGTGAAATGGTAATTTAGTCAAAACCGAAATTTTTTTCTAGATCTCGGATAGCCAGAAGCGGACTTCACCGTTGGAATCGTCTGTGAAATCTAGCTACCCACGTCGAATTTAAGTCGATTTTCGAGGCAGTCAATTTCGTATTTCCGATGGCCAGAAGTGTCGGGTGCCGTAAAACGGCTTGTGAGAGACATGTGATGTGACAAAAGTCATCTACTACATGTACCCATGTGACACATGTTGCATGATTAGTGAGATGATGGAGATGAATGACTTAGATTAAGCCATGTGTCAAAAATCCAAACTAAGGACAAGGATGAAATTTTTGGAAAGTTTAAATGAATAAAACAAAAGATGAATAGTTTTCTTCTTCAATTGAAGAACAAATCGTGCAGTGAGTGGGAGATTTAGATTTTAGAGAGAGAAAGTGTGACTTCTCTCTATATTTCCCAGCGTTCGGACCGTTGGTTCTCTTCGGGCCAAGAAGCAAAGCTGTTCTACGTGACAAGGGCTACGCGTGGACACCGGTTTTGTAGAGTTCCGACAACTCCAAGAGGTAGGAATCTTTTCCTACTTGGTTTATTCTTTGGCTAAGAGCCATTTTATGGATGAGGATTTGTAGAGGCCTGGATGGCCGTGTTATCGATCTCAAAATCTTTTAACCGAGTGAAGAAATCCCTACTTGGGTGGTACGTGAGCAGTCTTGACCAGGGGTTTCAACTTATTTCACGTGGTGTTTTGTGATTTTTGTGTAGTTTAGGTGATTTAAAATGAATTGCTTGATTGGTTAATTAGCCCATGTGAGCTAATTTTGGTGTTATTGATTGTGAATTGAATAACATGATTTATGTGGATTAATTTTGTTAATATATACATGTAAAATATATTAGCATGAATATTTTGGAAATGAAACATAATGCATTCCATATGCATCAGGCACCACGACTGGTAGAGTGTGAGTGCATGACTTGAAAGAAAATAAAGAAAATGAAAACGGTTGTGAAGAAAGGAATTTCAAAAGGAAGATTTTCGAATAATTGCCTTGGGAGGCGGTCGATAGTTCATCTCGGACGGACCCATGATTGTTCGGAATAATTATCCAGCAATTCGCCTCGGAGGAGTGAGTCAATATGTTACGAGGCTTCCGGTGAGTGTGTTTTCAAAGAAAAAAAGCTTTTATTTTGGCGTATTTTTTACTCGCGTTGACTTAGGCATGTGTGAGGGGAGTGGGTGAGGACTCGAGACATGGGATTGGGCATGTAGACATTCAAGGCAGGATCCATCTATTTGTAGTGTGTTTATTTTCCACGTGACATGTGCACTTAGTGGGAGTAACCATGTAGGAAATTATCACTACTAGGCATTGCTCCTGCATCGAGGATCATTATTTTAGGTACGGGGGAGTGTCTGAAGAGGGCCTTGATCACTAGAGGCCGCGTTTTTAGAAGAAAGCTAGGTTGTGGCTTTGATATTCTATTTTGTAAAACTTGTATTAAAACTCTAAATTTTGATATATGTTTTTGTGATGCCCCAATTCCCGAGGGTCCGTTGACAACATGTCAATCCACAGAATACTCGTGGATGTCGGGTAACCCGATACCACTCATGAAAATCGGGCGGAATCTCTCCTTTGTGCGGGAGCTCTGCAAATACGCAACATGTCCCAATCATATGGCAACCTGTTCCAATATTTTAGAATCGACCACATCGGGTCCACGTGCGAGTAAGAATGGCCACTTGGGCCCATACAACAATACTCACAAAATTACATCAACTATATACCAATAGTTCGGGGTGCAAATCACTCTTAATTCAAAACATATATTAAAATTTAAAATTCTAATAAATGTTATACAAATTTCATGTCAAGCCACAAGTCGTCATCCTGTACACTCCCTGTACCTAAAATAGTGATCGCTCGACAGGGTGAGCAATGCCCAGTAGAGATAATTTCCTACATGAGTTCCTCCCCACCTAGTGCACATGTCATGGCAAACAATTACCTCAAGCAAATGTGATCCTACTTGAATGTCTACATGCTCAAACCCATGTCTCGAGTCCTCACCGACTCCCTCACACATGCCTAAGCCCAAAATGCGAGAGAAAATGGTTTCAAAACAAAAGCTTTTTGTTCTCGAAAACTTACTACCGGATTTGGTAAAATTTATTGGACAACCCTGGGGAGAATGCGTTTGGATAACCTCGAAAAACAGATTAAAATTTGGAAACTCACTCAGATGGATTGTTGGACTGTCACCCCTTTAATTCTAAGGAAGAATGTTTAAATGAAATTCCTTTAACAATATTTTCCTTTTATTTTCTTTCATGTCATGCACTCCTCCTATCATTCTGGGTGCCTTTAGTGCATATAAGATAAACTATCAATCGACAACTCATGCTAATATATAAAACATGTATACATTAACATAATTAATTCACATAATTCATGTTATTAAGTTCACATCAATAACACCAAAATTAACTCACATGGCCTAATTAACAAATACAAGCAATTCATTTTGAATCACTCAACAAAACAAAAATCACACCACGATCACGTGTGATGAACCCTCGAGAGTTCGGCATTGTTCACACGTACGCTCAGGGATCTTCGCTCGGTTCAAGTATTTTGAGACCGAAAACACGGCTAATTCAAGCCTCAGAATATCCCTAACCATTCACATGGCTCTTAGCCAAAGAATAACACAAAGTAAGGAGCCCTACACACTCAGGTTATCGGAACTCCACCAAATCGAGTGTCACGCTTAGCCCACCGCCCGCATGGGAACAACTTTGCTTCTTGGCACATGACGACATTTGTTCGAGCGTGGGAAATCTAGAGAGAAGTAGCTCTCTCTCTCTCTAAAACTGAAAACCCAAGCTATTGCACGTTTTTGGCTTTCTATTTGGAGAAGAAAACTATTCCCTTGTCTTATTCTCATTTAATCTTTTCATTAATTCCACTTGTGTCCCTCATTTAACTATTGATTTTTTGACACATGGCAATCAAGCCATTCATCTCCGTCATCTCACCTAATCATACAACATGTCACATGGGTACATGTAGTAGGTGACTTTTGTTACATCACATGTCTCTCACAAGCCGTTCTACGGCACCCGACACGGTGCCTCGAAACGTCAAATTCATTGTCTCGAATTTGATGAAATTAGGCACTACAGAATAAGCGGAGTTTACCCTACGTTACCTACTACACGTTTTTGTAGGTAAAAATAGAAAGGTTCTTAGATAATTACCTACAAATTCTTGGGAAATATGTTTTCCAACAATTCACATTACAGATATCTACCATTTACCTACTAATATTACCTACAAAGCTATTTAGTCGGTAAATATGAAACATTTTAGCGCGAGATATTCGACAACTTACTACAATTTACCTACTAATATTTACCTAATGCTATTTGGTAATTAAATATAGCGAAATTTTTATGAATATTCACGAATAAATGTACACTTAATTTACCTTCTTATATTTATGATTCCATGATTACCTATTTGATTTGTTGTGGGTAAAATTCAAAAAATATTTTTTATTTCTCATTAGTTTTACCTCTTTGTCTTGTTTTGCAGTGAAATATATATTTTCAAATTATTTTGTTAAGTAGTTCCTACTAGGTTTTGTAGGTAAATGAAATATTTAAAAAACAATAATAAAATTATTTTCATAATAATTTCCATTTACTCTATATTATTTTGTAAATAAAAAATTTAAAATCAATTAATTATTTTAGTAAAATGATTCGAACTCATTTACGATATATTTTTCATATCATATAAAATTCATATAATTTAAAAAATCATTAAATTTTATTAATTAAGTCTTAAAAATCATTTGATATTTTTGTTTCGGGCTGTTTTTCTATGGGAAATTACTCATACTCTTTACAGGCCAGTAATTCGTGTATTTGTCCAATAAGAAGAAGTGCAATGGCTTCTTCTAGGGACAGTAGCGGGAGGAGGGAGGTGTGGTTTTAGGGCCAGGGCGGCCCCATCTGACCTTAACGTTTATTATTTTCAATTCTGGCCTGCCATATTTTGGTTGATTTTGTTTTTTATTTTTTATTTTTCCTCTTTATTATTTTATTATATTAAAATTAATATATTTCAAAATAAAATAAAACAATTATGATTTTTTTAATTATTTATTAAAAAAATTACAATAATAATTATTATTTATATTAAAGTATAAAATAAAATAATAATAAGAAAATATTTTTAAAATATAATTAGGGCGGAATTGGGAATTAGAATAATAATACGAGACGTCCCAAACTTGTCTCGAATGTGAAATAAGCATGAACCCATTAAAAACTTTGATTACAATTAAACTAAACCCGTCCTATTAAAGGCGGAGCGGGAACCTGAAATAGTCCGTCCCGTTGCCATCCCTATTCACTACCTAATGTTAAAAACAAAACAACAACCTTGTCTGTATTAAGTACTGTGAGCACTAAGCTCAAAAATTTTATTCAACATTAAGTAAGAAGTCATTTTAATAAACTTTATTTATTTAGGTAAGCAATTTCTTCCCTATTAATTTTGTTATTCCTCCCTCCCTCTCATTTTCCCCCTTTCCTCCTCTTTTCCCCAATTTCCCCCTACATTTTCCCCCTTCTTTGATCTAGGAATTGACCTATTTTCTACGTCCCCACACACTCCTCCTATCTCATTTCTATCGAGACAAAAGAATGCCCCCTTCCCCCTCCACTCTCATTTTTCACGCTGCAACCTTATATACCTCTCAGAACATTTCACAACATTCCCCCCTCCCCTTCCCGTTGTGAGAGCACATTAAACTTCCATAACATCACACCATGGCTCCGGATCAGCCTCCCATCATGCCAGATGATTTTGACTCTTTTCTGCAGGTTTTGCTGGTGGCCACTCATTCTGACCGGATCAGGTTAGGTGGCCAAAGCGCTTAACACAGGGGAACTTCAAATTAGGGCCTTGAGTCTTCGACGAGTGGATGGAGCATCAGACATAGAATTAGATGGATCTACGAATGGGTTGGTCGGCCGGTTTTTGTTCTCGGGGTTTTGGTATTTGATGCGCGTGATCGTGCGCGATGTTTCTCATCCTGTCAAGGCCAGTTAGTTGCACTCGGGGTTCGCGAGAGCTAAGAGGTCGGGCTTATACGGAGTTCTGATCAAAAATTAATGGTTATGCGAGCTTGGTTCCTCAAGCGTCGATCGAATCTAAGCCCGGTGAAGGCGTGCGGCGTTCTGTGTTGCGCCGTCACGGGAAGCCGGGCTAATTTGTTGTCTGCGTGTAAGGTTGAAATCGGTATTGGTTTTGGATGATTCACTCAGATTCCAGGAGGACGGAGTTCAATGAAGAGAAATTATCAGTGATTTGAGTTTCTTGCGTCAAGTGTTTTGTTTTATCCGATCGCGTTTGATTTTTTTTTGTATTAAACGAAAGATCTAATTACGTAATTGCTCTGTTTGATTTGGTTTTTCTCTTATTTTATTTCATACATGATTGATTTTGTTTTTCATTAGGCTTTGTTTGTTTTGGAGTTTAATTGAGTTCATCACAAGTTTGAAGCTAATCGCGGCACATTCCCTTTTCTGTTGTTTGATGCTTGAGAGAAGAGTTGTTAAAAGACTTTGTGTACCTTTATTTTTCTTTTATTATTATTTTTCTTTTTAACTTCTAGAATATATTGTTTTGTTCCTGGCTACTTGTATCATGATGTAAAGAATAAATTCATCTTAAGAAAGAACAAAAACTGTAAATTTGTCTAAGAGTCTTTCCGCTAAATTCCTTAGGATGCAGATGTTAGGATTTGTTTGCTTGAAGATTTATTGGTGTAGGCCATTCCCATGTTAAAACAAGTTGTTAAGTAAAAAGAATGCTTCTTGGCTTGTGAGGATGGCGGAGGTTTCATAAGAAAAGAATATCCTTAGTGGGCTTTGTTTCCTATTCTATTCTAATATTTCGGTCTTTGTTCATTTGAGGTTGTGCACTAAGTGGGCCTTGACAGAAAAAAGACTGCTTGTAAAAGTGTATGTTATTTTTCATATAGGAGCTTTCGGATCATTAATCATGTGTGATTATTAAATCAAAGGAATAATATTTAGATGACTCATCATTTTGGCAGAACAGTGCCTTTTAACGTTTCTTTGTCTAATAATCGGACAGGGGTGGACTCATCATTGTAAACTCAATTTAGGAAGTCTGGTTTTGCGAGCCCTCGTCATGTATAGGCAATGGATGAAAAGAATCAAAACTATTGAACCCCACCATGCTACTTCTTAATCAACCAAGTCTAATCTTTAAAAATTAACACCAGTGTTATTAACGAGTGCAGTTCTAATGTTTTTTTGTCTTTGTTGATATCTTTCATGGAGTTCTTTACAAAATATTTCACCTTTGAATGCTAATCTAAAAAGAAATGAAAAGAAAATGTGTTAATTTTTTATTAATTTTATACAGTATAAACACATATATGGGAGGCATTCTCACATTTTGGGATTTCAATGAGATATTCATAGTTTCTTTGCTATTTTGCTTAATCCCGATAGGATGCTAATCACTAATTACAATTATTTGGTTTATGTGCAATTTCAGATTTTCATTTATCATCCTTTTTGCTTGGTTAAAGATGATGTTTCTATCAGCAAAGTCTGGACATTTTGGTTATCTTCTCATTCAAAGTTTCAAGCTTTGGACCCGAAGAGTTAGATCTTTGCCTCTTTTAGTGAGAATGGAATTGATTTCTGTTCTATTACGTAAATTTCTATTCTATTTGTTCATTTTGAAACTAATTTCTCTAAAAAAACGAGAAAAAAAAATCAGAATGCCAAAGAAATATTAATTTGTAGGGATATTCTTTAATATGACATATGTTAAGGTTTTCTATACATTAAGATTAGGTTAAATATATGTGAAGGTTTCTTGATGCATTTAAAGATTAGGTAAATATATATGAAGGTTGATCCACTATTCCTATCAATGTTATATTCGGTATATGTTAAGATTAGTATAATATATATGTTTATTTGATATGATGATCTAAGGTTGCATATAGGTTATACTAATAAGCTGAACCTATGACCAAAATATTATGTGCAAATTAAACCTGTTATCGAATTAAATACATAATTAAATTAAGGTTGGTTCATATAAGTCAAGGTTTTTTTAATAGTATATTAAAGTTTGATCAACATGAGTCAGGATCGATAAAAAAAAGTATTATTTCAATATAATTTCTAGTTTAATGGAAAATGAATCTGTTATGCAAACTTCAGAATTTCCCCTTAAAATAATAGTAAAGTCTTCCCCTAATTCCGCTCCAAATTGTTCTAATTAATAAAATAATAATAATATAGTAATCAAATAATTGTTTTCCTCTATTTTACTACACTTTCTATAGCCAAACAGAGTAAACAAAAAATGAGTAGGTTTTATAAAACCCAAACTCGATTCCCTTCTTTATACGCCCACGAAAAAAAAAATAGAAAAAGAAAAACCCCTTTTAAAGAATTACACCTAATTTAATTCAAAGTTTCAATGTATTATATTTCCTTCCTCACTCTACAAAGGAATTAGGAGAATTTTTCTCATCAATGGTTAAAACATGTCATTCTTGTAGTAATATATGGCGTAAAAATGATTGATGAAATGTGGTCTAAGCTTCTAGAGTTTTCAAGAGCATGGGAATTGACTGGAAATATGAGATCAAATCGTCATTGGATGTTTACAGAATCAGCAATGATGGCACCATTAACAAGGGATTTGTTGATGAGGTTTGAAAATTTATTAGTTTGCTTTGTCAATTGGGAGTGATGAATGTAAGAGAGATAAGATGTCGTGTAGGAAGTGTCATAATCGAAAGTTCAAACTTTGGAAGAAGTGAGATTACATCTTTTAGAAAAGGATTTATTGTAGATTATTATGTATGGGATAAACATGGGGAACAATATGTGCATGCTACCTCTACAGAATTTTGAATGTAATATTCATGAAGAAGGTGGATACATAATCTAGTAATCCATATAAACAGCGATAATCGATGCGAAATTGAACTTTGATTTTAATGTAAAAAAGTATGGAGGAGTACCTAATCCCCTTTGCACAAAGTTTTATGATATGTAATGCGGTTGATGAAAAATTATGGATGGTTGTACTAAACATTCTCAAAGAATGTCATCGGTTACGATTGTTGCATATGAAGTGAACTTGTTTTCGAGGAAAGATGCTTTGATGATTTCCTCCAGATTTTACAGAGGTGTTACGGAGGGATAACAAAATGGTCGATAATTTTCTGAACAAAGGGGTTAGTGTAGGGACTTGGTCTTCAGTAGAAAAGTTGATTGCAAAAATTCTTTATTAGCGATATATTGGGGTGAAGATGCGACTTAAACGAAGAATTACAAATTTTGTAACCATCCTCGATTAATCATGAGACTGAAACCAAACAAATATATTCCACACAAGATGATATATTACTTCCCTTTAAGTCCTAGGTTACACCGATTATATCTTGGGCTTACTTGACTGCACATATGCGATGGCATGATGAGCACCAACGGGATGTTAACTGTCATCATCGCCGGTCTGAGCATGGAAGCATTTCAACCGCCACATCACTTCATTTTCTTGTGAATGTTGCGTATGAGATTGGGATTATTATGCTGATGGTTTTCAACCATTTGGTCAATCACGGACAACAATACCGTCATGGCGAGTAATAGTTACTCCACACAATTTGCCACCATGGATGGCAATATGAAGGAAACATATGTTTCTTATAAGTATTAATTGTACAGCGGCTCAACGTCCTAAGCCAAGATTGATGTTTTCCTGCAACTGATTGCGGAAATTAAAGCAACTTTAGGATGTTGGTGTTTGGCTTATGATGTTTCGGAGCGGAACTTTCCAATGAATTTGCTCTCATGGACTATTATTGATTTTTGCTTGCTGGTACTTTTACGGTTAGAACCATTGGAAAACACTCTATCATATTAGCGTGGAGCATTCACAATCATTTACATTTGACAGTGGTCGAAAAACATCTTGGTTTGACAATCATCGAAGTTCTCACCCATGAACATCCTTTCAGGCGCAATAAGAATGCTTTCATAAAAAATAGAACTGAGATGTCAGCAGCACCACCTATAAAGACCGGTGCCCCGGATTTTTACGAAATAGATAACTTCGGGTAGGAAGAGTGATTGATGTGATGTTGTTGAGGTTAATAGGGTAATATGCAAGACATGTGGTTGGAATAAACGAAGTATCTTTTGGGAGTTGCCATATTGGAGTTCAAATCTCATTAGACGTAATCTAGATGTCATGCATATCGAGAAGAATGTGTTTAACACGGTGTTGGACATTGAAGGAAAAACTAAAGACAATGAGAAAGCGGAAGACATAGAAAGGTTATATCGAAGGCATGAGTTCTGGAAAGGGATGAAGCAACGAGGCAAATTTCCCAGCGTCTTATGTAGATAAGAGCGAGAAAATAAGTTTTGTGCGAATGGGTGAAAAACTGAAATTTCTGATGGGTATGCTTGAATATGGGACGATGTGTAGACATGAAGGAGATAAAGTTGTTTGGGATGAAGCCATGATTGTCAATATGTTATGCAGAAACTGCTTCCATTGCATTTAAGTAGGCTCCTTAGACCGAGTAGCCTTGTAGCTTTTCACAGTGATCTTTTTTCAAAGACTTAACATCAACGACAATTATAGTAGCAAACATGGAAAGACTTGAAAGAGATATGTCAATTATAATTTGCAAATTCGAATGTATATTTCCTCATGGATTCTTCGATTCTATGGGCATCTTCCGATCGCACATATAAGACAAGAATTGCTTGGACACAGTACTGATATAGTTGGATGTATCCTTCGAAAGAGTGATAGAGTAATTTAAATTAATATTTTACAATATATTAAAAATGGAATACTTATGTATTTCTATGCATATATGTTGATATAGATTTCTTGGACATGAAAGAATGTCAATAAACCAGCAAAGGTGGAAGGATCAATTTGTAATGCATGCTTAGTAGAAGAAGCATCGATTTTGTTCATATTATTTTGAGCCACACGTGTACACAAAAGCTCGAAGAGTACCTCGTAATGATGATGATGGTGATGTTGAAGAGGTTGTAGGTAATATTTCAATATTTTCTCATTCTGGCCGACCATTTGGACGATTGAAAACAAGGAGGTTATCTGATATTGAGTATGATCTTGCCTGAGCTTATATTTGTTGAATTGTGAATGTTGAACCTTATATCAAGTAAGTGTTTTAAAATTTTAATACTTATCATTCATAACTTATTAGTTGTGGATGTCTAAGTATTCTATAATTTGATTAGAATATACATTGATGAAATACAAAACAACGAATCGGGCATCCATAGTGAGCTTGATGAGGCTTGGCATTTTCAAAGTGGTTAAGGAATATAACCAGTAGTGAAATTTTATTTCTATTAATACCAAGTTCATTACTTATATTTCAAAATTAACTAGTTGTATGTTTAATAGGCACGCCATAATATCATCAACAATGAGTTCATCGAAGATCTTGCAAAAAAGAGCCCTTCTGCACAGTTGAATCCTTATCCAATGTATTTTTATTGTGGTTACAAATTCCATACTAAATCACATGGATGTCTGATCAACCTCAAATAGTGGAGTTTGCATAAAAGAGACAAATTCTAGTGATAACGAGATTCAATTTACTATGGCAAAAATGATGGGTTTTGAGGTTGGAATATCGGGGCGCAGTGCGCGCCCGTACTCGCCCCGAGTTTGAGTGGTTTTGATCCCTCACGTAGTGGGATGAAGTTCATAAACAGTATCCTACACAGTAGATGTCAACCTCAAGAGGCTAATAGTATGAACCTTTTATTCTTGTCATTACAAGCTACACAAGTTTGTATGTCTCTTATCCTAGCTTAAAGAGACCTGCAGAATGCGATTGGGTAGCTGTTTGCAAAGATTAAAGCTACAGGCTAATGGTGGATGTTCCTCATCTTTGTTGAAGGAAGACTAGTAGATGGTAACTCAACATTGAAGATGAGCCATTTAATTTACAACATTTGACATCGAATCCGCGATTGATGAATCAGGTCCATTGAATGATGTAAATGGGGATCTTGTTCAATAGTTGATGATGAATCTGAAATTTGGATGACCCGTACTTAGTCGAATTAGAAGATGAAAGTGAAGATGAATATGTAGGCGATGGCGGTGATTAGAAAGAGCATTCACAACGGTTTTGTATTGTTTTAGTTTGTATTAACGGTGTTTTGTAGAAATCTTAATGGTTGATGTTGAATATTGCTATAATAAATCATTGTGATTTCTGAATTATGATGTTTATAGAAATTTAAATTGTTGATATTGATATTGTTACAATAAATAAATGGTATTTGTTTTTCTTATGAGTGCCATATTTATTTAATAACCTTAACTTGCTCACATTTTTGTTTACATCTTTATGGTTCATTGAAGACATGGTTAAATCTCTATGACCAAAGAGAAGAGCACAGTCACAACCATCTCATCATTGATTCAATCGATGTCTGATCTTCGTACGCCCATAACAACGATTACCCTCTCTCCATATAGAGTCATGACCATAAACCAACTTCTTGCACTATCGCATATAGAGTCATCAGGTGCATCCCAACCTCTTTGCTGTTCCACTGCAAGTCATAACCTCACTGACTTGCGCTCGCCCATCTGACTTCCTGGCTTTTTACACGACACCTACGGATGTACACCTATTCACGGACCTACAAATTCTTCTTCATACTTATGAATCTGGGACAGCTCAAATCGTACCCCTTGTGCGTCTGAAATAATATTAAGTAATATATGAGTCTTACATTTTGTTAATTGTGAATAATATTTAAATAGAATATTATTTTATGATTTAGAGCCATCTGGAAGAATCTCCGCATAATGAGGAAGGCTTTTGAGGAAAATATTGATCTTGAAAGAGACAAATGGACTAAAATGGAAGACCATTTACGAGAAATTAAGGCTTTTATACTCAATTTCAGGTAATAAATGCTAGGTTAACTTATTTTAAGTTTTATTTTAGCATGTGTTAGTTGGAGGAAAAAAAAAGATTAGCAAACCCCTCTTGCATAGAATTATGATTTAATTGTATATAATTTTGATTATAACATAGAATTGCCTGTGCTTGAAGTATTCATGTGGGACAGTACAGTGATGAACTAATCAAATAGCATGGGAAAGTGTGTGTGATATCGGACATGATATCGAGAGATAAAAAGGAAAGGAAGAAGCGAACTTCATTGATCCGGATTTATAGGAGATGGCGGTGTTACTGGACACAAAGCAAAGATTCATGAAAGCGTGCTCTAAGAGCAGCGAGAGTGCCGAAGGCAGCAGACGAGGAATGGACATGACTCCTGCTTTGGAGCCACGCTCACTCATTATGACCATAGAGCAAACCTTGGCCATATTAAGAACTAGTTTTTTAACTCTTTTGGCTATAATTTGTTTGGTCCTTTGTCATAGTATAGATAAGGAAAGATTACATGTAGTGAGAAAATAGTCCATATAGGATGGACTTGGTATATATCCATTGGAGAGAAGGTCAATACCTTTGGGTACTGTTCCTTTGATGGAATAAGATTATAACATAATTGTGAAATGCTTTAATGAAAATTGAGAGATTTGTGTGTCACGCTACCTGTGGCATAACCAACACTTATTTTGTTTGTTTGATTCACGAGTGCATATAATTTCTATTATAGTTTTGTTTGGCGTACTAAAAAAAATGCAGGGAACAAAAGGCATACCATATAATATTGAATTCGAATACTATCAAAGTGATTCTCCTATATGCGACTAATGGGAATATCATAAACATTAAGAGTCCCTTTATTTTTCGGCTGGAGTGCCCGTCAGCTCTCTCCTACCTCTTTGTTTCACATACTTAATGAACATATAGTTCAAGATTAAATTATATAGAATACTATGTCTCATTTCTCAAAGTGTTTGTGATGTTTGGGCAGGTGGTTGTTTGGTGTTTGTGATTACTTTTCTCATGGTGATTGTGATGTTGGGTAGTTTTGTTGTGTGTTGTTGGAAAGGATGACCCTAATGTGAAGTTGTGTGTTGTTGTGTATTTTGTTTCGTTTTGGACTAAGGATCTTCATTTTGGAAGCATTTTAGAATTTTTAATAGATTGTAATTTTTTTTAATCTTGTAAGACCATAATCTTCTAAGCATTGTAGGGTGAATTTTTTAATGAAAGCGATAAATTCTCATCAAAATCCCTTCTCTATTTGTTGGCTTAATTTCTTGGTTTGTAATGAGTTTCTATATTTATGTATATTTAGGCTCATAAACTTAGGCGTCATCCCACTTTGCACGAGCTATTTGTGTACTTACACAGGTGATGGTAAGACATTTGTTGATAAGAAGTCAAGAGGCGCATAAATGTAAGTTAATTAATTTGATTAATGTATGACTTTCTTAGACTTACCTTATTATGATAATCTAATTAATTTAAATTTTACTAGGGATGCTCAGTCACAGGAATGCGATTAACACAATCTGATGAGACAATAGATGAGAATAGCATGTTTTTTGGATATTGTGGGTGGAAAACAAAGGAATACGAGTTTATGGTCTTGGGTCCCCCAAGCTGGTAATTATGGACTAATTGGTGTCTACTTCAGCCTGGCGTCCCTTTTCCTCAACAAAATGAAGAAGAAATCTGAAACTACGAGAGAGCTTCCTACTTGAGGCAGTGTAAAATTGAAGCCTATCACATTTGTCTGGCATATGGATGAAATGTCAAGAGCTCAACAACCACCACTAGTCCCTACTCGATCTTATTTCGGCCAGTTCATGATGATGATCACAGGATGATGACGATGGCGATGACAACAATACAATTCCAAAGTAAGTATCTATTGTTGTCTCAAGTTTGATCTATCATGTTATGCGGCTATCAACCACATTTATTATTGCCACTTTTATTTTATGTAAGACTATGCTTTAGAGTGCACTTTCTAGTTATATTTTTGTAATTTGAATATTTTAATTGCACTATTATTGTCATTTTATTACAATTTTGAATCAAATATTAAATACTTTATTGTAAATTTATTACATTTTATCGAGTTGCGTTAAATTAAAATTAAATATCATGAGAAATATACATATTATTTTAAATTTTTCTTGATTACCTACTAAAAATATAAATGAATGGATTGTACCCAGCAGTTACCTAAAGTATAATATGAATATAGGAAATTATTATGACGGATTACCTACTAAAAGTATGATAAGATGAAATTGTATAAAATGAGGATTACCTACTAAATATAAATGAATGAAATTATTAGTAGTTACCTAATACAAGTATAAATGAATGAAATTATTACCCTCTGATTACGAAACAACTTTACCTACTAAATTGGCAAGTGAGCAATAACACCTCAGATTACCAGTAATGCAGCAACTTCTGTGAGGTAAAATTACCTGCGATTGTACCTCTACAGTATAGCGGTCACTAAATTTTCACAACATTACCTACAAAGCAATGAGTAGGTGAAGTAGATTTCCCAGACAAAATGTGACATGATATTACCTACCACTTACCGACTAATATTGTTGTAGGTATTACCTACTATGCACTTTTGTAGGTAATTATTTTAAACGGAGATATTACCTACAATGGTGTTGGTAGGAAATTGTAGTAGGTAAACTGGATTACCTCCAAAATTTCAATGATTACCTACTGAAATGTTCAGTAGGTAAACTGTTAATTTCTTGTAGTGGACGTGGTAGGTAGATTTCGTGAGACGATTCCAATGGTGAAGTCTGTTTCGTCATCCGAGATCTAGAAAAATTTCGTATTTTGACCGAAATTATCATTTTGCCCTTTTTTAGAAAATTGGATTTTCTTGGGGTTTCACGGTTTTGGTTAAGAGTAATGTAACAACTCTTAAACTATTATAATATAGTTAATTTATTTATTTGTAGTATTGATGCGCTGGGCCTAAGTGGCCATTTTTTACTCTCCGTGGACAAGACATGGGTCATTGGCAAATATTGGGACATGTTATACCTTGGGGTGAGCTCAGTACAAAGGAGACTGCCCTTGATTTTAGTGAAGTGGTGTGGTTTTGGCTCCACAGTATTATGTGGAGTTGACGAGGTTGTCTGGCAGGGCACACCCTGATTGCTGGGGCGTCACATCCAGCCACGGGTTATTAAACAGCAAGATATCTATGTGATAATATAATCCAATTCTATGTATGGAAGTCGTTTGATGATGCCTTTTTAGGAAAAAAAAAAATTTCATGGGGAAAATGGTTTAGATTATAGTTTGATTATTAATGGCCATTATAGGCATGAAAGAATTTGATTTGAATAATCTGAGGTTACAAAGAAAAAAACAATGGAACCGGGTTAAAAATACTCTTTTTACTAGTCATGATAGTATATTAGCTAGTTATGATAGTACATTGATATGCACTACCATAACTACTATCATAACTACTAAATGTATTACCATAACTAGCCAATGAGTTCTTTTTAACTTGATCCACAATTATTGGCTTCCTGGCAACTTGAACCACCTAAATCAAATTCTTTATGCTTTATGTACATTAATAATCAAATTGATAACTGAATAACTTTCCTTTTTCTCACTAGGGTATCCTATTAATTTATATAGACTAATGAGGTGAAATTATTGAGTAACTTTCAGCCACTGGTTATTAAGCAACAAAGATGGCTGTCTTTCATAATATAGTCAACTCCATATTGCCAATTGGTTATTGAAGAAAATAATCAATCTATAGGTTATCAAAAAATTATATTTAGTTAATTACATATGGATTATTCTCAAGGTAAAAATTTTGTAGGTACATTACATAAATGAAATATTAAAAAAATATTATGTCATTTATCATTATCATACTTGGATAAGACAAATGGATTCATGTAAAATTGAAAAAAAATATTTATTTGAACATAGAAAAGATATGGAAAAGATATTATATGAATAAAAATGTGGATGATGAATAGAATTTGTCAAAATGACGAAACAGTTCAATTAGAGGCATAATATCATGATTAATTTTGAAAATATCAATTAAGTGCATATTTCTTTAAAATTATTATTCTATAATATTATTAGATGATTTTTAAATAGATAAAATTATTTAAAAAATATTAATTAAGAATATGTTTCTTTAAAATTCTTATCTATAATTTTATAGATAATTGAGATACAAATGAGGAATACTAATCAAGGAAGGAAAGTTTATAATTAAAAGAACCCCATATCAAGCAAGTTCTCTATTTTATTTATTTATATTTGAATGATCAACAATTATAAAAGCAATTGCATTGATAGTCCCCTTTCCCATTGTCTACACAAACACCATTTCCATTATGTTGTTGAAGGCAACTTGCCCTGCAAGATGCCAGATTGCATCCAGTTGGGCTCAGCACCACCAAGCACCTCTTTGCCTCAACCTCCTTCAGCACCACTCCTTTTTTAACAAAAAGAAAAAAAATTTAACAATAAGTATCCGAAACGAAGTAAATATAGGCTATATTCTCTTAATTTTTTTTTTAAAAAGAAGAAAAATAGTTGCATGATACCGTCCATATACATACATAATATGAACTCAAAATCTTTCTATTTTCCTACCAAACAATACATAGGAAAAAAAAAACTAAAATATGGAAGTGGCAAACACAATATCTCTTACGAGAATGTTATAGGAAGCAAACTTGGTGATAATTTCAAATGGAGCAACATTAATTAAATTAAAAGATGAATTCATAAATCTTTAATTAGTCTTAGATATCATATTCTATAGAAAGATAAATATGAAAAGAGTTTAAAATTATTGGGTTTATATCCCAAAAAAGAAAAAAGCAAATAGATTATTTATATTATAAAATTTTAAACTAATATTGAATGTAGAGAGAAAAAGCTAGATAAGAAGAAACAATTTGAACTCATTCAAGAAAAAAGAAAAATTTAACTATCATTAATAGATGCAATATTTCATTATCATAACATACTATATATCATAAAAGGAGCACACGTTTCGCAATGTATGAGAAACAATTACATTACATGTATTGTGCATTTTAAAAAATAATAATTCCATTCTAATATAATTGTTAAAGTAATAATGCCTGAAGAGACCAATAAAGCATGACTAAGATGCAATAGTAGAAGACTTCATCCTTGAAAAGATTAGTCTGCTTCTCTATTTTATATGCCAATATATATATATATATACAACTTTTTTTACATAAATAGATATAGAGAAGATTGTGATCTTATATAAAAACTATACATGCTAAGAAAATTAAAATAATTAATGTAGGAGTACAACACCAATTTTAGACTTTTATGCTTATTATAGAAGAATCCATCAAATTATTATTTTTTTCCTCCCAACCTACACCATTCAAATAAGAATTTTAATCCTGTATCTAAATATTTCATCACAATCCATTTTTCTTTTAATTTTTCCTATTTTTCCATTGTATTTCATGATTTTTAGAATTAGTACGAACATTAAAGCTGAAAAATTAAAATTTTGTTTAAAGATATGGAGAAATTTAGATCCAATATAAAAACTATACTTGCTAATAAAATATAACAATTAATGTTGGTACATGTAGACCACCAATTTTATCATTTTTATGCCTATTATAGAAGAACCCATCAAAACATTCTTTTTCTCATCTATACCATTCAAATGAGAATTTTAACACTTGTATCTAAATCCATTTTTTCCTATTTTCTTCTTTTTTTTTCATCCTTATTTACTCTAATATTTTAGAACTAGAACAACGTTAAACTAGAAAAATTAATAATTCATGGTTTTTTGCTAAAGCTATGGTAAAAATTAATAATTCATATGTATTATGAAATCAATTTTTTTTTATATTTTATAATTCATGAATTTACTATATCAAAATATTTATAAAAATAAATATAAAAAATATTATATTTAATTTAGCGAGTAGATATATTATTTATAATATATAGATATGATATAAGAAATTTTTGTAATATTGAGACTTCAAATAAAAATAGCTAATACAAATATGTTTATTTTTACTTATAGTAGAGACTTGATTATCTATAAATTTAATTAAAATAAAATTTTCATTAGTAATACCGATAATTGCTAATCATAACATATAGAATCGAAGTATTAAAACTAAAAAAATGGGGAATATGTGACTTAAATAAGAAGAATTAGTTAAACAATTGTTAAGTTTTAAAAAAGCTTCTTATATTTGGTTGAAAATTTATCTCCTCAGCTGCTGCAGTCCTTTGAGTCACTAAAATGTTTTCAGAGCTTTTTCTGAAACAATAATCTCCCTCTCTCACTTTATTTCTTATATTCTTTTCATAATTTCTCTATAATACTTTTAGTCTTTTAAACTAGTGTGACTAATTTCATATCCAACTTTTGTTTATCTTTCTTACTTTGCCGTATAAATAGAAATGGATAAGATAGTGATAGTATACACAAACTATACATGCTAAGAAAATGATAATAATTAATGTGGATGTAGACCTAGATTTTAGCCTTTTGAGTCTATTATAGAAGAACCCATCAAATCATTATGGTTTTTTTTTCTCCCCCCGTCAATACCATTCAAATGAGAATTTTAAATCCTGTATCTAAACCTCTCATCACAATTTTTTTTTCCTCTTTTTGTTTTCACACTTATTTCCTCTCAATATTTTTAGAACTATAACGAACATTAAACAAGAAAAAAACAAAAATATTTAAGTATACATAAATAAGGAGAATATTGTAATCCTATATATACAAACTATGCATGCCAAAAAAATTATAATCATTAATGTGGCTGTAGGCCACCAATTTTAGTATTTTTATGTCCATTCTTGAAGAACCCATCAAATAATTCTTTTTTTCCTCCCAATCTACATCATTCAAATGAGAATTTTAAAACATGTATCTAAATCTTTCATCACAATCATCATTTTCTTTTATTTTTATGGGCTTAGTGTAGCCCCCAATCCCAAGTGGGGTGTTTTTTTTTTTTTTACCATCAGCCGAAGTCCTGTCGCACAAAGGTTTCTCTATCTTACGTAATACCTCCCAGCGCCCGACTTGGCTCCATCACATGCGTGCGCGCTCATTCGGGTATGTCCTCGCACAAGATAGCCTTCTCTGTCGCGATGCAACACAACGCCACACTGTTGCGATAGAGAGGCTCTGTCGCACGCACACAGCTTGGCGGCGACACAGTGCCTTGCCCCCACTGTCACGACATAGAGCGCTATGTCGCGACATAGAAAACCCCATGTCCTGGAACTTTCTGTCGCTACGTAAGGCTTACTCTATCGTGACACAAACTTCAACAACTCTGTTGCGACATCTAATTCTCTGTCACGACATGAACTCCATTAGCCCTTGCCCCAAACTCAGTCGCAACAAGAAAATACTCTATTGCAACCTAAAAATTCCTGTCTAGGCCAAACTCTGTCGCAAAGTAAAATTACTCTGTCTCGACATAAAAACACCATCCAAGGCCAAACTCTGTCACGACCCAAAAACACCTTGTCGAGAGATAGAAGTTCCTGGCTTTGACCAAACTCTGTCGCGACATAAAAATAGTTTGTCGCGATATAATTTCTCTCTTCACCTTGGCCAACTCTGTTGCGACATAAAAATATTTTGTCGCGACATAAAAATATTTTGTCGCGACATAAAAACTCTTGGTCTTGACTAAACTTTATCGCGACATAAAAACAGTTTGTCACAACATAGGTTCCCTACCTAAGGCCAAACTCTGTCACGACATATAAATACTATGTCACAACATAGAAATACTCTGTCGCGACATAGAAACTCCTAGCCTTTACCAAACTTTGTTGCGACCCAAAAACACCTTGTCGAGACATAAATCCTTACCCAAGGCCTAGCCCGTTGCAACACCTAACCTCTTATCGTGGTTGTCTCGGTCGCGACAAGGAAACCTCTATCGCGACATCGTCATGACAAAGAAACAAAGCATCGTCGTGACATGAAAATGCTATGTCACGACCATGCAACTGCCTGCAGCTTGAGAACCATGTCGCAACATAGTGAACCCCTATCGTAACACAGGACCAGAAACTCTATCACGACTAAGAAACCCCTATCGCTACCTAAAACTTGCCCAAACCTGCAACAACCTTTTTTTGGCATCTCTTGCACCTACAACTTCTTCCTAAGACACCCTAAGTTATCAGAATGTCCTCAACATAATAAAGGGAACATAAAAAAAATGGGAAAAACATGTTCAACTATATTAAACAATTCTAAATTAGTTTTATTACAACTCTTCCTCTCTTACATAACAGAAAACTGGATAACTATCCAGTATCTTACAAAATACTGAATAAGCCACTGTCTGGCCTTCTTTGTCATTAAGGCCTCATATAAGTTCCATCTCTTGGTGGCCTCCACGACGGAGTGAGCAATGCCTAGTAAAGGAATTCTTCTACAAGGGCTACTCCCCACCTAAGTGCACATGCAATGCCATGATTCAATCATTACAAACACATTGAGCAGCAACATAAACATTTATACATGAGTGCTCACATGTCATGCCAATGTCCCGAGACCTCACTGACTCCCTCACACATGCATATGCCATGTATGAAAAACCTCATTTCCAAAACAAAAGATTTTTGTTTTGTAATTCAACTCCTTGGACCGTCTCCGAAAAACTGCTTTATTCAAAATACATGTGTCTTTTGTGGGTAACGAACTTTCTGGGGTCTCACCGCAAGTGTCGTACACCTTTCGACACTTTCATGAACTTTCATCGCTGGATACATATGTTTGACCAAGAGTACAGGCTTTTCACTTGAGGGGGGTGTCTATCCCTTTTTGCTACTACCCGACACATAATTTCAAGTCGTGCGACTCTAGGATGTTGTCCCTATTTTAGAGCCCACCATTTTAAACACCAAACACAATGTTCTTCTTGCCATGCACTCACACCCGTTTCACATGATGCCCCTGTGCATATGCAATGCAGGATGCCATTATAGGTCATTTCATGTTACATGCATGATGAGAGCAACATGCAACATTTATGATTCATGGATTATCATATCTATAGCATACAATTTTCATCCATAATACAATCCATGTAAACATCATTTTTTTTTCGCACACTTGCATGTCACTCAATCAAACAACAACACATAAAACTGGATCTTCATGTTCAGACCTAGAACAGTACACACAATTCAACATGTAAGTCCATGTCCAGCACTGACACACCACAAATTCATCACACCCAAGCCCGTATTTTCCAGCAATTACGACTTGTTTCAGAACTGTAGTTTTGAGAACATAGAGGACCCAGAAATTGGTCCATATTTCACCAACCGCTTGATCACAACTTTTCTTGAATCAACCCCTCTGTTAGGGCTACACCTCATGGCCATTGAATGACCCATAGACAATGACTAATCGGAGTAGAGAAGCCCTCAATTTCTCGAGTTCGACGAAAATTCATCTCGTACCTACATTAAGTTCCTCGCCACAGATAGATAAACTTTGACTCTTGCTTCGACAAGTTTTGATCTTCGCTTTGTCGGAGATCTAAGGAAGTGTCGCCGATCGCTCCTTCATTCCTCTCCCCCTTTCTTTTCCCTCTTTCATTTTTCCTTTTTTTTTCTCTCTTTCCTTCATCCGTTCTTATTCCCAACTTGGATCTTTTCTTTCTAGGCGTGACACACGGCCTCATGTGTCCCCTTTTTGTTTTGCCTTATGGTGACAAGTGTCACCTATAACACCTAAACCACTCCCCACTTGATATTTTCAAGACCAATCATGGTCTCACCATGTGGCATTTGCCACATGTCCCTATTTTAAGTCATGATGCCATGTGGCGCCGTTCCACACGTTATGTCATTTACCCATCTCACCTTGAATTATGTGAAATTTGAATTGCCTCTGAATTTGACGCAATTCGTAAGGGAAAATAAACTCAACGAGATGAATTTAATGATGAGGTTCGTTCCATCATTCGCAGTCTAAGAAATTTCCAAAATTTCCCTTGTACTATAGCGATAAATTACCGCTTTTCCATTTTTCATAAAAATTGAATTTTTCTTGGGTTTTACATTCTCCCCTCCTAAAAAAAATTTTGTCCTTGAAATTTATACACATATACATACAATCACAAGCATATGCATCATTCATTCAATATTCAATGACTGTCCTCACGTACCTCCGTCCTCAACAGAAGGGATATCCTGCACGCATCGTGTCCTCAAGGCTCCTAGTCGCCTTCCTCCGCCCCTGCTCACACAACACCTTCACTAGCCTCGCTTTATGTCGTAAGACTTGGTCTCTCGAATATCCAAATACGCACGTGTCCCTCCCTCTACAAGGTCCCATCCGCATCACACACTCGCCCCAATCCACTACATGAGCTCTGCCCAGTATTCAATTTGTTAATGGAGACATGGAATTCCTCATGGACACTTGATAAACTCGGCGGTAAAGCCAATCGATACACAACTGTGCCCACCCTCTCGAGTATCTCGAAGGGCCCGATATACCTTGGCGATAGCTTCCCCACACCTGGACCGATCAATTCTCCCAGCATCACCTTAAAGAAGACGTGATCACCCACCTCAAACTCTGGGAGGTCACATCGTCTCACGGCATAGCTCTTCGTCGCCGAGCCGTGAGAAGACGCTCCGTGATCAAACCCACATTCTCATGTGTGTCCCTAATCCGTGACACTCAACCTAGGTGTCCGTCGACAACCCGTCAACCCGCTGACACACTCACGATATCTGCAACCCACCCGACCATGAAGACCCAGCCTCCTTTGTACGGGGAGCTCTACCCGAATACAAAACCTGTCCCAACATCAATCATATGATACATGTATGAATAAAAACGGCCTCTTGGGCCCATACTACAATACTCATCATCAATGTAAACCAACTATATCCACAGTTTCAAGAGTCAAAGTTTACTCTTATACAACACATATTAAAATTCTAAAATTCTAATACATGTATACATAATGATAACAAAGCCACAACCCGACTTTCTTCTCAGACTCGGCCTCTATGATGAGTCGTCTCCTCGTGCGCTCCCTGTACCTGAAAAATATGTTCGATTGTATGAAGCAATGCTCGCAGGAACCACCCTAAACGGGCTACTCCACCTAAGTGCATATGCAATGCTCCAAAGAGAAAACACACAATATCCAAGTAAATGCATGATCCCCACTCAATGTCTACCCGATCACCTACACCTCGAGTCCACCAACTCCCCACACTTACCTAAGTCACGTATGAGAAACATTATTTTTCAAAACAAAGATGTTGTTTTTAATAAATGATCAATCTCGATATTAGTAAAGTGGACCGACTCGATGTTATATTTAGTGGACTACCTCCGATGTATATCAATTGGGTCACCCGACGATTGATATTTGCAATAACTCACCGATATAAGTAATGGACCAACTCCGATATATTTGTTATTATTAGTCAACCCTCCGAAACCACTCTCTCAATGAACCATCTCATGCACTCACTCCTATTGTTCTAGGGTGCCCCAGTGCATATGGAATTCATGATGCCAATTCCATTACAATTCTATAACACATGCAAATATATAATCATGCATATATTCACATACTTTAAATCACACAAACATGTTATGTAATTACACATTCCATCACACCAAAAATTAGCTCACTTGGGCTAATGATCAAACACGAGCAATTCAAATTGAATTACTCGACCAAACACCTGCTCAATTACAAAGTTGATTTTTCTGCGGTCATCGTTTCATATGAACAAGAAAAACCCCTTCGTTTACTATTCCCATTCACTCATCAATTCATCGCCCACTTTGGGAACGCTAATTTCATGGCCATTTCCTACTTCACACACATCACAATACAATCTGAAGAACACATTTCACCATGATCAACCCAAACAGCCTCGTGGACAAGCTACAGTCGTCTATTCAGTTTCTAAAATTCACAATTCGATCCCAAGTTTTAGGACCGATCAAATGGCCGTTCAAGGCCCCAAACAACCCAAAGATCATACCACACTTAAACAAAGTAAAACTCAAGTAGGAGAAACCCCTACCTCACGGAGTTTGTTAAACTCCAAGAACCCATGGCTCCACGCTGCTCCTCGCCACGTAGAATGGCTTTCCTTCTTGTCCCAAAGACTTCCGACGGTTGGATCGCCCGGTATTTTAGAGAGAAGTCAGATGTTCTCTCTCTAAAAAACCAATATGCAACTCCCCTCTAAGTCCCCCCTTCTCCTTCACGTTTTCTCCCCTTTTTCCATTTGTAAGAGGCGACACTATTGAGTGTTTTGTCTCATTATCATTTAATCAAATTCAAAATGACCATTTTGTCCCTTCTTTTTCCAAGTTTGATATCTCTAAGACTATCTCGCCATCCATTTTTATCATTTACTCATGCCACTTATGGCACATGAGTACGCGGTTATATGTGACTTTTGTTGCATCAAAATCGCTTTGCATTTCCAAGACCCGAAACGCCATGCTCGAAAAACGGCCAACTCCGACCATCTCGGAATTCGACGTAAGGCTAGCTAGATTTTGTGAGATCTATCTAAATCCGTGAAACTGGGCTTCACATCCGAGATCTAGAGAATAAATTTTGGATTTTTGGCCGAAATTACGATTTTGCCCTTTTTCTAGAAGTTTGAATTTTTCGGGTCTTACATTCTCCCCTCCTTAAAAGGAATTTCATCCTGAAATTATGAACATTCACATCACTCACATGCATATGCAACATGCATTCTACCATGCATGTAAACTCGTCATTTAATTATTAAACGACTAAACTACGTAATCCCATCTTAAACAAGAAGGATGAGGCGGCCCGCATTGTGTCCTCACGCCTCCCACATGGACTCCTCCACCCATAGTGCCGCCATAGCACCTCACTAGCCTCACACCTTTGCGCCACAAAACCTGATCCTAGCTATCCATAATACGCATCGGTCCCTCCTCAAAGGTCCCATCGTCAACCCTCGACCCGTCCCCAATCCAATTACATGAGTCGACCCAGTGATACCCGAGCATGGAGACGTGAAACACCTCACATGGACACCCCGACATGCCGGGCGGTAAAGCCAACCGGCACGCCATATCGGCCTATCCTCTCAGCATCTCGAAGGGGCCCAACGACCCTACGATAAATCTTCCCAAGTCACCACCCACCTCACTCCTCCCCAGCATCACTTTCAAGAAAACGTGACCCCAACCTCTCCGAACTCTAAGGGTCGACGTCGTACATCTACATAGCTCTTCTTCTACCTCGAGCCGTGAGGAGACGCCGTCGTATCAAGCCCACCTTCCTGAGGTGTCTTAATCGTATCGCGACCGCTGATTTGAGCCTTCTCCCACCTCGGTCCAACATAACGGTGACCTACATGGCCTTCCATACAATGCCTCATATGGTGCCTTCTGTATACTCGCCTGATAACTGTTGTTATAGGTAAATTCCATTAAGGGCAAGTGCTCCTCTACCTTTAAGACCCAGGACGTATGCTCGCAGCGTGTCCTCTAACACCTGTATATAATCCACACAACGTGTAACCTTACACAACCCTTACTTTGGCGTAAACGTCGACCTCCCAAGGTCACAATCGCTGACAATCCAAATGTACCACAACTAGTCCATGTCATGAATGACATCCATATACCGAGCTCCCTCACGGGCCTCAAAACATCCAATGCAATTTCCAAAAGTGGTATCCAACTGAGTCACTCTCGAATTCTATCACCAACTCTAAGTCTACGTGATAACCTCCGACCGTGTGTTTCATCTCCATTAACATAATCCTTCGCTTACACTTCTCGAGCCTCTTACATTTCCCGAATCGAACTATGAGTCTTCATCGGACGAGTCCTAAACAAACTCAACCCACACTCACCAAGAGTGGTGAATGACAAGCATCGCACCCACACCCGACTCGACGCGATGTTACCGTGCACACGAACGCAATAATGCCATACTGTGACACCCTATCCCGGGGTCCACCATGAGCAGAATCTCGGAGACCTCTCACTCATAATCCCGACCTATCATATCAACTCTCACCCTACATCCTAGGGAAGAACATCTATACATGGCTTCTCTAAAGGCCTTAACCTCTAAGCCCAAATCCAAGGTCGTGTTGGGTATGATAACCCGACTAAGGTCCCAATTACTAATAACCCGATGGCTGTCAACTCATCCATGTCAAACCTGACATCAACAACCAATAGGTCTACCACCTTAAGGTCCACCACGCTCCATCGCGCAACTCCGATCCGTCCCCCATTTCGACCCACACTCTCCTACTCTCTAAATTTGCGTCTGTGTTACCGAGTGCTTGTATAGCACCTAAACCGGGAACCGGTTCCTCTTAATTGCATCAGGGGTGGAGGAATAAACCGTATACTCTTCCCTGCCTCTACGCCTAACTGACCGTTGGGCCGTCCCAAAGCCCCGGGATCCCCGTCTCAGGAAATCCCGTCCCACATGCCCAATCCCGTCCCGTCCTAAAACTGCGGAAGCAGAAGTCTTCCGCCCCTCTTCCCCGAACTAGGAAGAAGGCCGACCTCCTTGCTGCCGAACACCGCAGATCCTTCGAGTGCCCAGCATCCAATCTCTCTCTCATGGTCGTGGCTGTCCCCAACCATATCCTGTCCTCGAAGGTCCCAGTTGAACATCCTGCCCTACTCCATTGTCAACCCTGCACACCTGATTCTCGATCTCCTTCAGAATACCCAAATTAATCCCAAGAAACTATGTATCTCGAAGATTGACATTCGGTCTCTCTCAACTCATTAAGGCCTCGACCTTCTTTGGGTCGACTGACACTCCTGATGCTAACACCACGTGTCCTAAAAATCTCACCTCGCAGTTTCTCAAAACTCGCACTATTGAACCCGCATACAACCGATGGCCCTCAACAATCAGAATACCGATCCCTCAAGTGATACTCATGCTCCCACTCTGACTGGGAGTAGATCAAAATGTCATCCATGAAGACTACAACAAACTGATCTAAATAGGGTTGGAATATCCTATGCATGAGATCCATGAATGCCGCTGGCGCATTCGTCAATCCAAAGGGAATCACCGTAAACTCAAAGTGCCCATAACGCTGGCCTCTAAACGCTGCTCTTGTGTGGATATCCGCCTCCCTAACCCTCAGCTAATGGTAACCAGTGCGAAGGTCTATCTTGAGTAGACTCGCGCTCCTCTCAACTGATCAAACAAATCATCAATCCTCGGCAATGGGTACCGATTCTTGATCGTAACCCTGTTCAACTATCGGTAATCAATGCATAGTCGAAGGGTTTTTGTCCTTCTTCGCAAATAGAACCAGAGCGCCCCATGGTGAAGTGCTCGGTCTAATGAACCCCTTATCCAATAACTCCTGTAGTTGGACTCTGAGTTCCTGCAACTCAACTGGTGCCATCCTATGCGGAGTCATAGAGATGGGTGAAGTACCAGGGTGTAACTCGATACCGAAGTCTACAACCCTCTGTGGAGGCGAATCCGTGCAAATTTCATCCGAAAAACATCCACATACTGCACACTACCGAGGTAGATCTAAGTCCCTGCCCTCCTGTCCTCTGTGCAGGCTCGCTAGCCAACCCGGGCTTAACTCGGTCCCTCGACACCTGTGACTCATATACTGCCTAGGTAAAACATCATGCTCAGCCCCCCAAATACCACACGAGTACCGTCCTACGTATGCGGTAACCCCTCCTACGCTCACAATCGATAACGACCAGGTAAGCCGGCCACCATCCATCCCTGTGGATGACATCGAACTCCACATGTCCATGATCCTCAGTCCATTGTGAGTAGAGTCCCCGAGACTCCAACCTCGCAACCCGACATATCATCCATATCCCTCGTCCCAATCCCAGGAGAACCCCACAAACAAAGGCTCCTCTAAGGTCTCTGTGAGGTCCTTGCCCATTTCCACCATATTTGGGTCTTCACTCCCACCGAATCACGCCTAGTCTGTCTCCGTAGTGTTAGAGGTAATCTCCATAGCCTCTAACACTTTCTTGATCTATATGAACCAATGGTCTACCACCATCGGATCTCCTCCTCCTGTGAAGGTCAAAGGATGATGCGCCCTAAACCTCTGGAGGTTACTAGGACCTCCCTGACTATATGCTATGCTAGCCTGTGGTGGCGATAGCGTACCGCGCAATACCAGCTACACTCTCAAGAAAGGCCTCTACTGATCAAATACCGTGGTGCCGCATCCGCACTCGCGGACGCCTCTACGCCCTCGCCCTTACTAGCCATCTATACAGCTTTTAAATGGCAAATCTAATTTCAATTCAAGATTCTTAAGGCATAAACACGCCCGAGACACACCATTCATACACATAAATCAAGCATATATACACATTGTCCTTTGCATTTACGGTGTAATGCGAGGCAATCAATTATACATTTAAAACATTTTTATCAACAAAAATCTCATTTTTGAAAAAAAATTAAAATTTCGAAAATTTTGTCTCATTTTATTTGATTTTAATTTAATTTAATTTAAAAAAAATTGAAAGAATTTTGCGAGGAACAAGGTTCATGAACCGGTTCATGAACAAGAAACCATAAATTGACTCAGAACAAGATCGAGTCCAAAATCGGGTCAAATTGGGCCGTGCACATCGCCCCACTCGCTGTTAACACGCACTGCCGCGCCCCAAGCTACCCAACCGATCAGGTCAGAAGGCCGCCCCACGCGCCTGGGGCCGTGCCTGCAGGCGCACCGCGCGCCTGGGGCCGCCCTGTTTGGGCGCTGGGCCAAGGCCGCCGCCCCCGCTCGGCCGCCCCCGCCCGCGCCTCCCGCGCGCCCACGCCCACTCGCCACGCCCGCCCCGCCGCGGTGTCGCGGCACGCGGATCGTATTGCAATACAACCTATGGCCTCGGCTCTTGTTCTATGCCTACAATACATCTATTGTATTGCGATACAATGGCCTAACTGCCAGCCCTTCCTAGGTCACGATACAAAATTGTATTGTGACACATTTTCCCTTCCAAGCTAGACTCCTCTATCGAGAATAGTTAGCTTTTTGTGTGTATCAAGAATACAATGCCTCAACAGCCTCACCCTCTTTGCACATAATTTCTTACCCTATTGCACATCCAAGGCCACAATATCACAATACAATGCCTTCTTGTAATACACCAAGAGCCCAAACCATTTTCTCAGACTCCATTTTTTCGTTTTTTTTTCATATACTTTTTTTTTCTTTTCTTGCTACTGGGAAAATACCAAAAATACATTCATCCATTTTTTTTCCCTTATTTTCCAGAGTACTCAAATAAATTTATAAAAATATATTTTATTCAGTTTTACACCCTGTAAAACCTTATAAAATTATTTTCTCCCAATAACCCAAATAAATTTTATAAAATTTATTTTATCCTCTAGTTTTCGCCTTACACACTGTAAAACTAAAAACAAATTTTTTTTTCTCTCTTCATTTTTTTTTCCTTATTAATTCTGGACCATGTAGTCCAAAATTCATCAAAATCTCCTGATCTAACACTAACCAAATAAAATTTATTAAAATTTTATTTCATTATCCACAAACCAAATAAATTTCTAAAATTTATTTTTATTTTCTTCTTCCAGCTTTTACTCACTCCGTAAACTCCAAAGTTTTCCTATGTGCTAATCACTCAAGCACAATAAACATTTCATTAACACATAACATGGTATGCATACCATTCATCAAACATTCACGCACAACATTTACTAAATCACACAAAACACATCAAACATGTGTACGGTGTCCCGGTTTTGTCCCGTGATTTCCTAGGTAATTTCATACCTACACTTAACATCGAACCACACCTAGTGGTGATGTTCTTACACCTCAAAGACTATGGCCTAAGCCCAAATCCCCGCTCTTCCCAGGTAGTCGTAGACATGCCTAGGCTCGATACTGCGCTCGTGACACACTCCCGAACCAAGGGGTGTCCGCTGACAACCCGTCAACCCGTGAATACTGCGGATATCTGTGTAACCTACCCGAAGACACGAAAAATCGCAAAGCCTCCCTCTATATGGGGAGCTCTACCCGAATACAAACCCGTTCCAACATCAATCATAAGGATACATATATGCGAATAAAACCCGCCTCTTGGGCCCATACTACAATACTATCATCACGTAGGAAAACCAACTATATCAAATAGTTTCAATAGTCAAAAGTTTACTCTTATACAACACATATTAAAATTCTAAAATTCTAATACATATATACATAATGATAATAAAGCCACAACCCGGCTTTCTTCCTCGACTGCCTCTATGATGAGTCAGTTCCTCGTGCGCTCCCAAGATTTTTGAAAAATATGTTCCTCGACAGGCGAAGCACGCTCGCAGGAACCACCCTAAATGGGCTACTCTCCACCTAAGTGCATATGCAATGCTCCAAAGAAAACAATACATTCAAGTAAATGCATGATCCTACTTGACGTCTAACTAACAACTCATACCTCAGTCCTTCACCAACTCCCCTCACACTTTGCCTAAGCCACGTATGAGAAACATTATTTTGCAAAACAAAGATGTTGTTTTTAATAGTGGACTACCCTCCGATATTAGTAGTGGACCGGCTCCGATGTTATATTTAGTGGACTACCCTCCGATGTATATCAATTGGGCCGACTCCGACGACTGATATTTTGTATTGACTACCCTCCGATATAAGTAATGGACCAACTCCGATATATTTGTTATTACTAGTTAACCCTCCGAAACCACTCTCTCAATGAACCATCTCATGCACTCACTCCTATTTGCTCTAGGTGCCCTCCCAAAGGCATATGGAATTCATGATGCCAATTCCATTACAATTCTATAACACATGCAAATATATAATCATGCATATATTCACATACTTTAAATCACACAAACATGTTATGTAATCAGCACATTCCATCACACTAAAAATTGGGGCTCACTCAGCTAATGATCAAACACGAGCAATCCAAATTGAATTACTCGACCAAACACCTGCTCACCACAAAAGCTGATTTTTCGGGTGGCCTCACTATTCATATGAACGCGAAAACCCCTAGTTTACTATTCCCATCCCACTCATCAATCTGGCCTGTTCACTTCTGTGGAACCCGAATTTCATGGCCATTTCCGGCCTCACACACATCACAATACAATCTAAAGAACACATTTCACCATGACCAACCCAAACATCTCGTGGATAGTTACGGGCTGTCTATTTGAGTTTCTAAAATTTTCAATAATTCGATCCTAAGTTTTAGGACCGATCAAATGGCCGTTCAAGGCCTCAAACAACTCAAGCATCATAAATACAATTTAAACAAAAGTGTAAACCTGCTAGGAGAAACCCCTACCTCACGGAGTTTGTCAAAACTCCAAGAAATAGATGCCCACACGGTCCCCTCGCCGCGTAGAACGACTTTCCTTCTTGCCCCGAAGACTTCCGACGGTTGGATCGCCCGGTATTTTAGAGAGAAGTCAGATGTTCTCTCTCTAAAAAACCAATCTGCAACTCCCCTCTAAGTCCCCCCTTCTCCTTCACGTTTTCTCCCCTTTTTCCATTTGTAAGAGACGACACTATTGAATGTTTTGTCTCATTATCATTTAATCAAATTCAAAATGACCATTTTGTCCATTCTTTTCCCAGTTTTGACATTCGGCACTATCTCGGCCATCCATTTTCATCATTTCGCTACTCATGCCACTTATGGCACATGAGTACGTGTTATATGTGACTTTGCCGCATCGAAAATCGCTTTACTAAGACCGAAACGTGATGCCTTGAAAAACGTGCCAACTCCGACTATCTCGGAATTCGACGAAATTTTATGTGCTAGCTAGATTTCGCGAGACGATTCCAACGGTGAAATCCGTTTTTTCATCCGAGATCTAGAGAATAAATTTCGGATTTTTGATCGAAATTACGATTTTGCCCTTTTTCTAGAATTTGCAATTTCTCAAGTCTTACATAATCAAATCCGGACACGTGATGGATCCCTCTCCCACCTCCGTCCAAAAAATCGGGGATTGACATGGCCTCCCATATAATGCCTCGTAAGGCGCCATCAAGATAATTTGCCTCGATAATTGTTGCTTCGTAGCGTAATTCCACTAAAGGCAAGTGTTCTTCCCAACTACCCTTAAAATCCAGGACACATGCTCTTAGCATGTCCTCTAAGACCTGTATGGTCCTCTCCAACTGACTATTTATCTATAGATGAAACGCAGTACTCATCATCAATCAAGGCCCCAATGGCCCTCTCCTGAAACTCTTCTAAAAGTGTGTCGTGAATCTGGGATCCCTGTCTGATACTATGGACACTGGTACTCCATGTAACCGGACAATCTCTCGCATGTATAACTTGCAGAATTCCTCCAGTGTGAAGGTCATCTGTACTGCTAGAAAATGCATCGACTTGGTGAGTCGGTCCACTATCACCCACACTGCACCATGCTTCTATGATGCTCAGGGAAAGCGAGCTCACAAAATCCATCAGAATATGTTCCCACTTCACCGTGCTACTCCTCTAATGGTCGTGGAGTAGCCCTGCCAGCTTCTAGTGTTCAACCTTACCCGCTAACACATGAGACACGGCGAACAAAGTCCCTTAACGTGCTCTTCATCCCCGGGCTCCGCACATCGGGGCGAAAGATCATGGTACATCTGGTGGCCAATTGATGCAATTCCAAATCGAGCAATGGATCTCCCGAGGATCTCCTCGTATTTGTCAACCGGGAACCACGACCCATCCCCTATACCCAAAGACTCCATCCGTGTGAATGGTGGCCTAGCCTCTCGCCACTTGTGACCGACTCTACCCTACCCTCGATTTTTTGACATCATTCCCCACTACCCGCCCCCATGACTCAACCACTGGCCAAGTAGTGGAAGGCAGCCACTAAACTCCCCAAAACGCTCTGATCTTGATCACAGTACTATAATCCAAACCGTCCCACAATTTCGCTCTACATCTACCACTCTAAAAGCTATATTAGCCGCACTCTACGACTTCCGACTGAAAGGAGCCAACAATCAACATTTACCTTACCAGATGGTAATGCAAAGTGGCTTCATAGTCCTCCGTGCTATTCATCCATTTTATGTTGTTTCATGTTGAGGTCTCGCTGTGCAAAGATATACTTCAGACTTTTGTGGTCTGAAAACATCTCGAACTACTCACCATATAGGTAGTGGTGCCAAATCTTCAAGGTGAAGACTACGGCTGCCAACTTCATTTCATGCATGGGTCAATTTCGCTCATGATTCTTTAGCTGCCGAGAACCATAAGCTACTACTCTCCCGGACTACATCAAAACGCATCCTAGTCCGTCCTTCGAGACATCACAATACACTATGTACCTCTGTCCCCTTTTCGGGACTATTAGAATAGGAGCTATAGTAAGCCTCCTTTTCAATTCCTAGAATGTCTTCCTCATGTCATTCTACTCGACTCGAATTCCTCCTTCCAAGTCTCAATCTTGTCATAGGTGCAGCTAATCGAGAAGTTCTTAATGAACTTCCCGTAATACCCCCTCGCGCCCTAAGAAACCACGTGATCTCAAATACCCACTCGGGCTCCTAACTCATAACTACCTCGACCTTCCTCCTGTAGTCTATTGATACCTCGTGTCGATTTCACTGACAATATCCATGAACCCCACCTCGCAAGCCAAAATTCGCATTTGCTGAACTTGACATACAACTAATGGTCTCTCAAAACTTGCAGAACGATCCTCACGCTCCTCCTCATACTTGTAGTAGATCAAAATGTCATCAACGAAGACTACAACAAATTGATCCAAATAGGGTTGGAACACTCTATGCATGAGATCCATGAATGTCACGCACATTCACAATCTCGAAAGCCATCACTCTTCAAGTGAACTGAAAATGCCCGTGATCACATCCTAAATGTCGCTCTTGTGGATGTCACCTCCTCGAATTTCAACCTGGCGGTATCCACGCGGGAGATTCATCTTAGAATACACCCGCCTCTCTCTCAAATGATCAAACAAACTCCATTATCCCCATAAAGGATACCTACTTCCCTGATCGTAACCTTGTTCAACTATTTGCAGTTTAATGCAGTCAAGGGTTTTCATTCTTCTTCTTAGCAAAACGTGAACCTGAGCGACCCGGGCGCGAAGTGCGTTCGATCTAATAAAACCTTTGTCCAATAATTCTTGTAGTTGGACCTCGAGGTTCCTCAGACCTCAACCTGCATCAGCTGAGGAGCCATAGAAATAAAGTGACGCACTTAAGGTGTGTAACTCAATGACAAAGTCTACATCCCTTTGCGGAGGTAATCTCTGTAATTTATCCTGAAAAACATCCTCATACTCACCAATTACCCGAGGTAGACCTAAATCTTGTCTTACCTCGTCCTCCAGGGTAAGGCTTGCTACCAACCCATTTAATCCATATCCAAGCCACTCCTCGGGTCATACACAAATGGGGTAAAACATCATGCTTATCCCCCTGAAAGATAACACAGACCTTGTCTTGTGTGTAGGCAGTAATCCTCATACGATCACAATCAATGATGACTTGATGTGCTGTTAATCAATCCATGCTAAGAATGACATCAAAGTCTAACATGTCCATGATCCTCAAGTCCACAGTGAGTAGAATCCTGAAGATTTCTAACTCAGAATCCCGACATATCATATCAACACTCACCCTTGGGTCTTGGGAGAACACACATGTAATCTGGCTTTCCCGAGTGATTCAACCTTAAGCCCCAAAAATATTAACACAAGCATGGTAAAAATGAATGTGATACACCAAAATCAGTCAATACTTCTTGCCCATGTGTGAGAGTAGAAATTGATACCCCTATATAACCGATTGACTTTCCATCCTGGTCACACAACAACAAAGTAGACACGCCCCCTAGGTCCCCGGTCCAAGCCTATGAGCCTACACCCTACCGACCCATACTCCGGGCCTCTCCGTCCGCTTTGTGGCATAGGTGCCTCGTGCCGCACCTTGAGGCCGATACTAGTTCTAGCCTTACGCTGGGGTAAGAAGGAACAAACTGTGTCAAAGTGTGCCTTACTGATGACTGGACTGTGGCGTCTCATAACTTTGAGATCCCTGCCTCTGTGGGCAATTCCGTCTGATGTGTCCGGACTGATGACAATGGTAACATGTCATCGGTCCTAACTGGCTAAGAGAGCCCTGGATCCGCCTCAGCCTCTACTAGCCACTCTACTCGTCCCTCAAAACCCTCGTGAATTGTGAAGCCTTCTCGCTTCGCGACTAGGAAGAAGGCTGGTCCTCCTTCCTCATGTCATCAGCACTCGTGTCTCGGATGCTCTGTGCGTCGTCTATCTCTCTCTCTATGGCCATAGCCGTATTTACCAGAAAGTATAAGTCTTGTAGGAGAAATCCCACAATCTTGCCCCGGATGGACAGCTTTAGACCATCCTCAAACTTCCTCACTTTGGCCATGTTTGTGGCTAAAGAATCGTCCCGAATGTGCTAATTCGGTGAACTTAGCTACGTATTCGAATACGGTCATACTTCCTTGTTTCAACTCAAGGAACTCCTGAGCTTTTGCATGCCTAGCAAGTGTCGGGAAAAACTTACTCATGAAGAGCTCTCGGAACTCTCCCCATGTCATCGTCTATAGATCCCTTGAGACTTTAATCGATCCCACGCCCCATGCACGGGATTCATCATACAGCTTAAGCGTCTTCTTTGATCCTCGTGGCATTGGATGTAATCTCCATGGCCTCTAAAATCCTTTTCGACTGCTTTGGAACCAATGGTTGCTTCTGTGGATCCCTCCTATCGAATGTGAGGAGATGATGTGCGAAACACGGAGTTACTTGGTCACTCTGACCCTCAGTTGCGTGCTTTGAGCAATGGCAACAGAGTAGCACCCATTACCTCTACAAAGTCCTGTTGGTAAAAAACAGGTAGTGGTGGCTATTACCTTGTGGGTGACCTCTACGTCCCCTTCCTCGACTTGCCATTTACATATGGCAATTATCAGATTGACATTTCTTTTTCCTTGTTAAATTAGTAGTGCTTATGTCATTTACTAATATACATCACAAATCTGAAATAATATGCTTATTTGAACCCACAAGGTTAGTGTCCACCTCTTGTTCAACATTTCTTATATACTATTTCCAAACCATAATTTACCGCAGTATTTCATACAATATCATGCGATGAATATAACACATAGTAATTCATTATAATGCCCCGATGAATGCATGCTCTACTTAGTGCCCATCGAGTCTTGAAGTAATCGATACCTAATTCTAACAATTACATGCGATAGTGTCGGACATCAAACTCCTAGGGTTTTTCTTTTACCCTTTGTAGAAATGCGATGCGACAAGGTTTATACGTCGTGATAGAATACCTTTATCGTCTTGGCTTGGCAGTGCATGGCGGCTCGTGCGCACCTGGCCTGATCTATTGCGTACGCAAAGCCTTCTCTGTCGCGACGCAACACAACACCACACTGTTGCGATAGATCATCTCTATCGCGCCTACGGCTAGGCGCAGCAGTGCCTTCTTGCCACTTGTCACGACATGGTATCGCGACTGAAAATCCGCGTCTGGGAACTTTCTATTGCGAGTAGGCATGCTGTCATGACCTGAGCTTAGAAAATTCTATCACGACATCTAATTCTCTGTGGCGACTTGAACTCCCTTAGCCCTTGCCCTAAACTCGGTCGCGACAAAACAATACTCTGTTGCGACCTAAAAAATCCTGTCTAGGCCAAACTTTGTCGCAATGTAAAATTACTCTGTCGTGACATAAAAACCCCATCCAAGGCTAAACTTTGTAGCGACCCAAAAACACCTTATCGCAACATAGAAGTTCTTAGCTTTGACCAAACTCTGTTGCGACATAAAAATATTTTGTCGCGATATAATTTCTCTTCACCTTGGCCAACTCTGTCCCGACATAAAAATATTTTGTTGCGACATAGAAACTCTTGGTCTTGACCAAACTTTGTCGGGGCATAAAAATAGTTTGTCGCAACATAGGTTCCTTGCCTAAGGTCAAACTCTGTCGCAACTTGAAAACACCTTGTCGTGACATAAATCCTTACCTAAGGCCTAGCCTATTGTAACACCTAACCTCTTGTAGTGGCCATCACGGTCGCGACAAGGAAACCTTTGTCGCGACATCGTCACGACAGAGAAACAAAGTACCGTCGTGACATGAAAATGCTATGTCATGACCATATAACCTCTCAGGCAACGAGAACCATGTCGCGACATAGGAACCCCTGTCGCGACTAAGCACTTACCCCGAGCCTCTGGCGGCATCTCACACTCGGCTTCTTCCCAGAGACACCTGAGTTATCGCGGGAATGTTCTCGGCGCTAATAAAAGCTGACATAAAAAATATAGGAAAAACTTATCCAAACGCCATTAAACAATTCTAAATGAGTTTTATTACAACTCTTCCTCTCTTACATAACAGAAAACTGGATAATTGTCCAGTATCTTACAAAATAAAGAATAAGCCACAGTCTGCCCTTCTTTGTCATTAAGGCCTCAGATGAGTTCCATCTCCTAGTGGCCTCCAAGCACTTGAAAAATATTTTCCAACGACGGGGTGACCAATGCCCAGTAGGGGAATTATTCTACAAGGGCTACTCCCCACCTAAGTGCACATGCAATACTATGATTCAATCATTACAAACACATTAAGCAGCAACATATACATTTCTATATGAATGCTCACATGTCATGCCAATGTCCCGAGCCCTCACTGACTCCCTCACACATGCATATGCCATGTATGAAAAACCTTTATTTCCAAAACAAAATATTTTTGTTTTGTAATTCAACTCCTTGGACCGTCTCCGAAAAAATGCTTTATTCAAAATCCATGTGTCTTTTGTGGGTAACGAACTTTCGGGTCTCACTGCAGGCGTCATACACATTCCGACACTTTCACGAACTTTCATTATTGAATACATATGTTTGACCTAGAATACAGGCATTTCACCTGAAGAGTTGTCTATCCTTCTTTCTACTACCCGACACATAATTTCAAGTCGTGTGACTCTAGGACGTCATCCACATTTTAGAGCCCGCCCATTTAGAGAAACCAAACACGGTGTTCTTTCATGCCATGCACTCACACACCCATTTCACCTTGATGCCCTCATGCATATGCAATGCGCGGGATGCCATTACGAGGTCCTTTCATGTTACATGCATGATGAAGGCTACATCACGGCATGTATGATTAAAGTTATCATATCTCTGACATACGATTTACATCCATAATACAATCCATGTAAATACATCAATTTTAGCATATATCCACATTATATTTTTTCACACACTTGCATGTCATTCAATCAAGCAACAACACAAAAAACTGGATCTTCATGTTCAGACCTAGAGTAGTACACACAATTCAACATGTTAGTCATGTCCAGCACTGACACACCACAAATTCATCACACCCAAGCTCGTATTTTCTAGCAATTACAACCTATTTTAGAACTATGGTTTGAGAACATAGAGGACCTAGAAATTGGTTTGTATTTCACCAACCCAGCTTGATCATAAGCGTTCTTGAATCGGCCTTTAGTTCGATTTTATACCTCATGGCCATCTAATGACCATTAGATAAGGATTAACCAGAGTTGGAGAGAACCCCTACCTCCTGGAGTTTGATGAAAACTCCTGATCTTGGTACCTACACGAAACTCTCATTGCATAGATAAACTTTGCCTCTTGTTTCGACGAGTTTTGATCGTCGCTTTGTCGAGATCTAAGGAAGTGTTGTCGATCTCTCCTTCGTTCCTCTCCCCCTTTCTTTTCCCTCTTTCCTTTTTCCATTTTTTTTTTCTCTCTTTCCTTCATTCGTTCTTATCCCCAACTTGATCTTTCTCTAGGAGTGTGACACATGGCTCCCATGTGTCCCCTTTTTGTTTTGCCTTATGGTGACAGTTGTCACCTATAACACTAAGCCTCCCCACTTGATCTTTTCAAGCCCTCATGGTCTCACCATGTGGCACCTACGTTCTATTTTAAGTCATGATGCCATGTGGCACCATTCCACACGTTGTCATGTCATTTACCAGGCACACCTTGAATTACGTGAAATTTCAACCGCCTTTGAATTCGACGCAATTCGTCAGGGTAACTAAACTCTACGAGAAGAATTTATTGATGAGGTCCGGTTCATCACCCATGGTCCAGGGAATTTCCAGATTTCCCTTGTACTATAATGACGAACCGTTTTACCATTTTTCAAAAAAATTGAATTTTTCCTAGGTTTTACACTTAGATTAGGTGTATGGAATTGGTGTAAATCAATGTAAAAATGTAAGCCCATACACGCAAGTACACGCGTCGAGTTCACATAGTATAGTGGCTCGTCAAGTGTCGTCCCATAAGGAGAAGTGTGTCGACTATTGGTTTACTCTTTAAATATTATTTGGATCTAAACCTGTATTGAATTTTGATTAATGTAGAGAAAAACTATTCCTAAATTGTCCACTATTAATTAATTCTTGTTGTTGGGTTGTCGTGCCTAGGATATTCTCTGTCAATATATATTGGCTATCTCCTTTAGATGGTGTATTGCATCTACTGCTTTAACCACTGAACCAAAGCCTAAATGTTTTAAATTTCAGTGCCACACTTGGAATTGGGATATCTCTATTCGTCAATTGACCAAGTGTTCTCTATTCATATCCCTGGTGGTCATTATTTCTCGATCTCAGACTCCTAGCAAATACATTCCAATGCTGGCCAAACATCACCATGTGATTAGCAGAAAGAAATAGAGCAAGTTGAGATAAAATCAATATATATATACTGAATAAAGTATGACAGGCTTTGAAAAAACCTGAGAAATTATACAGAACATAAGTGTTGTTCGGTTAGCCATCAGTGCGAATTCATCAAGGTTTAAGAAGAAAATACAGAAAAAACTAGCACAAATAGTGTCTTAGTCCACGTCTTCCAAGTCTCCCTTCTCCGTTCGTCAGTCTCTAATCTTCAAACCCTAGTGTGATGTCTTTGCCAACTGTTGACTAATTTTGGCGAAGTAGCTACAAAGAACTAACTTAAGTCCGACAACGAGCGCGAAACATGTTGACTGATTTTTGTATAGCCCGAAATATGAAGATCCACCTAAATTCTCAACAACTATGACCAAGAAGCCAGTCGGTCAGCGACAACGCCCAACTTGTTGAGTGATTTTGATAAAAATGTGTTCAATCCTTTTATGGAAAAAGGTTCATGTAAAAATTAGTTTTTAAATCTAAATCACTACAAGTGCACAGGTCATACAAAGTTATAAAAGTGGATTTAGTCCGTATATCATTCCAGCGGATTGATGACAAATCGAGAAAGATCATTTACTCCGTCACACTTTCAAAGATCGCACTATTTGAACTCCGATGTTTAAAAATGATTTGTTTAAACTAAAAAGTAATACTAAGCATAATTTTATGAATTCTTCTGACTAACTAAAAGAAAATAAACTAAAAGAAAGTAATACTAAGCAGCATAAAAGTAAAATAGCTAACAAAACTGTAACGAAAGTGCTTTTTATAAAATTTTCTTTAATTGAAGAAGGTCTAAACAAAAGAATAAGAGGTTTCACTGAGTACAAATAACATTGGGAATAAAATCAATGTTATGATTATCGGTTTGTAGCTTTTTCAAGAATAAGTACTGTGAAGGTCATGAATCCTGGATTTGTCCAAGAGCAAAATAGTGTAGCCTTGGAATACCTCCTAACACTATACATTTCACTAGTTAGCGTACCATATTCCTAAACAAGGTCAATTGGTCTAAATAGCTACTTTTAGGAATTGATCCTCTTTAAGATTTAGCTGTTTTTCCTAAATTAGTACTTCACAACCATTTTTTATGACTGAAAACTGCTTGCCCCCATAGATAGGGTAACACAAACCTTTTTAAATGCAATTGGTACCTGAGTCATTAGTTCAAATAAAAATATCTTTCTCCTTGATTAGAATCTTAGCTGGCATAGATCGAAGATCATTCTATTGGATTGAGATGAAACCTCAAATGATTAAATTGATATCTCATAAAGTGGTCCTTAATCCTCGGGAACACACTTCTGCTTTCACCTAAAAGGGAACCTTAAAGTCAGAGGTTAGAACATCACCTATGATGCACCAGAGTGATACTTAGAGTACATTAGTTCAATGGATATTATTGAAATGTACCCCCAAGTCACTACTCTTGGCTCTTAGATTAGATCCGTCATATGTAATAGAGAGGGATCCTGAAATCAAAGCACAGATACAACTCTTTTTGGGTATAGAATACTGATATTTAGAACAACTCATTACAAGAGTAAGTACAATTACATCCAATCTAGTTTTCATACCCCGAAACATCATTTAATCTTCCTGGCTTGATCATGGCTTACGAATTCCTTCCCCGGAAAAGATTTCGTCGCTTCCATAGCGGATCCTGACAATGACTAGTTGATCAAACAAATTCATTGAAATTATAATCAAACTAAATATACTAGATTCCAGAAAAATTTCCAATTCCACTTGAATTCAAACATAAATGAAACTCGATATACAATTATCTCAACTCCACATTTAAGCTCAGGATTGACAATTGTAATCCTAAAATAAATCTAGAAAATAAAAAAATAAAAAGAAAACTATATACAAAAGAGACTTCAACTCCTCCAAAAGCTCAAAAACTGGCTGAAGGTTGCTGAAAGGCTACACACTCCACCATAGGAGCTTCTATTTATAGGCCCCGTCATTTGGGCCACGGGGTGAGTGAAAAACACGGTCTTGAAAAGCCCAAAAATTACATCTAGTCACGCGATGTCATAGTGAAGTGTGCGACATTGGAATTTGATGACGCAATATTGATTTGATATTAGAACATTCCTCACACGATTTTGCGCTTTTGGTCACCCGATGTTGTAATATTGCTTTGATGTTGCGCATTCTTCAGCCGATGTCGCGACATTGTTCCACTTATGTTATAACTCGACTGCTTTGCTAATGTCGCAACATTGCTCAATCGATCGCGACATTGAAATTGGTATTCCATTTGCCATCGATGTCGCGACATTCTTTGTCAGAGTCATGACATTATTTCAACTACTATGTGACTCTGGAGTGTAATGTTGCAGCGATGCTCTGGCGAATGTTATGACATTGCATTTTCACTCATCTTCTCTACTTTTCTACTGATTTTTACTTCTTTTATATAAATTCCTACAAAACACAAATCTAGGTGAAAACTCCATGATTTTGCATTAAATTGCATTTTTAAGCCTTGAATATTAATTGAAAAAATGGACTTAAAAATGGATGAGATTTAGACTCATCACATTTCTTTGACAACAAGAATAAAGAGGGAGATGAGAAAATAACTAAAGTTAGATGTACAAAACATATTGAGATGAGAAATCCTCCAAACTTTGCTCCAAATTTCAAGCGATCCTCTTAATAGGTTAGATCTTTAAAATCGACTCCAAATCGAAGTAAAATTGCTTAGCTCGAAACCTAATTTTTGTTCAAGAAAGAAAATGTGAAACCCTAATTTGAGAGAGTTTCTTCTCTAAAATCCAAACCCCGTCGTCTCTAAAGAGAATTTAGAACCCTAGAAAGCCCAGGCTAAAAATGGAAATTTTATGTGTTTCTGACCTCTTCCATGTCGATATGTTGCATGTTGAAAATAGCAGTACTGTCGTAGGTGTTATGATGTCGTGACATGGCTACTACTGATGTCGTGCCATCACTGCATGATGTGCTCCAGTAGGAAATGTCCTAATGTTACGACATGAGATGTATGATGTCGCGACATAAGCTTGTATCAACAACTCTTCTTATTTTCTTCTCCTAAATTGCTCCATTTGCTTGCATTTCCTTTCTTATCTACAAAAGATAAGCAAGAGGGGAATTTAGCTCGATTAGGAAGGATAGATGTGTGAATTTAGCATCAATAGCTTAAAATATGCAAGAATTCCATGTGAATTCTAACTGAGCAGACACTGACACCTTGGCTTGACAAAGAGAACCCAAAAATTAGTCTTTGGTTATTTAGCTTCACGCCTTGGTGTGATGGTCACGCCTTAGCATGACTATAGCTGTTGCAACTCAATCTTTTGATGTTCTCCTTGGTTCTTTAAACCTCCAAGATGACTTGATCCTCAGTTTTCAATGTTACCAACTTGAAGCCAACTTTAAGCCTCAAAATGCTTGAAAGCCAAAACTAAAATAAAGAAAACAAGATCCAATCGGGAAAAGTCATATGGAAACGAACTCGAAACTAACTAAAATTTTAAAAAAAAGGAAAAAAAAACATTACAAATCTTGGGTTGCCTCCTAAGAAGTGCTACATTTTTAGAGTCTAAATTGACTCCTCGAGCTAGGAAATGAAGTATTAGTTTTGCCACCATTCTTCCCTAAGAAGGGATAACTATGCTCATGTAGGTATTTGAGCACTAGGTCTTCAAAGGTTTTAAGCACTTATTCCTGATAGTTGCTTTTCATTCGTTGATACTTAATATGATTTCGTCAACCTTTAAAATATAGGGTATCTTCTCACTTTCCAAGTTCTCATTCACATCTCCACGAGTCATCCCAAAAGTGGCTTCTTAACTTCTTTCTCTTGGGTTTGGGAGAAATTCACCCATTTTCTTCATCTACTAGCTCATCTAGCTTCTTGGCAAGTACCTTAGCTCTTTTTGGCTCTTCACGTTCTTTCCCATTTCTCAAGGTGATTGTCTTATAATGCTCCATATCCTCTCCTTTCAGGTTCACCTTAGAAGTGCTAGGAAAACTCCCTTGTTGTCTTTCAAAAACCATCTTAGCCAATTGACTAATTTGCATCTACAATCTCATGATTTGGTATAACCGATTTTTGAAATTTATCCTTGTCACATTCATGAACTGGGTGTGTGAACTAGCCATTTAAGGAACTGCCTCTTCAAGATTCAACTTCTTCACTATTGGAAGATTATGCCATCCTGGATTGTATGTGCTCAAGTATGGGTTATATTGTTGTTGATTGTAAGTACCCAAATACTGAACTTGATCCTTAGGCACATACAGATTCCTACCTTGACATTCCACCCCTTGATGCGAACCATAAGCTAGTTGTTTACTTTGTAGTTCTAAGCAAGAAAGCTATTTAATTTGCTAAATTGGTAGAAACATCCATTTGTGAATCAAACTACTACAAAATAAAAAATAAAAATTGGATAAAATAGAAAAGAGAAAATAAGATAAGGTCTAAAAATAAACTAAAAATAAGACTAACTATATCCAAAGTAGAATCAGGCTATTCTAAATCAATATTAATAGAAATGCACAATCCCTAATAACGGGGCCTAAAACTTATTAAGCAATTTCCATATGATATAAAATGAATGCTAAATGATTTGAGTGCACGCTTCATTAATAAGTAATAAATTGATGAGTGAATATAAAGTTCCCACTAGGATTGAGCACAATGAGTACCGATCCTAATCTACTTAGTAACTTTCTATTTGGATGCTCAAAAGAATATTAGATGGATTTAATTAAGATAAGTAAACCTAAACTATGAAATGGAGGAAAAGTCACTTAGTAAAAGTATTTTTGTTAAATTTTCTTTAATGAAAAGGATATTCAAATTAAAAGGGATTATAGGTTTCACTGAGATCTAATAACACTGGGAATGAGATCAGTGTTATGATCATCAATTTGCATATGGTTAAGAAATGATATAGTCATGGATTTGAATTCTGAATTTTTCCAAGAGCATAATAGTATAGCCTTGGTATACCTCCTTACATTATACATTTCACTTCTTAGAACGTATTCCTACGGGTGATGTGTCAGCAATTTACTTTTAGGATCCCGATCCTGCTTGAGAATTGGTTGCCTTTCTAAACTGGAAATCTTTTATCAACCATTTCTTAGGACTGAAGTCAACCTACCCCTATAGATAGGGTAACACAAGCCTTCTTCAAAGTAATTGGTATCTCACTTTGTTGCTCGGAATAATCACTCCACGTCTTATAGAATCATGAACATTCTCCAATTGAGGTGAAACCTCGAAGTATTAAACTAACAAATAATTTATGTTGCACCTATAAGGGAACCTTGAAGTCAGAGGTTAGAACATCACCTGTGATTTATCAAAGTGACACTTAGAGTATATTAGTTCCAAGATATCAATCTAGCATTCCCAGAGCAATTCTCTTTACTCAGAACTCCTTCTCTGTCACTTAGATGGGTCTTGGAAATCGAGTACCAGTCTGACTCCTTTCTTAGTATACTCTACTGATTCTTAGAACAATTATTTTTAAGAATAATTCCAATTCAATCAATCCAATATTCAAACCATAACAGTCATTTAAATACTATAGAAATGATAACCAAACACCAATCCCTTCCCAAAGGGAGCTTAGCCTTTCATAACTGGATCACAAGTAACAATGACTAGTTGATCAAACAAATACATTGAAACTGTAATCAAAACTAAATAAAATGGGTTCCAAAAATATTTCCAGATTCCATTCAAGTTCATACAGAAATGAAGCTTGATATACAAAGATCCCAGCTCAATATTGCAGCTCAGATCATCTACTTTAATCCTTGAAAATGAAAATGAAAAGTAAAGAAACTAAAAGAAGAAAATAAAAATATGTACAATAGCTTCGTTTCTCTCCATAGCCGTCCCACGAAATTGTTCTCGATGATGTGTATTCGCTCTAAATGATGCCCTATCTCTTTCTATTTATAGGCCTCATAAATGTTGGGCCGAAATTCCAAGAAGGATTCATGGGTTTCAATGCAAATCAAACTAGGTACATTGTTGCGACAATCGTGGCAATGTTGCAACATTGGAGTATCCTTCTTTGTTGTCAGGTTTTGTTGTTGCAATGCCACTGCAATTGTTGATGTTGCTTTGAGTGTTTAATGTGACAAAGTTGTGACATGTCGACATATATGCAACTCCTATCTCTTTAGCCTTTGTTGAAAGCTTACCGCAACAATGCTTCTTGACAATCCTCTTAGGTGATTATCGTGATAAAGTTTGTAATGTTGCGACCATGAAACCGAGGAAAAATTTCCATTTTTCTAAAAAAGGATAAGATGATAATTTATATAATAGTATGGGTTGAAAACCTGGAATTTTTCTAGATATCGGATGACAAAACGAACTTCACCGTTGAATTTGACTCATAAAATCTAGTTACCCAATCGAATTTCATCGGATTCTGAGATAGTCGAAATTTCACGTTTTTCGAGGCATAGGGTGTCGGGGGACACATGGAGTGGTGCCACATGGTATGACCATGTGGATGCCACATGGCACCTTAGGATATGGACACATGCCATGATAGCCATGTGCTGTACCAAGTGACACATGGCACTTGGTTGAATGGCTCATGTAGAGCCATGTGTCAAGTTGTGAGAAGAATGAAGGAAGGTGAGAGGAAGCTTCCTCTTACATGGGATAAGACCAAACAAAAATGAGAGAGAGGAAAACAATTTGGTGGGATGAGAACCATAAGAAGAAAAGAAAGAAAAGAGAAAAGGAAGAAAGGAAAGGAGAAAAACAAACAGGGGAGAGTCGTGCGTGAGAGGGAGAGGAAAGATAGCGCACCTCGGCGTTACGACGGTCGGCTCAAGCGGTCCAAGGTAAGAAGTTGGTCAGCGCCGATGATGGCTATGGCATTGGGTGCGAAAATCAGGCATTTCGTAAAACTCCAAGAGGTAGGAGTTTCTCTCATGCTTTGGTTATTCTTGGTCTAAGAGCCATTTAATGGCATGGGTTTCTTAGGGGCCGTGAGTGGCCGTCCGATTCAGTCCTAAAATTTTGGGACTAAATGTTGGAATGTTTGGGACTGTTTTAGGCTTTCCAGGACTTTGTTTGAGGATTGGTTTTGATCCCGAGACTGATGTCTTCAGGTTTTGTTGTATGTTTTGGTGGTTAGGGGTTGTTTTTGGCCTAACCTGGAACTGGTAACGTGGACTGAATTGGGACTGGTTCAAGGGGTGTTGAGGCCGCATGATGCCTTGTTGAATTAAGGTCCTAAATCAAGTATCTTTTGTGTGTTATTGCTTGGTAGTTGAATGACATGCAAGTGTGTGAAAATCATGTTGATATATGCTTACTTGATGTATTAACATGGATTACATGATGGATGTAAATTATATGTAGAAAATATAATTATCCATGATTTATAAATATTGCATGTAGCTCTAATCAAACATGTAACATGAATTGACATGAAATGGCATTCTGCATTTCATATACACGGGGACACCGCATAGTAGTGGGTGTGTGTGCATAGTTGTGGTCATTCACCATTCTTCATGAATGGGTGGTGAGCTCGCTAATGGGACGACGTCCAAGAAAATGAGTTTCATGATTGCATAGCATGAAAAGGAAAAATACTTGTGTTGGGTAGAGCAAGTTGGGGTAGATACCCCCCTAGGGTGAAAGACCCGGTATTGAGGTTAGACATGATCATCGACGGTGGCTTAGTAAAATGTCATTAAGGTGCGCTACATCCTGCGCTGTAAACCTGAAAATCCGTGGCCCATCAATGCATAAACACACGGGATTTGATTAAATCAAATGAACATTGGAGGTTTGTCTAATGGGTTATGAGTTTTAAAAAGAAAAAGCTCTTGTTTTGGAAGAAATAAAAAATAAAAAGGGTCATTGGGTGAAACACCAATGACAGGTTTTCACACTTGGAATTTGAATGTGTGAAGGAGTCGGTGAGGACTCTGGGCATGGGATAGGATGAGTCACATTCTCATCCATGGCATGTAGACATTCGAGTTGGAATGTGCATATTTTTACTAAATGTGTGTGTGTTTTCCATTGCATGTGCACTTAGGTGGGGAGTAGCTCTTGTAGGAGAATTCCTCTACTAGGCATTGCTCACCCCGTCATGGGAAAACATTTTTCGGGTACTAAATTTACACAGGTTGGAAACATTTGAGGTCATAGTTAGGAAGAAGGCCAAATTTTGGCTTTGTTATGTAATTAAATGGCTTCACAGGCCCATGCATCTAGTTTCTATTGATGTAAAAAGAAAATAGTTGTAATTAAACTCATTTTGTATGATTAATACATTTTGTCAAGGTTTTCCTAGGTTTCATGTTGCCTTTGTAATAAAAAGGTTATTGTATATCGAATTTAGTGTGTTTAGAAAGAAAAAAAAAGGGTTAGAAATGCAGGAAAGGCCTAAAAAGAGGTTACTAGATGTTTAGGTCGCAACAGGGGATTCCTGGTCGCGACAGAGTGTAAGAAATGCCAAGAACAGGCTACTACTGGTTTTGGGTCGCAACAGGAAATTCCTAGTCGCAAAAAAGTTCTTTTCTGGCTCTGTGTCGTGACAAGAATTCTTGTGTCGTGACATGGTTCTCATATTTAAAGCTATAAAACTATTGCAACATGGCTTTCTTTGTTGTGACAGGGGTTCTAGTTCTTTGTCATGACGATGTCACGACAGAGGTTTCCTTGTTGCGACAAAGACGATCACGACGAGAGGTCAGGGTTGCGACAGGAGCTTGGTTAAGGCCAAGAGATTTCAAGTCGCGATAGAAAATTGTAGTGTCATGACAGGATTTCATAGAGTGGCGTCGCAACAGGGTATCTTATGTCGTGACAGAGTGTGGCCTAGACCAATGGATTTATGTTGCGACAGAGCTTTTTGTGTCGCAACAGGATTGGTCAAGGTCGAAAGAAATTATGTCGCGATAGAGTTTTGGCCAACACCAAAGGGTCTCTTGTCACAACAAAATATTTTTATGTTGTGAGTTTCCCACAGCTAGACGAGTTTAGGTCAGTGATGGGATTTTTGTTGCTCGCGACAAAGTCGTGGTAGAAGAGTTCTATGTTGCGACATATGGTTTTATGTTGCGACAAGGGTTGGTCATTGTAGGAAGGCTCATTGTCGCGACAAGGAATTTCATGTTGCGATAGAGCTTGGTCATAGGAGGAGGTTTCCATGTCGCGACTTGATATTCTAGGTTGTGACTGAGTTTAGGTCTTGACATGGAGGTCGTGTCACGACATGGTACAACCGGGTAGCTATAGAGTTGGCACGACAGGGCCTAGTCGCATGGCGACAACTCTCTGGGCACGCACATGACAAGGCATTGTGCGCCTTGACTAGGGTGATACAGCGGGCGCCCGAAAGCACACGATAGGGACGTGTGGGTAACAAAGGAATTTTGTTGCGACAGACTTGAATAGTGACAAAAAAAATTAAAAAAAAAAAAGAAGAAGAGCCCTGGGATTTGGGGCGTCACAACTTGGTATCAGAGCTTAAGAGTAAGCGATTGCACGAAGACCGGGTGTGGTATCCACAAGTATGGTCCTGATACTAGATTGTCTCAGCTAAGTGTCAAGAGTCTAGGTACACGAGTACCGAGGGTTGATGGATGTGGGTCTAATTCGTTAGATTCATTGAGTTCTGGTGTTGCGGTTTGTACATCATAACATAGGTATGTGATTACCTAGGGATTGACGGGCACGGGCCTAGATCATGCATTGTTGTGTGTTGCGTGTTTTGTGCTTAACATGCTATGTGATTGTGTGTTACAAATTACGTGAAAAATTTGTACATAGTTTGATGTATATAGGAAAAGTTGAATGCCAAGGTTAGAAAACATGACCTTAGGGATTTGGAAAACAAGCTTGACATGTTAGTTCGGGAATTGAATTGAATTGTATTAGCGTTTGGTATTATGCACCGCCAAGGAAAAATGGATGAACGGTGTAGTTCAGGATGTTAAAGTCTATTAGTGGTTGGCATGTGCACTACTAGTTAGACAAGAAAAGAAATCTCAATTTTCTATTTGACATGTTTAGATGGCAAGTCGAGGAAAAGGATGTAGAGGCGATGAATGGGGTAACAACCAACCACCACCAGCCTTTGATCAACAAGCCTTCTTGGAGGCTATTAGTGTTACGACTACCATAATTGCACAGACGAGTGCAGTGGCTACCACCTTTGCACGAAGTAGTGCAACGGAGGGTCAGGGAGGGACAAGTAACCTCCAAGGGTTTCAGGCACATCATCCTCTGACATACATGGAAGGACGGGAATCGATGGTCAGGATAGCCTTAGCCATTGAAAGAGAAGTAGATGACATCACAGACATCGGGACATTAGTGCCTAGTCTTTAGAGAAGGAATCAACCTTCTTCAGCTCCTAGAGATCACCAAATCACTTCGTACGGATTTCAGGGATGGGGCCGCGACTATTAGGGCCAAGGCCAGACCAAGGCTTCTAGCCAGTCAGGATCGATGACATGTTATTACTGTCACAAGCTTGGACACTTTAGATGGGATTGCCCTCAGAGGTGGGGATCCCAGAGTTATGGGACACCACAGTCCCAATTTTCAGTGGGACATGCGTAGACGCAGTTTGTTTCTTCGTACCTCGACATGGGCCAGGGGAACCAGTGTCGATCCCAGGTCTTTGCATAAAGCCCCTTCACGCCATTTGTCGGGCAGCCATATGGGCGAGGACCCGGGAGCCCGGGCGTGTCTCGCCACGGCCTGGCCGAGCCTACTAATCAGTCGGTTATACAGGGTATGTTTCTGCTATCTTGCCTATAGGCGAGGATATTTTTTTATTTTAGTGCATTGCATTCATTTATTACTGCATCTTGTGTGAATGTATTGGGAAAAAAGGTTGAATCCTTAGGAAAGCCATTGCATGTGAGTTCTCCTCTAGGGATTAGGGTGAGGGTTGATCAGATATGTCAGGATTGTGAGTTAGAGATCTCAAGGATTCTTCTCACGATGGACGTTTGGGTGATGGACATATCGGATTTTGATGTCATTCTTGGCATGGATTGGTCGATGGCACAACAAGTTGTCATAGATTGTGATCGTAAAGGATTACTGCCTACACACGGGACGGTATTCTATGACTTTTCAGGGGGATAAGCATGATGCTTTACCCCAAACCGTGCACGACTCTAGGTGGCATAGACAGTTGAGGGGTTGGCTGGAAAGCCTAACCCTAGAGGACGAGGTGAGACATGATTTGGGTCTACCTCGGGTGGTTTGTGAGTATGAGATGTCTTTCCGGATGAACTACCGAGATTACCTCCGCACAGGGATATAGACTTTGTCATTGAGTTACACCTTGGTACGTCTCCCATTTCTATGACTCCTCATAGGATGGCACTGGTTGAGTTAAAGGAACTCAAGGTCCAACTGTATAAATTGATGGACAAGGGTTTTATTAGACTGAGCACTTCACCATGGGCCGCTTGTTTGTCTGTGAAAATATAGGCTAAGCCTTAAATTTAACCTTATCTGGGGAGCCTTACAATTTTCCTGCATCTATGTTAGTTTGAATGATTGTTTTGAAAATGAATGAAGCGATTTTATGTTAAGATTAATAATGGTTGATGTGTTACCACAAGAGTGCATAAATTATACAAATGATAAAAAAATGCATTTGTAAGTACAAATATCATTTCCCACAGAGATTGATGAAATGTTTGAAATCCATTCACTATTTACTGAATCCACCTTATTTGAACCTCCTTTTTAATGGTTTATTGAAATTTAAAAGACAAGATAATCCTATATTGCATTCATCTAATTAAAATAAGAATTGAATTAAACTAACAAAATAAAGCCCAGATGAGAATTAGTTCTTTGCTAGAAATGGACACTAACATAAATCTCTTGCCAGAGCGATTGAGAACATTATTATAACTCATTGATTCTCTCAATCCACGATTTTTGGATTTGGTTGTCAAAGATGCCTTGTAATGCGACGGATTTATAATTATTCACTAATTAGAGGTCCCTTCTTCTTTCAAAGCAAAGGATCTAATCAGTTACTTGTATTCAAAACACTCTTTATAAGATTTGAGTATTTTCCTTTTTCAATACTTCATACCCATTTCTTAAGACTACTTGGGATTTCTTGTCGAGTTTGGAGTCATTGCAAAATCTCTACAAATTTGTTGATGACTCCTCCTTTAAATCTGATTTTCTTTTCCTTGATTAGATCTCGACTAACGGGATCCAAGATCTATCCCAACAAGTGAGTGAAATCTCGATGAGTTAAATTGATAAATAATTTTCCGCTGCTTGACTACTTAATTGAATTAAATTTGCTTAGGAAATGAACTCGGAGCTCTTAGTTCTTCAATGATAGTCTAACATACCCTGATTGAATGTTCCCGAAGCTCTCGGGAATCTCCATCTCTTTGTCACTCAGGAGGGTTTCCTGGAAAAAAATAAGCAATCCTGAAGATGGTGTCGGTACTACTATTAGAAACAACTCAATTCACGAACAACATCAATCAAATAAATCAAAAATCCCAATTTAAGGAAATTCCTTCTAATTCAAGCTGAAAAGATTATAACTAACAACAGTTCCATTCCAATGGAAGTTGCACTTCTCAATTACAAAATCCTGGTAAACAAGTAAGGTATTGATCAAGAACATCCGCTGCCAACTCCGCTGGAAGAAACGGGTCGAGAAATTGTCCTAAACTTCATTGATTCTAGGCCGTAATTGGAAAAGAAAATGAAAAATTAAATCCAACTTCAACATTCTAAATAGATTACTGGTTCAGATCCAGAAAAAGAAAAAAAGAAAAGTCTACTGTAGAATTATATAGTTCAGTCTTCTTCTTCCCCAAGTTTTTGGGTTTCTGAAGAACTACTTGTGCTGGTGTAAAAACTCATATTTATACTTTTTTAGCAATTGGGCCTGATTCCAAGGCTCTAGGTGGATTTCCCCAATATTGGATGGCCTAGCTCACTGCTTAGGTCGCGATCTCGATTATCTGTTGTGACTTTGTTCTCTGTAGTTTTCTTTCGTTAGTGGTCGTGACATGAATTCCTTGTTGCGACCTTGTTGAGTTGCCAGTGGTGACGACTCTTGTTACAACCACATTTTCTTGTTTCCAGGTATTTGTGTCACGACCATAATTCCATATTGCAACCTGGATTTTCTTCCTTAGCTAAATTATGTGTCGCGACAAAGTTTCTTTGTCGCAACACCGTTTTTGTTGTAAGCCAATTTGGTTTTTCGTGACACCATTTTTGTTGTAAGCCAATTTCGTCCCCGTCGAGACAACTTTCTTTGGTCTCCAAGTATTTGTGTCGCGACCACACTTTCTTATAGCGACCTGACTGTCTTTCCTTTTAATGGATTCTGTGTCGCGACCTCAATTGTATGTCGTGACTTGGCTTTTTCTTCCCTTGCTGAGTTTGGTGTCGCGACCTCATTTTCTTGTCAAACGGGCAGATCCTTCCTTTTATTGGATTAAATATGCGACCTCACATTTTGTATCGAGAGCCACCATTTATTGTCGACCATTTTTATCACGGTCACAACTTCCCTTTCATGTTGTGACATAAATGCTCTAGTTTTCTAACCTCATCTGATTGAGACTCCAATTATTGATCTATTTGTTTTCTTGTCGCTACATGGAAATTAGGTCGCGACAAGGTAGTTTCTTTTCTCAATGCTATTCCTGTCGCGACCTCAAAAGCATGTTGTGACTGTTCTTTCTTCTAATCTTGTCGCAACCTCATTTTTTGCTCACAATAATTTCCCATCAATTCAGCTTCTTTTTTTTGTTTCGACGTAGAAAGTGTGTCACGATTGAGTGGTGGTCTTCTTACTTTTTTCTTGTCACAGTTGCTCAACTTAGTCACAACTTGTTTTACTAAACTCTGCTTTTATTTATGGTCGCGACTTAGAAAGTATGTTGCAACTTAGGTTCTTTGATTTCGGTGTCGTGACATACAGAACAATGTCGCGACCTCGTTATTTGAAACCACAATTCTATCTCATCAAATTTTCTCTTGTAGCAAAGGCTTTTGTTTGGCCTAGACTTCTTTCCGTGTCACGACCTCGTTTCTCTATCGAGCCTCGTTTGTGCAGTCTTAAATCTCTCTCTCTCTCGTGACTGATCACAAAGATGTCATGACACACTTGAAGCCTTTTCCTTACAGATTTGTCGCAATGTTATCAATCAGGTCACTACTTAAAAATTGCTGAACTGATGAATTCCTTGTCGTGACCTCAACTGTATGTCGCGACCTAGTTGCTTGGCCATTGATCTCCTTTTCTTCTGGATTCTTATTGGAATTTCAGCTTCTTCTATAAAAATATGCAAAATATAAATTTGGTAAAATCTCCATATTTCTACATAAAAATAAGTAATTACATTGTAACTCTAATCAGAAAAATGGATTAAAAATGAATGAGTTTTGACTCATCATTCCCAAACTTAAAATTTTGCATGTCCGGCGAAAATAAGATTTGTTTTGTCCTCAAGCGATTGAACTTTATTTTAAGGACATTTGTTCAACTACAATCTTCTGATTCCACCAATTGACTTTAAATAAGTAAGTTGTAGTATTATTTCAAAACTTGACTTTCAACTCTGAAAAGGAATGGTTTCAACTATATCACAAAATAAATTGATGAATCTATCTTTACATAAAACAACATAATCAATCAATCCTGTTTTGTGCGTGTGTGTTGGTCATCTTTCCTTTTGTCCTTGTCAAATTAGTTAATCTTCTGGGATTCTCCTTGGAAGATTAGTTAAAGTCTCATAGGCTTGTTTTTCATATTCATCTCCACTAATGTAAGCAAATTCAACCTTCAAGATCAATGAGGTCTTTTTGGCTTGTAATGTTAGGCTTGGGTAATTGGGTAGACAATTGGAAAATTTAGGCTGTAAATTACCCATATTCCACTATTCACTTTTGCTTAATAGCCTTTCTCTTTCATCCCTTTCTTTCCTACTAATGTGAACTTTACTAATTCCCCCAAACTTGGCTTTTGTGCATCATCTTGACTTTTGTGGTCTCTTTGACCGCCACCTTCATATTTATCAACCCAGATCCTTTTCTGGAATTCTTCTTTGTCTTCTTCTCTTGTCAAAGTTTTAGGAATAGTGCAATGTTTTGTCTTTTTAGGCTTTCTATCACTCTTAGAGAACTTTGGGTTAGCAACTCCTATACCAGTTGGCATTAGGGTACTAGGTGTTGAAACACCCCTAAGAACTTAATTGTTCAGAGATGAGCCATAAGATAAAACTTATTCCTTTAATTGACTTCTTTTCTCCTCTAGCTTCCACTTGATTTTGTCTAATACTTCATGTGCGATCTTTCTAAAATTATATTCCCCGATCTTGTTCCTTTTTGCACATTAAACTTCTTGTTAAACTAGAGTAATTTTACAGGGTTCTTTCTTTGGGGGGATTAGTTTTAGGGAGATTTCAGGTTTCTAATTGCTGTTATTTGAACAAGTTAGGCATAATCGGCTTAAAGCTTGGAACTAAGGTGTATGCATCTGCATATAATGATAGTAGGCTTGAAAAAGGTTCAAACTTCCAAAGAGGCCTCTATCATTTCTTGTCAGTTGTTTTTGCCTAGGATTTTGCCTGACCAATAATGCAACAAGTTCTAGGACCTTGTACCCTTATTTGTGAATCACCGGAAGATGTCCCAAATCTTTTTCAATTTGTTAAGGACCCAATGGACCGGTGTGTAATGTTTTCGGAGTTTATCTTGACTCGACCATTTACACACATAGATTCAAGTTTATTTGTTCTTTCAATTGTTTACCTTTTCTAATTAATTTTAGCAGGTTAAACTAAAGCGCAACTTCTTACTTTAGTTCAATGAAGCCTACTCTCATTTCTCTCACAGTATTGTTTGGATTTGATCGGTGTTTGTTATGCCATTTTACCAATAAAAGCTTGAATACAATACCCATTCCTTTCAAACACACTAAGCATGGCACAAGCAACCCAATTCACTAACTCAGATCAATACACCCAAACAATTCACATTTTCTCAAACTTATTCAACAACCAGCTCCCAATTAAGCAATTCAATAATATACATGTTCTGATTGCAATATTATTGAAAGTAACAAACTAAGTCATCAGATTAGCAGAACAATTTACAAAACACTTTAAATGAACTTTTTTGTGCTTCTATTAATGATGAAGAAGGAGTACAATGAGAAAAAGAAAAGTGAGATTGTGCCCTTTCATTTCTTTCTCTTATAAGATTTAGAAGGTATGATGTTGGGAGGCTCTAATTCAAAGCTTTCCATACAAGGAGAAAATTTGGAGAAGGTTATGTCTGGTCTTTTCTTTTCAGAGGTTGTGGACTCTATAAGAGTGATCAAACTCTCTTGATTTCTACCCAACTTATTCACGATGCTTCTAACTCTAAATACAACCTAACATATTTCTGACAAATTATTGCTGATTGTACCTTAAACTCCCATGCTGTATTTTTCTTTCGTATCATTGCCTCTTTTCCTTCATTAACTCTCCCAAACTCACCGCTTATAAAGGGTATTTGGAAGGCTTCTATCTTTTCAAATATACAATCTCTCCATTTCAGCTTCTCTTTTTCTCATAATGGTGAGAACTTCTTCATCTCTTATGAACTGATTGTTGTAGAAGGCTTCCAAACTGGCCTTCATCTTTTCTCCGAATTCTTTCTCCTTCTTTTTCATCTCTTCTTTCCATTCTTCTTCTCTGCCTCATTCTACTCAAATAATTGTTCCTTTCTGAATTCAACTTCAAGAACTCTTTTCTATGATTTGTCGATGTTTTCCCATTTATCTTCCCTTTCCTTCATCTCTTTCTTCATTTCTATCAACATTTCTAAGATCTCATCTCTACTCCGTATTCCTTTCTCGGAGCTCTTAGTCAGTTCAAGAAAATTCTCTCTCTTACAAATCAAGGCTTGAATGGCTTTCAAGGGGCTCATTTAAACTAAAATCTCTTCTTCCTCATTGGAGGAATCTATTACGATCGCCTACTCTCTATCATTCTCCTTAGCTTCAGCCTCTATTTCTAGTTCCACAACTCCTTTCGCTTTTATTCCTAGCCCCTTTGTTACACCCTCGTATAGTCAGAGGAGATGCCTCAGCATGTTTCTTCTTCGTCCCATGATCCTTCACTCCTAAATAAGATGCATAGTTTGTCGATTGTTTTTGTGCAGTGATTAGTCCTTTTATTTGCTTAAGTGGTAATTCCTCTGATAGACCCTCAATTAAATTCTAACATTCATTTATAGCCCTTCAAAGTGGCATGTTTGACTCGCTTTGTTCTCTCACTAAGTAAAGATGCTTTGTTGGAAGGATTACTGAGGATATGAAGCAGAACAAGACCTTGTAGCTTCTCACTGAGGGATCCTTATTGATAAGGTAAGAGGTCTTTCCTTGTGGCTTCCCACTTCCCGCCAAACGCTAGAGGCTTATAATCTTTCTCATGATCAAGGTTTTCTACCAATTTCGGAATTTAGAACTGTGCTTGTTCCTTAGTTTTAACATTTCTATCATTCTTGTGTTCAAAAGGTACCCAAACTCCTCGTATGTGATTCGAGTCTTCTCATTCTGCACCATGTTTACATAGAATTTTCGGCGTAGTAGAATCCAGGAGCCTTATGTGCACAGAAGAACTCCTAACCTCTCTTTTTTATTATCTCAGAAAAAGGGGAAATCAACTTCCTAAAACCCCTTTCTCTAACGGGTCCTTGTCACCCAGTGTTCATTCCATAAATCTTTAGCTTATGTGTAGATAAAGTTCCTTTGGTCGCTTCTTGTTTCTTCTTCGTTGTGCCTCACTGCTTTTCGCAGCCCTTTCTCCCTCAACCTGCCTCTTCTACCGTGGTCAGTTTCTCGGTCTCGCATTCATGACTCCGTCTCTAGATCGAGGTTCCGTGTGAACCTCCTCTTCCTCGAACGTAGTTCATTCATTATTTCACGATCATCCCATTAAGATTCTGGAATGTGCCTGCCGCATGAGTAAGAATTGGGGGTTGAGCTTTAGGAAACAGGATCTAGGGTTCTGGTATTCTAAGAAAGAAAGAGAGTGAACTAGCTGCGAAGATGCTTACTTAATAGAGTTTTGTAAAGATTAGCCGGTTTCAGCTGTTTTTCGACTTGGCTTAATGTTAATATCATTGTTTTAATGAGAGTCGCGACTTTAACTTATAGGTTACAACACAAATTCCAAACAATAACTGCCTTATTTAATGTTGCAACACCTAAGTTAGAATGTGTTTAAAAACCTCAATTATCAGACTCGACGCTTCCGGGTCGCGCTACTCTAGGTTCACGTGACTAGAAACGTGGTCCCGACCAATAAATCAAGTCGCGACCCATCTTTTCACATCATTATAGGTCGCGACCAATTTTGCCTGCCGCTACATCATGTCTTCGACAAGTCATTCGAGGAGACCACGATAGTCATGACCTGCAAGCATCAAGCCGCAATCCCTCAAGCTTCTGCTCTAAACCATAAGACTTATGTTGCGACTCAAATTTCCTATTCTAATGTTTTCAATTTTGAACTAGGTCACACCTCAAAAGCATGTCACAACTTAGAAAATCTCCGGTCTCCAGAAACAGCTCAAATTACACAAGACTAAATCAATAAACCAACCAAATTCAAACAAAAACAATCAACCTTTCATCATTCAAATATGCAACAAATCAACTCATTTAAGCATAAGATCTCAACAAAGGATCAGAAATTTCACCCCTAAATCAATAATGCATTCTTAAAAATATTTATCGTAGAGTTGACATTCCTTTATGGTCTTGTGTGCATATTGGCAGCTATAAATACAGACTCCATCTCTGTTCATGCCTTACTGACCTGTAAGCACAAAGCAGTAGAACAACATAAATATCATTTAACAATAAACACAAGCCTAACTAGAAAACCGGTACCTTAAACATAACCGACTAATAAACTTAGAAAAGAAATTGTCGTATGGGCCGGCCTCCCACCAAAGTCATCCGTCGCCGCTCAGTCCCACTGACTTGCTTCGCTATAGAAGTTCTTGCTTCAGCCTCCTTTCCTTCACTCAAGAACTAGGTATCAATCATTCTTCTTCCAAGATACTGTCTCACTCACGATCATTCACTTTAAAATCTTCTCCATTACCGGTTTTAATGTCATTTCAAAGGTTATACTTCGCTAATTATCAGATACTGCCACCCATTTCGATTTCGCTTGCCCGAAAAAGCTTCAATCCGGAGTCAACAACAGACCCGATCTCCGCCTTAAATCTTCCCCTCAAAATCCTTCGACTGCCTCATTTCTTTCATTCTATCTCAGAAATTCCTCGGGCATTATCATAGGCTTCATTCCTCAACTCTCCAATTCATTCAATTGAGTACCTTCCTTTAGCGCCTTGAAATTAAATTCACTTCGATATTCACATAGCCTCAGACTCCAATTCAAGAGGGAGTGCTGGACAAGGTTTACCAAAGACAATTCTCAGATGGGACTTTCCAATGAGTCTTATATGTTATCTCAGAGTGCCATAATGCATCATCAGACTTTAGAGACCAATCTCTTATGCTGGAGCTTATAGTCTTTTCCAGAATTTTCTTTATCTCCCTATTTCGAAATCTCAGCCTACCCATTTGCTCTCGAGGATGGTGTTTTCAAACTCATTATATGTTTCATTCCATATCTGCTCATGAGTTTCCCAAACACCTTGTTTTCAAAGTGGCTTCCTCGATCACTAATAATAGTTCTAGGTGCTCCAAATCTGCTCAAAATATTCCTCTGTAAGAATCCCACACCGTATAGCATCATTCCTTTCGATGTTATCGCTCCACCCATTCGGGACACATAATCTATAGTTAGAGTATGTATAGATTCCCAATGAGGATGAAAAGGCCGTGATAAAAATCTATTCCCCACACATCAAATAACTGCACCACCAAGATACATTTCATGCTTTTTGCTAATGTTACCCATTCTCTGGCATTGATCACAAAGTTTAACCCATTCAAAACAATCCTTGAAAATGGTGGGCCAATGTAACTCGCTCGAGAATTTTCAGGTTGTTTTGTCTCCTGCAAAATGTCCTCCATATGGTGAAGCATGACACCAATGTAAAATTTTGCCTTGTTCACTTTCTAGCACACACCTCTTGATTATCATATCAGCCCCTCTTTTGAATAACAGTGGGTCATCCCATATAAAATATGTCACACTAACTTTTTCTCTCACAGTAATCGACTCTCGTGGCATAACTCCACAAGATAGAAGATTGACAATGCTAGCATACCAGGGTGATTGGAATGACAACTGGAATAACCGGCTCATCTCGAAAAATTATGCTACTTTATGTTCCTCTTCTTTCACAAAGAGTCTTTTCATTACACATAATTTAGCACCATTATCACAACCTTTTATTCTTGATCTTCGTGACAATTTTCACATTAACAATACCCATCTCGATCACTTGGCTTCTTTCTTTGCCATCAGATATTTAATTGTTGCATGATCAGTATGAATGGCAGCATGAGACCCCCGATATATATGGCTAAAGCGCTCCCCATCTGACTCCCATTTCATGCATCTTGGGGGAATCACACATAATCTCAAATTACTATTCAGTGGTTTGACATGATAGAACTTCAACTAATGCGGATTTGATCTCTTCAAATGAAAGATTATTGTTTGCATCAAAAATTAAACTTAGTTATCCTTTTCCAATAGCCTCATAATGGTCTTACTGATTTTGGAAAGTCTTTGTCGTCTTCTACTAAAAACCGGCGCTATCGAAACTTCTTATTCCCTTAGCTGTTATGGAAATTGGAAAAAGAGTCTTTATAATGAAACCTTTGCTTGGTCCACTTCGTTTCCATTCCTCGGGTGTGTAATTTGATTTATATCTAGAATATCCATCGAAGCGAGTGAGGATGTCACGCTAGCACCGTCGCCTCGATCAAATGAAGAGCAGGGGAAAATGTTCTTTCACGGTTCTGATGTTAAAATTTTACCGCGCCAATCATACACCTCCATCACATCCTGCGGTTCTTATAGGAATCAGTTCATTCCTTTCATTTCTGATCACAGTGAATCCACCCTTCTTGGGGACCACATGAATTGGGCTCACCCAAGGGCTATCTGATATTGCATAAATAAATCCTGCATTTAGCCATTTCAGTACTTCCTTTCTTACAACATCTTTCATCAGAACGCATCGTTGATGTTCGTGCGTGTTTTGCATCATATTGATAAGTTTTGTACCAAATGAAAGACCAAAGTACCACCAGAATCTTTAATTGTTCGAACCGTGCTTCCTTATATTTCACGAGAATTCTTAGCGGTTGTTGTTCTTTCATTTTATTCGGTGCTGCGATATAATTCTTAGCTTTGCCCCTCTGGTTCTAAGCATATACTTCAGATGACTAGGCAATTCTTTGATATTAACCCTTACGCAATTGTTTCTTGCTTTCGATTTGCTTTGCTTTTCCTCTTGCATGAATTTTCTAAACTTTTTAATCAAACTCAAGCCCCATTTATGTGTTTGGAACACGGAATACATAAGTTCAAAATCAACACTCTTAAGATCTTGGAAATTCATCTCATTTTCATTGATAGAATCTTGGAGATTACCGGTCAGTTCAGTTCAAAGCGAGATGGATAAATGCTATCTGACCATACAATTTCACGCATTAACATCGGGTTGTGTCAGAATTTGTTGAGGGTTAAATTGTCTTGCTTCATCTCCCACACTCTTGATAATCAGGCTCACGCTTTTGTACATCGATCAAGGCAGCTCTAGTTGCTAAGAAAGGTCTTCCTAACAATAGAGGAACTTGGGTATCCTCCTCCATCTTTATAACAACAAAATCCACAGGGAAGATAAATTTCCCTACCTTGACCAGCACATCTTCAAGGACTCCTTCTGGTTATGCCATGGACCTATCAACCATCTGTAGTGTGATTGCTGTTGGAGTAAGTTACCCTAAACTTGGCCTTTATACCACTGATAAGGGCATCAAGTTGATGCTGGCACCTGAGTCACATAAGGCTTCCTTGAATTCATATTTCCCAATGGAGCAGGTCATTAAATTTGCAGTCCTTAAATCTTTGCTAGTAGACTCTTTTGAATAATTGCACTGTAAGTTACAGTTAAACTCACTATTCCTTCCTCAGCAATCTTCTTCTTTTTTCTCAATATATCTTTAAAAATTTGGCATCATTTGGCATTTGAGTGATTGCCCCTGCAAAGGGGATATTAATTTCTATCTTCTTGAATATTTCCAAGAATTTAGAAAATTGTTCCTCCCTCTTTGCCTTCTAAAGTCTTTGTGGGAATGGAACTATAGTTGTGTAAGCTTGGATCTTCTCCTTATGTTTTCTCCTGAGGTACTCAGTACATTCGGTTGCACTTGTTTCTCAGTCTACGCAATGCGCTCACGAGCTTGTTTCTTACGTCATCTCTTCCAATTTCCTTCTCTTCTTTTTGGTCAATCTTTTCTTTCTTTTCTGCTCTATTGCTGCTCATTTCCTTGCCACTCCTTAGCTGAACTGCCATACAGTCTTTTGGATTTTTCAGGTGTCACTAGGGAAAGCATTCTTGAATCTTTTATGAGTCAAAGCCCAGCTGCTTGACTTGTAATTTACCGATTCTTTAGTGAAGCACTTGTGTTTGCCAAAAAAATCTGAGTGTTGGATTTAAAAGCTTCAAACTCAGAAAGTTTATGTTCATGGAGGTTTAGTAGCCTTTTGTTATCCCCCATGAACTGCAGCATCTGCTCCTTAAAGGGTTGGGTCCTCTTTTAACCTTGATATTCATTTCTATTTTCTCCCTACTGCTGTTGCTGCTGGAACCTTGGTGGTTGATACCCTTTCTGGAGATTCTGCCCTTGTCTTGGGCCCTATGATGCTCCTCCACCATATGAGAAGTTCTCATGGTTCCTTAGTGCTGGATTATAATGTGTGGGCAAGTTAGGATTAGGCTTGAAGTGATAGCTTCTTTGTTCATTCATGTACTTGGTCTCCTCAACTTGATAGGGATCTTCTTCAGTTGGCCCCTCAGTAGTTCTTCTTATCCCATCTCTTTCCACTACTCCAATTTCATGAGCAGAGTGCAATATTTTCTCCTGTTTATCCATCATGTGCATTATAGCATCAAGTTTTGCTTCCATGGCAGTCATCTTATTTAGCTCAATGACCCCACTCCCTCTTGTTCTGTTGTTGCTCCCTAAAGATTTAGAGGGAGCTTTCATGTTGCATTTGGCTAGGTCTGCTATCAAATCCCTTGCCTCCTCTTGAATGCCTCACAACAAGAAGCATTTATGATACCCTTAGAAGTATCATTCAGAGAGTGGTAGACAATATCCATTTGAGTCTTCAGATCTATGTCATGCATAGGACATCTCTTCCCGGGAGACCTTTTTATTTGCTTTCCCATGCAGTATACAAGCTTTCATCCTCCCTTTGTTGGAACACTATGATTTCCCTTCTTCTTCCAGATGTGAGGGATGGGAAAAAATTGCCTAGGTATCTTTACCACCAGACTCTTCCTATGTATGTCCGTGAGCCATATGGTAATGATTCATACCATGTGGGCGCAATATCTCTTAAGGAAAGGGGGAAGAGTGTAACTTTTCTCACTTCTAGCCTCGAGGCCAGATTCGGCTTAACTATATTTACCATCTGAGGAATGCCAGGTGTTCATTAGGATCTTGGAGTGGGATAGCAAGTAAACTAGTGCAGTCCGAACCATGGTGATCAAAGTGGTTTCGGCTCAAAGTTGTTAGCTCTGACCCAGGTTGTCATTTGAGTATTTTGCTGGATGTGTAAGCCTCGAGAAATCCTCCATTGTATTTTGCATTGGAGGCTTTTACCTTTGCTGTTTCTTGTTCAAGCATCGATGATTCTTTAGAAATACGCAATGGTTGCTTTTACGCTCTGGCGACTTTCCTTAAGCTTCTCGGTGTTATTTCCAATTCGTGTCTACGGGAAAGCGGTCGATTAGGCTACGTGTATTAGTGCCTCACGAAATGGAGACATATTGAGATTAATTGAAAAGCAGTGGTATCAAAAAATCATATATCCTTTAAGCTCTCTAAAGAAGCGATGCTTATACGACCCTTCGCATCAAAAGCTGTTTTTGTGCATTTCTTTTATAAAATAAAGAAAAAAAATGTCTAAATTAGCATTTCTCTCTTTCGTCAGAATATTGATTTATTCAAATCCTTTCAATCCCCGACAACGGTGCCATAAAACTTGTTTGTCTGTGAAAATATAGACTAAACCACTCAATTTATAACTTATACAAGAGCCTTACAATTTTCCTGCATCTATGTCAAAGTTAAATATAGTTGTTTGAAAATGAATGAAATTGATTTTATGTTTGGAATTAATAATGGAGTTTAGTCCTATGATACGCAAGTGCATAGGTCCACACAAGTAGTAAAAAATGGATGTAGGTCGAGATATCATTCCCATAAAGATTAATGAGATGGCCCAGAAATCAAACACTAGCCTCGGATCCATACTATTTGAACCTCCTTTTAATGGTTTGAAAAGCGAAATTTAAAGACAAGATAATCCTATATTACCACATTCATCTAATTAAAATAAAATTTGAATTAAACTAATAAAATAAAATGATGAATCGGTTCTCACGCTGAAATGGACAGCGACAGCTATTTGTGGAATGAGTCGATTTCGTATTATAACCCATTGATTCTCCCAATCCTGATTTTTGGATTTGGATTTATCAAAGATGCCTTGTAATGCATCTTGGATTTCTCCATTATTCATTAATTAGAGGTCCCTTCTTCTTTCAAAGAAAAGGATCTAATCAGTTACTTATATTATTTAGAACACTCTTTATAAGATCTGGGTATTTTTCTTTTTCAATACTTCATACCCATTTCTTAAGACTGTAGATTTCTTGCATCCCAAGTCTCGGTCATTGCAAAATCTCTACAAATTGGTTAATGACTCCTCCTTTAAATCTATTGGATTTTTCCTTTTCCTTGATTAGATCTCAGCTAACACAGGATCAAGATCTATCCAATAGATTAAGGTGAACTCTCTGATGAGTTAAAGCGATAAATAATTCCGCCTGACGCTAGTATGGGTGATTGGAAATTTATCGAAATGAACTCTCGGAGCTCCTTAGTTCTTCAATGATAGCCTAACATACCCACAAGTTGAATGCTCCAAGCTCTCAGAAATCTCCATCTCTGTCACTCGAGGTTTCACAAATCAAGGCCGAGGGAAACAATCCTTAAGATGGTATTGATGCTCTTGTAGGAACAACTCAATTCACGAACAACATCAATCAAATAAATCAAAATCCCAATTTCATGAAATTCCTTATAATTCAAGTAGAAAAGACTATAACTAACAGCAGATCCATTCCAATGAAAGTTGTGCTTCTCAATTACATAATCACAATTGACAATGGAGTATTGATCAAGAACATCCACTGTAACTATAATCCACTAGAAGAAGCAGGAATTAAGAAGGTAGCCCTAACTAATTTGATTCTAAGAGCGTAAATTTAAGGAAAAGAAAATGAAAAATTAAATCCAGCTTCAACATTCTAAACAGATTGTTGGTTCAGATCCAGAAAAAGAAAAGAAAAGAATAATCTACTATAGAATTATACAGTTAAGTCTTCTTCTTCCCCATGTTTTTGGGTTTCGGAAGAACTACTTGTGTTGGTGCAAAAACTCCTCTTTATACTTTTCCAACAATTGGGCCTGATTCCAAGGCTCCAGGTGGATTTCCCTAATATTGGATGGCCCGACTCCTTTGCTTGAGTCGCCAATCTCGATTCTTTAGCCAGCGACTTTGTTCTGCGGTTTTTCTGTTAGTGGTCGCGACATGAATTCCTTGTCGCGACCTTGTTGAGTTTCCAATGGTGATGACTCTTTTTACGACCACATTTTCTTATTTCCTGAATTATTTATTAGCCAGCGACCATAATTCCATGTGCATTTAGCTTTTCTTCCTTCATTTGAATTATGAGTAGCAACAAAGTTTCTTTGTCGCAACACCGTTTTTGTTGTGTGCCAATTTGGTCCTCGTCGCGACAACTTTCTCTGGTCTCCAAGTGTTTGTGTCGCGACCACACTTTCTTGTCACGACCTGACTGTCTTTCCTTTTAATGGATTCTGTGTCGCTACCACAATTGTATGTCATGACCTGGCTTTTTCTTCCCTTGCCCGAGTTCGATTATTGGCGACCTCATTTTCTTGTCGCGACTAGGCCGTCCTTCCTTTTACTGGATTCTTTGTCGCGATCTCAGTTTTGTGTCGCGACACCATTTCTGTTGTCAGCCATTTTGATCCTTGGTCACAACTTCCCTTTCATGTTGCGACATCATATCTAGTTTTCTGACCTCATGCAAGTTGAGAATCCAATTACTGATCTATTTGTTTTCTTGTCGCGACATGGAAATTAGGTCGCGACAAGGTAGTTTCTTTTCTCAATGCTATTCCTGTCGCGACCTCAAAAGCATGTCGTGATCGTTCTTTCTTCCAATATTGTCGCAACCTAATTTTTTACTCACAACAGTTTCCCATCAATTCAGCTTCTTTTTCTGGTCGCGACCTAGAAAGTGTGTCGTGACTGAGTGGTGGCCCTTCTCACTTTGTTCTTATCGTGTTGCTCAACTTAGTCACAACGTGTTTTACTCAACTATGATTTTATTTCCGATCGTGACCTAGAAAGTATGTCGCGACTTAGATTCTTTGCTTTCGGTGTCACAACAATGTCGTGACCTCGTTCTTTGAAACAACAATTCTATCTCAGCAACTTTTCTCTTGTAGCAACGAATTTTGTTTGGCCTAGACTTCTTTCCATGT